>CM055728.1:7318720-7546803 GCA_029465975.1 Dallia pectoralis
AGTGATATTTAAAGTTATGAGGGTAAGTGAATAACTCTTATTCCAAATGTATTTGAAACAATTAATTGAATGAATATCACCAACAGATTTGGTAACACTGTGACATTCCAGCCTCCGCGTTAGGGTCATCTAGCTACCTATCGTGATTCCGCGTCTTGTGTGTGTGTGTTTCTCCGCCTCAGGGCCGGCTGAAGAATATCTTCGACAACATGCCAAAGAGTGTCCTGGACCCCACGCCGAAGTTCGACTGTCACGTTCTGAAGAACGCCACTCGGGTTACCTCGCTGCTCTCGTACCGGGCGTTCGAGCTCACGCAGCAGTACTTCTACGAGTTCGCGTTCGACGAGATCAAGTCGCGGCCGCGGCACGTGTGTCCGTACGCCGTGGTGTCCTTCCAGTACAAGAACAAGGAGTGTGCCTCCGCCCCCATGACCGCACACCGGTTCAACAGCACGACCTGCGATGGCGGGAACCGAGGTACTCCCGGTTTAACCGTCTCACCTGTCTCTCACCAGCATGTGAATTATTCCGTCACTATGGGATGGGAAAGTATTGTGTAATATCTTTGGTAGTTTTGGCCAGCTTACTGGAATGTTAGTCAATTGAGGTTTATATTTCACTGGTTACAGGGGGCCTTGTTTTTTTTTTTTTGTACTAGACATTCAAATGTAAATACAATATTTGGATTTGCCTGTCAGGGAGGAGTAGCTACCTGGTGTGGAGCGGTCTGCTGGTGAGCAAGGGACTGGAGGTTTGCCATGTATCGCTGCGCTCGTCTTCCCGGCACTTCCTCCCTTTCAAGTTGTGAGTACCTGTTTTACTACTCATGCATTTAACGTTTTTAGCACTGGAACTCGGAACATGAATACCACTTTTAATCTGTAGTTTCATGCAGTGCTGTGAAAAAAAAAAACATTAGTAATTTTTAAATTTGTTTATATATTTCGGCATATTTTACTTATGGTTTTTATTATTTTTGCTTCATTTGAAACGTTATGTTTAAAAAGTAGAATCCCCATTGGAAAACCGATATTTTGTACTGATCTATTAAATTAGAAACTTTATGAAAGGTCTGATGGGGCCCTAGTTCCAACATCTAAAATGCATTCACTTACATAGTTGGACAACTTACATTAATGCTCTGTACTTGACGTGTGTGTGGTTTTTTCTGCAGACCGGAGAAGTTGGAGGTCACCATGGGCATGCCGCTGGACCAGGTCAAGAGGAAGATCCCGTCTGTTCTGTTCTCTTGGGACACCTACAGTGGAACACGTGAAGGTCTGGCCCGTTCCACCTCCTCCTCAGAGTCCTGTGTATCTCTAGTCGATTTTCATTGCGGTCGTTTAACTGACACTCATTCTGGCTGCCTTGTGTGATGGGTGCTAAGAATATGACCAACCCCATTTAGTAGACTGATTGATTGTTCTTTTTATTTGACTTTCTTCAGTGCTCATGAAACACAGCTCTGATTTGCTTCTGTCACAGTGGACTAGTTCGTGCTTCAACGTTGCTGTGCTGTATTCTGAAAACATAGCTTTAGATTAGACCAGTTGACTATGGTTTTTTACGTTTTTGTATTTTGACAGGTTTTCTTACCAGCAAGTGTGAGATGTTTTAACAGTAAGAAGTCAAATGTAAAATGGCAAAGGGCGAAGGCTGTTTCCTACAGACTAGATTCATTTGGAAATATTTGCGTATTATTTATGTGAACCCTGGCATACGATTGCTTTCGTTCACAGTAATAAGGTCTACATTACAGTTGGTGAATTTAAAAGCTATGGATTCAAGGGACCAGTGTTCGACATTATCAGCCATACTTAAGAAAGACCTGTGTTCGTTCTGAATAACTATGGTGCACTGCTTTCAGGAGAATCTGTGTAGGTGCTTGTTCTGGATGCATTTGTACTGTGGAATAAACGGTTGTGTGTTTGTCTGTTTCAGTGCTGAGGTGTGGGTTGTATTGCAGCCTGTTTGAGGTGGTGGATGGAAATGGCAGGGGGAGCGCCGGAACAATCTCCGGTCTAATCCACAAACTGGAGAGGGATAGGATGGTGAGGCATTCCCACTGGAATTCTGGTTCCCAATGTTATGTTTGGAGTGTCGGAAGGAAAATGTACTAGCAAAAACACAATTCAATGTTCAAGTGCTTATTTTGGGATTTAACTGTTGTACAGGGATAATACAGTACATCCTTGCCTTTAATTTGGTACTTTGAAATGTAGAACAACTTAGTTTCTTTAAAAGGTGTTGTCATATGTTTGAATTTTTTCTGGGGGTTTTTAATGCACATTCGGGAATCCCAAATGATGTCACGTTGTAAGTTATTTCAAAAGATGTATTTCTTTTCACTGACGTGTTTCACTGCAGCAGTGTGTAGACATTCTCTGTTTTGGTGTTTTTAATGTCTGTTTTTTTTTTGCCATTTCCCTGCGTAGGTGCTGGTGAAACCTCTGGTCGACAAAGGCTTTCTATTTCTCCTGTCATCTTCTCAGATGGTCGCTCCCAACGGTACACTCCACGTTTTGTCATTTCATTTCTCGTTTCGCCGCAATTTCTTTATTCAACCTTAATCTAACCAGGTAGGCCGATAGAGAACAAATTCTCATTTGCAGGTGAGACCTCCACCATGCACCACTATGCAAAATGGGCATAAGTGAAAAGAGGGGATTGGTAAAAACCAGACGATAGTTAACACGTAGGGTTCTTTGTAATTCGTTCCAGTAATTGGCGGCTGAAAACGGGAAGGTTTGGCGGCCAAATGATGTGCAGGCTTTCGGGGTGACTAAGGCAATGTACCTGTTTGAGCGTAAAGGAGAAGCGTGGGGAGGGGCGTGGTCATGTGGCTATTAGGGTCGTAGGGCGGTTGGCTTGTGGGCGGGGTATTCAGGTGAAAAAGCATGGCAGGCCTTAGCAAAATGCTTATTAAAGTTCGCTACTAACATAGTCTTATCGATAGTGACAGTATTACCTCATTGTATAGCCGTAGAAAGCTGGGAGGAGGTGATCTTGTTCTCCAAAGAAATAATTGTCCCCAAACTTTTTGGGGTTGTTCTGGTGTGTTGTTTTGTTGCTGGTTAATACGCGCCTCTTATGTGTACGTTTGTCTCTGTGTTGTAGATCGCCGTGGGCGGTTTGACAAGAGCCTGCAGGCGCTGTTTGTTTTCCAGGAGTCCAGGGGAGTCACTAAGCCCAGTACGTATCCTAACAGGTCCTCCTTCAAACCTCAGTTGTATTTGTTTGTCCTTTCGAGTTATGTAATTGTAATAAAAGGATTTATTGGGACTTGATGGCTTCTAAAACGACACTTCCATTTAAACGCGTTCTTGTTGTTGTAAACCCTCCACCCTTTAGCGCCCAGATCGTCAGAGCAGGAGCCCCTCTCCGCTGAGCCGCAGCCTCCCCTTCTGGTCGCTGTGGAGCCCTTTATCCCGGCTTTGCACTACGCCCTGCTCAAGCTGCGCTCCAACCCTGACAACAAGCACCTCAGCACCGGCGTGGAGCGCCAGGCCCACGACTACCTGACCAGGAAGGACAGCGGACGGACCTTCTTCGTACCGGAGTACCAGCAGAACTTGGACGAGCGGGGGAACTCGCACCCTCCGCCCCGGCCCAGACCAAACATCGACAGCCTGCTGCGCTCCTACCTGCACGGGCCTTCCTCGGCCTACGTCCTGCCCATGGTCAAAGCCCGGGACATGATGGACCGAATCAACCAGCCCCCGGCAGCCCCTGCCCCACCCACCACGGATTACAGCCCCGTATCGGACTGGGGGGGCTCGGGAGGGTCGGACAGACAAGAGAGGTTGGAGAAGCCAGAGAAACCCCTGGAACGAGCCGAGAGCAGCAGCAGTAGAAGAAGAACGGGGTCGTCCCAGGCCCATTCTAACGGGGCCTCGTCTCAGAGGTCCAGACAGTCCCAGAGCGATTACGACAAGGAGAAGATGAAACAGCTGCTGGCGCTGATCCAGCTACACAAGAAAGCCTTGGTGAAGGATCCGTCCGGGAAGGACAGAGCGGAGACCGGTGACGACGGAGACTGGGAGGGACCCCACGGTCTGAAGAGGAAACTAGAGGAGGACCAGTCAGGAGCAATGCACAAATACCTGAGGAGTGCCCACTTCAGCAACGGAGAGCCGAGCAGAGGTGAGACTGCTCTGGGTGTTCGTGTGCGAGGTGTAAAACGGTCCGATGGAAGAACGTGTGTGTGGGGCTGTGTGTGTGTGTGGAGGTAAATGGATACTGTTGTCAGTGACTGGAATTATTGACTACTAGGTCCTCTAATACCAGACTACTGCCCCTATTTTCAGCAACATGCTTTTTATCACAATGGCGATTCACTGTTAGGCATTGAAATAAACAGTCAATCAATGGTTTGGTATTAAATGAAAACAGTAAATGTCAAGAACTGAAAAACACGGCAGAGGTTTTAAACTCATTTCCTGAAAGCCCTAGCATCTGCTTTTTAGAAATTGCAATACATTCCTAGATAGCCAGTTAAGGTGAATTCCTGACTAATATATGACCTCTGTCTGGTAGTGGGATGTGAAACCCTGCGGACAAAATCCGTCCCTCTGTGTGACCCATGTAGGTAGTGAGAACGTCATGGCAGCCAAATGCTGGTCCAATGACTCACATGCTGGGTGTGTGGGTGAATGGGTGGGACTCTCAACATGCTCCGGTGTGTGGGTGAATGGGTGGGACGCTCAACATGCTCCGGTGTGTGGGTGAATGGGTGGGACGCTCAACATGCTCCGGTGTGTGGGTGAATGGGTGGGACTCTCAACATGCTGGGTGAATGGGTGGGACGCTCAACATGCTGGGTGTGTGGGTGAATGGGTGGGACGCTCAACATGCTCCGGTGTGTGGGTGAATGGGTGGGACTCTCAACATGCTCCGGTGTGTGGGTGAATGGGTGGGACGCTCAACATGCTCCTGTGTGTGGGTGAATGGGTGGGACTCTCAACATGCTCCGGTGTGTGGGTGAATGGGTGGGGCTCAACATGGGTGAATGGGTGGGACGCTCAACATGCTCCTGTGTGTGGGTGAATGGGTGGGACGCTCAACATGCTCCTGTGTGTGGGTGAATGGGTGGGACGCTCAACATGCTCCTGTGTGTGGGTGAATTGGTGGGACGCTCAACATGCTGGGTGTGTGGGTGAATGGGTGGGACGCTCAACATGCTCCGGTGTGTGGGTGAATGGGTGGGACACTCAACATGCTCCGGTGTGTGGGTGAATGGGTGGGACACTCAACATGGGTGTGGTGGGACGCTCAACATGCTCCGTGTGTGTGGGGTGAATTGGTGGGACGCTCAACATGCTCCTGTGTGTGGGTGAATGGGTGGGACGCTCAACATGCTCCGGTGTGTGGGTGAATGGGTGGGACACTCAACATGCTCCGGTGTGTGGGTGAATTGGTGGGACGCTCAACATGCTCCGGTGTGTGGGTGAATGGGTGGGACTCTCAACATGCTCCGGTGTGTGGGTGAATGGGTGGGACGCTCAACATGCTGGGTGAATGGGTGGGACGCTCAACATGCTCGGTGTGTGGGTGTGCGACTACCATACGACCAAGTCAAAGAACACTTTCCTCCATGAAGTAGCTGTCAACATTGTCAGTGCTGAATGGCTGAGGCGTTTCTGTGCTGTGGAGTTTTGTTCGATCAAGTGCGCTTAACTCTGAGCCTATATGGGCCACTTGTCTTCTGCTGTGCTTCATCATTAGTGTCACCCACCAGGTGTTCCTGTTTACAGAGATAAAAACAGCTAGTGGAACTACAGTTGAATTATATGTTTTTGATGTACAGTTGTAAATGCTACTTTATCAAGGGCTATGTTTGCTTTATATTAGCCTATCAATTTGACCCAGCTGACCTCACTGTCTGTCCCCCCAGATGCCCCGGGAGAGAACGTAGAGCCGGGAAACTCCCACCTGGCGGCGGTTTTGGAGAGCATGGGCATCCCCGACACGGACATGAGAGACCGCGGTGACTCCTCCCAGCCCGGGGCGGGCAACGAGACCCAGCGCCTGCTCAAGATCCTCTTAGCCACTCTCAACAAGGCCATGGCCCAGGGAAGCGCCCCCACCACCCAGCCCGACCACGTGGAGTCCTCCTCTGGCTCGGCCCGACAGGACCTTCTGGAGGTGAGACGTGCGTCTGTGTGTATCAGGAGGACTGAAGCGAAATCATGCAGTGAGGATTTCCGTCAGGTTTTCAATATAACAAGAAGCTTCATCTGACTTCAGGTTAAGTTTAAGGTTAGAATTGGGTTAGCCATGAAGTTTAGCTTATTGCGTTTAACTCCTTGGGTTTTGAGGAAATTGTCTGTCCTTAGATAGTAAAGCCTACGTGTGTGTGTGTTTCTTTAGGTTAGGGGGAGTGGCCCCAATAACAGTTATGCAGATAATCAGATTACATACTTTCTTAACTGAGTTCTCTGGCCTGAGTGAATTTAGTATGGTGACTAGCCATGTTTCCGTGGATGTCTGTTTAGGAGCAGACCGTGACCAGTCTGGCCAGCCCTTTCAGTCCCGGCTCTCCGGCACCACAACCACACACCGCTGACAACCCACCTTCCGCCTCAGCTCCGCTGGTCGAGCCCCCTCCACCCCCTAATGTGGACACGTCAATTCCCTTTTTGGACACTCCCACTGACGACCACCTGGAGCAGATGGGAGTTTTGGTCGGGGGCGACGGCGGTCCGAGTGCCGCCTCCCTGGAGCTGGTACAGGTTTTAAGGGAGGCCTCTTTGGAAAGGCAGCAGACGGCCGCCCTGGAACGAGACATGGTTCTTAAAGGAGCCTCTCAGGTCAAAAAGGGGGTAGTCGGCTGCTTCTCCAGAGAGAAGGACAACCGAGTGGAGAGGCCAGCCCAACCGCCGATCTCTCTGGACACCGTCCTCAGCCAGGAGGTCCACTCTCTCTCCAGCTCCATCCAGGGACTCATGGAGAGTGAGAAGATCCAGTATGCCCCTCCGGTGTCCCCTGGGCTAGTCCTCCATCACGACTGGCAGCCCAACAGCTCCTTCTCCTATTTTGTGGCGCCCTACGTCGTTTCCATTCCTGTCCAGAGTCACGTGAATGCCCTGTCCGAGAAGATCGGCCGCCTGCTGCCCAAAGCGGCAGACTTTGTTACATCGCCCGGGGGGCTTTCCGCCCCTGGAGTGGTGGCACCTCCTCCTTCCTCCCTCCCTGTCCCTCCTAATCACACCCGGAGCGCTCCAGCTCCTGTTCACAACACAGCCTCAATCGCTAACCTTGCTCTTAATACCAAAGAGCCGCTCCCTCTGGCTCAGAGTACCTGCGTTTCCCACAAACAGGACACATTCAAACAACCCCACAACATGATCTCTGGAGCGCTGAAGCCACCAGGTGACAGAAAGTCTGAAGCGTCCGCCTCAGAGACCGGCGACGTCTGCTCCCCCTCGCAGATCACCATGGCCTCCCCGGAATCTGCCTCTGTCCGACCTAAACAGGCCCCCACCCCGGCCCAGCCTATCTTGAACCATGCTTCAGCCGCGGGGCTCCTGCTGGGGCAGCTGAAGCCCGAGGTGTTCAGCAGCCTGGTGGAGATCTTCAAGGACGTGCAGAAGAACACTGTCAAGTTTTACATCCATTCTGCCGATCAGGAGGAGGAGCCTGAGATCTGCGTGGAGATTAAGGTACTGTTGACTCTCATCACATGCCATCCTATTGTTACGTCTGGTGCCTGCAGACAGAGAGTAAGATGGTCCGACAAACGATTTCAGTAATGCCTGTCATGTTAAACTAACATTCTTTGGAAGGGCATTCTCCTTGTTTTACTGGGACGACTGTCCCTGGCGTCAACTGCCAAAAGGAACAGAAGTGAAAACAGGTTTACAGTATTTAATCAGAGGCGTATTGTCAATACAAACACCAGGAAGGGATGTTACTTGTTAGTCACGCATTCTATGTTTTTATTAACTTTATTTGGCAGTGAACAAAATCTGGTTGTATGTTATAAGCATTCACTGTTATAAGCATTCACTCTTTTGCATATTTGACTGGTTGAAAGTTTTTTGGAATTTAGACTGGCTGATGTCCTAAGCTAACTCCATTTGTGAATTTTAGGTGTTGTCATTTATTTGGATAACACTGACACATGATTATGCCTCGCTAGTTCGCATGTCAAATGTGAAACTTTTCTCGAATTTCAGACAGTCAAAAGCTGGATCAAACTAAATGCTATGTTAAACTAGAGGGAATTTTACACGGGTGGATATATGCTAGGCTAAACCAGGGGAATAATGCACGGGTAAATATGTATATATGTATATGTGTATATATATGTATATATATGCTATGCTAAGCCAGAGGGAAATACGCATGGGTGGATATATGCTATGGCAAATACGCGCGGGTGCATATATGCTAGGCTAAGCCAGAGTAAATAACGCGCGGGTGAATTTATGCTATGCTATGCTAAACCAAAGGGAATAATGCGCAAGTTGATATATATGGATTAACCAGAGGAAATTACACACAATTAGATAATGATTAATAAGGAAATTGCGGGCTGTCCTGTTCTACGTGCCCCGTGCTCACCGTCGCTTACAGAAAGCAGTTGTGCAGACTGTTTGTTTGCATAAACCGGGAAACGCCGGCGTGTGTTTTTATTAGCCTCTTACAGCATCTTCTCATGACTATGGTCTCTCCTAGCCAACAAATGTTCTGCGTCGTAGCGCGCTAGCTTACTCCGCATAATGGTATATGGCCAGAACCCCTCAGTGGTGTGTTTCCACCACTGTACCGTTCTTAAAGTCATAAAACGCTAATATCCCGCTCATGAACTCTGTCATCGCCTCCTCGGTTCTCATGTTGCGGCCCTCTGTTCTTAAGCGTCTCTTTCTGTCTCCTCTCTGCGGCAGGAGTATTTGAAGAGCTTGGGGAACACTGAGTGTAACCCCCAGACATTCCTGGAAAGTAACAGCAGTCTGGATAAGCTGCTCATCATCATTCAGAATGAGGACATCTCTGCCCAGGTCAACAAGGTAACACCATTGCCTGGTTGATTACGAGTAATACGGAATATCTGCACTGAGAAGTCCTTAACCCTCCCCACTACTGAAATGGTGGATGTGTAATTGGACCAGCAGTGTTGATATGACTGCAACTGAAATCACAGCTGCTGCACCAAGATAAACAAAGCACGATTAATTGATCTGGAAGACATGATCCTGCAACTTGTCTAGCCTCTCTCTTATGCAAAAGTTCAGTTCATTGTTTAGGATGTCCTACAGTGATTTATGAACTTTTCTTGAGTTAAAATAAAGTCAAGAGTGGAGCAATAAAGCCTCAATATTAAAGGAAGCCCCCCAGAAAACACACTGCCAAGTTTTGAAGTGTTACGTTTCAAGTCGACGTGTGTCTTTTCTGTTTCTTCTGCGCCAGATTCCTGCCCTGGTGTCATTGAAGAAGCTGTCAACCGTGAGCTTCGCTGGAGTGGACAGTCTGGACGACGTGAAAAACCACACCTACAACGAACTGTTTGTCTCTGGCGGATTCATCGTGTCCGACGAGTTCGTCCTTAATCCGGACTTCATAACGCAGGGTACGTGGCAGGGCGGTGGGGTGGCTGGGCGCAGAGCGTGACGGGGCGCGTGTCAGGGCAAGGCCGGCGTCAGGGCGGGGCGCATGTCAGGGCGGGGCGCAGGGCGGGGTGTGTGGGGTGGCGGGGCGCGTGGCAGGGCGCGTGGCAGGGCTGGGCAGGTGGCGGGGCTAAGCACAGAGCGTGACGGGGCGCGTGGCGGGGCTAAGCACAGAGCGTGACGGGGTGCGTGGCAGGGCGGGGCGCGCTAGGCCTACTATCTGATCAGTGTAGGCAGAACAAAGAACCCAGAGCATCAAGCAATGTTGCAATCAAAGTTTTTTTAACCAAAGGTTACTCAAGGAAGACCCGTGTGTCCTCTTTGGTTTGGGACAACTGCAGAGTATATTGACCATGACATTATGAGTTGTATAGATGTATGAGTGTATATTGACCATGACATTATGAGTTGCTTGTTGCACATCAGTTGACATTTGCCAAACAGGTGAGCCACACCATAATAACTCCTCACAGGTCAATCTTAACTTTAATAATGTGAAGGAATGGGCCGTAGTGAAGGAATGGGCCGTAGTGAAGGAATGGGCCGTAGTGGAGGAATGGGCCGTAGTGGAGGAATGGGCCGTAGTGGAGGAATGGGCCGTAGTGGAGGAATGGGCCGTAGTGGAGGAATGGGCCGTAGTGGAGGAATGGGCCGTAGTGGAGGAATGGGCCGTAGTGGAGGAATGGGCCGTAGTGGAGGAATGGGCCGTAGTGGAGGAATGGGCCGGAGTGGAGGAATGGGCCGGAGTGGAGGAATGGGCCGGAGTGGAGGAATGGGCCGGAGTGGAGGAATGGGCCGGAGTGGAGGAATGGGCCGGAGTGGAGGAATGGGCAGATTACTGAGGCAGAAAATATCGAAAATAGTTGTCTAAGGTGTTTGGTGCCCAAGGCTCGTCGATGCACGGGAGCAACAAAGGCTATCCTGTCTGGTCCGTACCGACAGAAGGTCTACTGAGGCACAAGTTTAAGTGATGGTTGCACACAGTGTATCACACTCTACTGCATATGGGGCTGTGTAGTCGCAGGCCGGTCAGAGTGCCCATGATGACTCAATAGGCTGTGATTGTCATTTCATTTTGGTTAGTGAAGTGCTCTTACTGCCTACCAAGCTGGCATTTTTGTTGTTCTCTCACTCACTTTTGGAAAGGAATGAGGCCAAGCTCTCACGGCAGGTGACTGAGTTGTTGTGATGCTGTCTTCCCTGTACAGAGCGTTTGCAGGCGTTTCTGCGGTTCCTAGAGGAGCAGAGCTCTCCAGAGAACCCCTGGCAGTGGAAGATCCACTGCAAATCCCAGAAGAAGCTCAAAGAGCTGGGCAGGTTAGTAATGACCTCCGCCACTGACTGAGCTGTTCCGGGAACGCTCTCTGTTCAGTTATGTTTGAATCAAGTGGGTTATCTGAGCAATGTTGGTTTATGGAACAAACACCCTCCATCATTTACATTAAAAGGGTTAAACTTCTAAAACCTGTAAAATAATGGATCTTAGGCTGTTAAAGCAATAATTAAAGAACATGTACCATAAGTGTTTTTGAATTGTAATACGAGTTATTTAAATACAGGCTGTGTTAGTAACACCCAGCCACTCTCCTTTTTTCCTTTCGTAGGATGAACAGTGATGCCATGGCTCTACTGAACTTGCTGACAGCCTATCAGAAGAAGCACCTGGTTGATTTCCTGCCCTACCATGAGTGTGACGCCCAATCGCGCCAGGCCCCCGATCTGGACTGCCTGGTCAAGCTCCAGGCTAACCACACCCAGCACCGGCATATTATCTTCCTCACTGGTACTCCCATCTTCTTTCTCTTCACTCCTGCCTCACTTACTTGGTTTTACGACCTTAACTTCATCACTTTGTAAAGTCTTTCTCAGTGATTATTTTACAAACCAAACCTTCCTCAATAAAGTGTCTTGTTTTTTTTGTCCCTCCAGAGAGGCGTTTTGAGATGTTCCTGCAGTACTCCAGGAACGGCATAGTGATCGCTAACATTGACGACATCATGACCAGTTTCCACAGCCTAATAGGCGCCAGCGCCCAGAACGAGCTTCCCACACCGCCCTCCACTGGTAGGTATCGGGAACAACAGCTTCATGGTAGAGATGGGGACTCAAGTCGCACACACAATGACTTCAGACTTGACTCGGACATGAGATTCGGGACTTGTGAACAATCTTTATTTGTAGGAAACCTCTGATGACCTGAATGTTCTTCCTCCGTGACCTAGAACATTCCACGTAATACGTCCTGTATCTGCTGCGCGCAGCCACACGTGACAGAGAATATCAATAACAAACATACAAACATGTTAACCAGTCGTCATACTCCTTGGCTTTAAAACTTCATACAACAAGGCCCAAACAAAAGAAGATAAAGGATTTAACCACATCTAATTTCATCAGGCATCTTAAAACGCACACCGAAAGTTTTGCAAGCATGTTTAGCTCAACATTGCCCATCTTCTTGCTTTAACTTTGATCGTTGTGAGTTTAACTTTGACAGCCGTTTGCTGGATATTATGAAAAGGTGAATGAGCGTTTGCTACGGTACAGTTTTATTTAGTTAACGTTTCACTGGATTTGAGAGTACGGGGATTGTGAGTCTGCAAAATAGGAGGCATGTTCTGTCATTATGATTCAGCAACAGACAAGCAAGTCTTTTCTTCTTTAGTACCTCAATATTTGTTCTGTATGTTTGTTACAAAGCAAAATACAGTTATTAACTTTAAAGTAAAGAATGCTTGTTCTTGTGATATTGCAAATGCCTGTGTACACTGATTATATACTATTCAACGCAGATACTGTATGCTAATAGATAGAGGAGTCATAATAACATATTACATGCTTAACATTCCTTATATATATCTATGCAGTGTTCAAAGCACCCTGAATGGAACACAACAGGCAATACAACACTCAATATTACCACTAGAGACTTGACTTGGACTCTAGCTCAGAGACTTGAGACTTGGACTCCAGCTCAGAGACTTGAGACTTGACTTGGACTCCAGCTCAGAGACTTGAGACTTGACTTGGACTCCAGCTCAGAGACTTGAGACTTGACTTGGACTCTAGCTCAGAGACTTGAGACTTGACTTGGACTCTAGCTCAGAGACTTGTGAATATCTCTGCTTCACGGTCACTCTGTAAAGCCATGTATTTGTGGGCCAAAAGCAGAATGCCAAATATTATTACCTCCCCCCCCACCACCCCACTCTCTGTCTCTTTGTTTTTCACCCTCAATCTGTTTTTCTTTGTCTCTTTCTTTTTCTCTCAGTTGTGCATGACGACTGTGTAGAAGAGGAAGACATGTCGCTGGACTCAGAAGATGAGGACACGGTTAACCAGGTTATCACGGAGCCACCCGCCCCGAGCCAGGAAGCTCCACCTGGGGGCCCGTCCCAGCATCCCCCCCTCCCTGATTCAGACGAGTTTCGCCCCCCTCTCCCCGAGCAGCTCAACACCCTGGGTCACCACAGCCCCTCCTCTCTGTCCTTTTCCTGCTCCACTGCCAAACTGTCGGACTTCGCTGCCCTCAAGTCGGCCATTTCCCAGTTCAAAGCCTCCAACCCAGCGGCCCGGCCTGGCTCGGGCAACACCTCGCCAGGTGGGTTCACAGTCAACCCCCACCAGAGCTTCCTGTGCCCGTCTGCCCAGTGGGCGCCGTACGCGTCCTCCTCAGGCTACCCATCCTCTCCCTGCAGCGCCACCCAGGAACAGGACTACAGGCACCCGGGCCAAGCACACACTGCAACCCTGGGTTCTAATCTGACCACTGCATCTCTAGGCAGCCAGGCTACCCTCACCTTACCGGATATCCCGCAGCCCCCCCTACCCCCACATCTCATGTTGACCGGGTCTATGTCCCAGATGTACGGCCAACTGGCGGCGGGCTCCTTCACCGGGAGCACTGGTGCTCCTGCTGGCTCGGCCACAGATTCATCCTCCTCCGCTTCTCTTTCCACCGCACCTACATACTCTGATCCGATTGCAGCGTCCGCCGGGTCACCGGACCCGGGTTATCCTCAGAACAACTTGGCCCAGCCGAGTTACACGACGGGCCTTAACTCTGGCGCCAATGGCACCCCGACACAGCCAGGCGACAGGACAGTGGGCGGGCCAGGGGAGGGCCAGTGGGGGTTGGGGGGCGGGATGCCGAACAGGACAGAAACCCCTGGCGGCAGCACACCTGGGAGTCAGGGTGAAAGGACTCCAGCAAACAGTGTGGAAGGTGGGCTGGGAGTGGGCTTGGTGGTCCCTCCTGTAGCCACTAGGGGAGGCTCAATCCCGCGGCCTGCCCACGGTGGTATTCGGGGTGGAGTGGCCGGTGGCCATCCACACGGCAGGGGAGGTTATGGCTGTATGGGGTCGACGCCGGGACACATGGACGGGGGCATGGGACGGGGGGGTATGGGACGTGGGGCTATGGGCCCCGGGTCGTTAGGGGGGTACAGAGGGCGAGGAGCCCCACCGGGGGGGCCCTGGCCTCGGCCGGGTGGGGGGCCACACGAACGGCCAGAGGGAGGGGGGCCATGCAGACCTTCATGGGGTTACCCAATGGGTAGGGGCCGGGGGCAGGTTTACTACCCAGACTATACATACACTCACAACTACTCCCCCTGAAGAGACAATCAGGATACGCAAAAGACTGACAGAACTGGCTGAATGTATATATTTACTTGTCATAAACGCGTTGAATTAATTCGGGATGAAAGGATCCTGGTTTTCTACAAACCCACTTGACACAGGCAGTGCCGAGTGTCGTTGCTGTCCCATACAAACCAACTCTTTACATGTGAGCCATTTCTGATCCCCAGTTCCAACCACTATATTTATAATTGTCCTCAAATGTAACAGCCTTCCAAACTTGTCGGTTTTGTTCAAATTCTTCTGTTTGTTTTTGACACGGTTTGTGAACACAAAGGGGAAAAAGGCAGGCTATTTTTTTAAGGAAAAAAACAAAAGCGAAAGGATCACCTTTCACTGTCGGTTTTCTTTTTTTACATCCTTGGTTGTTCAAAAAAATGATCTATTAAAATAAACATGTTTCAAATCTTAAGTTGCTTTGATGGCTGTTAGCATGAACAAAATAAGCAAAAAGCATTGCATTTCACCAGCAGTTGTGTTTTCTTCACTTTCAGACACACACAGGTTCATACTGAATTAATTGTCTGGGAGCTTTTGAACACATAAGCATTAACTTCTCATAAAGCCATACATTAATAGATTGATAATGTGATTTTAAAAATCCATCAAATGTCCATGATTACTGTTGCTTTGTTTTCTACCGAAGAATTGTCGGATCATTAATTATATTTGCTATATTGTTGCATATTGCATATAATCCTCCACAAACTGATTTCCCGATAACAAAATATTTTGTTTAACCTCTACTTATCATCTGGTTTATTGAATTTGTCCCTTGCTTTTGAAACATGTTGAAAATCTGTTTATCTCGAGTAAGTGGTATTCAGATAGGTTTTAATTTATTTATTTTTCCAAAATGGTGCCACGTCAGATACAGTAATTTGACTGGCACTGCCCGGGAGAAAATATTAAGTATCAGTTTGCTGATTGCATTGGTGTTGTCTTAATACACAAAGGAATCACTAACATGTCTCAGTTGTCGTTTGAATATTTTTTTAATGCGAGTGGTTCTGCACTTGGTGCAGATCAGCACAATGCCAGCTTTCAGTGGTCAAACTAGAACTAGTGGTCAAAATCCCTTTAAATGGACCCTGTGGGGTCCTATCTTTAACGTTTGCTTGACTGAATTAACACAATTACACCACTTGTCGGTTCCCTTTCCCTCACCGAATAAGACCGGAATACTATTAGCTAGTTCAGGGTGGTTTAGGTTGGGAAGGATACTATTAGCTAGTTTAGGTTGGGTAGGATACTATTAGCTAGTTTAGGTTGGTTTAGGTTCGGGAGGATACTATTAGCTAGTTTAGGTTGGTTTATGTTCGGGAGGATACTATTAGCTAGTTTAGGTTGGTTTAAGTTCGGGAGGATACTATTAGCTAGTTTAGGTTGGGTAGGATACTATTAGCTAGTTAAGGTTGGTTTAGGTTCGGGAGGATACTATTAGCTAGTTCAGGGTGGTTTAGGTTGGGAAGGACACTATTAGCTAGTTTAGGTTGGGGAGGATACTATTAGCCTGTTCAGGGTGGTTTAGGTTGGGGAGGATACAATTATCTAGTTCAGGGTGATTTAGGTTGGGGAGGATACTATTAGCCTGTTCAGGGTGGTTTAGGTTGGGGAGGATACTATTAGCTAGTTTAGGGTGGTTTAGATTGGGAAGGACACTATTAGCTAGTTTAGGTTGGGGAGGATACTATTAGCTAGTTTAGGTTGGGGAGGATAGTATTAGCTAGTTTAGGGTGGTTTAGGTTGGGAAGGACACTATTAGCTAGTTTAGGTTGGGGAGGATACTATTAGCCTGTTCAGGGTGGTTCAGGTTGGGAAGGATACTATTAGCTAGTTCAGGGTGATTTAGGTTGGGGAGGATACTATTAGCCTGTTCAGGATGGTAGGATACTATTAGCTAGTTTATGTTGGTTTAGGTTGGGAAGGATACGTGGCATCTCTCTCCTCTCCATCCTGTGGGCCCACCACTCACAGGAACAACCGCAGGGGTCGGGTGCGCTGTCATATGGGTGGCAGTGAAGGTGGGGGGTCTCGACGGATCAGACCCGGGCGGCAGAAGCTTGCTTTGGGGACGTGGAACGTCACCTCGCTGGGGGGGAAGGAGCCAGAACTTGTGCGTGAGGTGGAGCGATACCAGTTGGATCTGGTGGGACTTACCTCTACGCACAACCGTGGCTCTGGAACCTTACTCCTGGATAGGGGTTGGACTCTGTTCTTCTCTGGAGTTGCCCAGGGTGAGAGGCGGCGGGCTGGTGTGGGGATACTCACGAGCCCACGTCTGAGCACGGCGGTGTTGGAGTTTACCCCGGTGGATGAAAGGTTTGCCTCCCTACACCTAAGGGACAGACCAGGTAAGCCCAAACGGGTAGTGCGGGTGAACTGGGAACGTCTGGAGGAGGCCCCTGTCCGAAAGATCTTCAACTCACACCTCCGGCGGAGCTTTTCAGGCATCCCTGTGGAGGTTGGGGGCATTGAACCTGAGTGGGCAATGTTCAAAGCTTCTATTGCTGAAGCTGCGGCGGTGAGCTGTGGTCTCAAGGTCCTAGGTGCCTCAAGGGGTGGTAACCCTAGAACACCGTGGTGGACCACGGTGGTCAGGGAAGCTGTCCGACTGAAGGAGGCCTTCAGGGATATGCTATCCCTGGGGACTCCGGAGGCAGTTGCAGGGTACCGACAGGCCCGAAGGGCTGCAGCCGCTGCCGTGTCAGAGGCAAAGCAGCGGGTGTGGGAGAAGTTTGGAGAAGCTATGGAGAAGGACTTTCGGTCGGCACCAAAATGCTTCTGGAAAACCGTTCGGCACCTCAGAAGGGGAAAACGGGGAACCATCCAAGCTGTGTACAGTAAGGATGGGACACTGTTGACCTCAACTGATGATGTGATCGGGCGCTGGAAAGAGCATTTTGAGGAGCTCCTGAATCCGACCTACACGCCCTCTAGTATAGAGGCAGAGCTGGAGGCTGATGGAGGGTCATCGTCAGTTTCCCTGGGGGAAGTCGCTGAGGTAGTCAAACAACTCCACAGTGACAAAGCCCCAGGGACTGATGAGATTCGTCCAGAAATGCTATAAGCTTTGGGTGGGGAAGGGCTGTCTTGGTTGACATGCCTCTTCAACATTGCATGGAAGTCTGGGACAGTGCCAGTGGAGTGGCAGACCGGGGTGGTGGTTCCCCTCTTCAAAAAGGGGGACCAGAGAGTGTGTGCCAATTACAGAGGTATCACACTCCTCAGCCTCCCTGGTAAAGTGTACTCCAAAGTGCTGGAAAGGAGGGTTCGGCCAATAGTCGAACCTCAGATTGAAGAGGAACAATGCGGTTTTCGTCCTGGCCGGGGAACCACGGACCAGCTCTTTACTCTCGCAAGGATCCTGGAGGGGGCCTGGGAGTATGCCCATCCAGTCTACATGTGTTTTGTAGATCTGGAGAAGGCGTATGACCGGGTACCCCGGGATCTTTTGTGGGAGGTGCTGCGGGAGTATGGGGTGAGGGGGTCTCTTCTCGGGGCCATCCAATCTCTGTACGCTCAAAGCATGAGCTGTGTCCGTGTCCTCGGCAGTAAGTCGGATTCGTTCCCGGTGGGGGTTGGCCTCCGCCAGGGCTGCGCTTTGTTACCAATCCTGTTTGTAATATTCATGGACAGGATATCAAGGCGTAGTCATGGGGGGGAGGGGTTCCCGTTCGGTGGGCTGATGGTCACATCACTGCTTTTTGCGAATGATGTGGTCCTGATGGCCTCATCGGTCGGTGACCTTCAGCACTTACTGGATCGGTTCGCAGCCGAGTGTGAAGCGGCTGGGATGAGGGTTAGCACCTCTAAATCTGAGGCCATGACCATCAGCAGGAAACCTGGTGGAGTGCCTACTCCGGGTAGGGAATGAGTCCTTACTCCAAGTGAAGGAGTTCAAGTACCTCGGGGTCTTGTTCGCGAGTGAGGGAACAATGGAGCTGCATTCGCTTCACCGCACCGTTGTGACGAAAAGAGAGCTGAGACGAAAGGCAAAGCTCTCGATCTACCGGTCAATCTTTGTTCCTACCCTTACCTATGGTCATGAAAGCTGGGTCATGACCGAAAGAACGAGATTGCGGGTACAAGCGGCCGAAATGGGTTTTCTCAGAAAGGTGGCTGGCCTCTCCCTTAGGGATAGGGTGAGAAGCTCAGTCATCCGAGAGGAACTCGGAGTAGAGCCGCTGCTCCTTTGCATAGAAAGGAGCCAGTTGAGGTGGTTCGGGCTTCTTGTACGAATGCCACCTGGGCGCCTCCCTAGAGAGGTGTTCCAGGCACGTCCAGCTGGGAGGAGACCTCGGGGAAGACCCAGGACTAGGTGGAGAGAGTATATCTCCACACTGGCCTGGGAACGCCTCGGGATTCCCCAGTCAGAGCTGGCTAATGTTGCCCGGGAAAGGGAAGTTTGGGGTCCCCTGCTAGAGCTGCTACCCCCGCGACCCGACCCCGGATAAGCGGTTGGAGATGAGATGAGAGATGAGAGACTATTAGTTAGTTTAGGTTGGGGAGGATAATATTAGCCTGTTCAGGATGGTAGAATACTATTAGCTAGTTTAGGGTGGTTTAGGTTGGGGAGGATACTATTAGTTAGTTTAGGTTGGGGAGGATACTATTAGCTAGTTTAGGTTGGGAGGATACCATTAGCTAGTTTAGGTTGGGAGGATACCATTAGCTAGTTCAGAGTGGTTTAGGTTGGGGAGGATACCATTAGCTAGTTCAGGTTGGTAGGATACTATTAGCTAGTCAGGGTGATTTAGGGAGGATAGTACTGCAGGTGTCTAAAGCAAAAATGAGATGACCGAATATCTCAGGTACTTTGAAAAAATTGTAGGATAGAAATGTACTGCAAAATGTAACTGCGTATGTAAATATGACCCCTTTTAAATAGCTGATGGATAATTGATGACGTTGTCTTGCTGCGATGTTGTTTATGTTCTTCAGTTTTACAGGATTTGACCACTAGAGGGTGCTCTTTCTCTCGGATAATATGGAGCAGTGACTAACATGCATCAGACTGTTCTTCATACAGGTAAGATGTTGATACCACCTTTAGTTTGTCATGTTCGGCTGCCCTTACTTTGCCGTTTGGATACAATTGTACAGAATGAGTCAATTGTGGAATTATTGTGTTTTAGAACATTTATGAATTCACTTGTATCTGTTGAAGAAAGTGTGATATCTTGTGGAAGAGAGCCAGCCATTAATTGTTGCTGGAGAAGTTCACTTTTTGTATTCCTTTGCAGCATAAGGGACTTAACTCAAATAAAGATTGGTAATTACTGTAGTTCTCTGTGTGTGCAAATTGCTGCACTGTTGTTTATCAAGGTCACAGTTGGATATATAGATCATATTTAAAGGTATACACTCTATTCTACACTTCCACATCCTGCCCCTAGGTGGCAGCAGCAGCCAGGACATGTGCTGTACTCAGCCAAAAAAGCCTAAAAACCGTGATTGCTCTAATGTGCCTTTGATTCGTGATGGCATGGCAGGCAACTGGAAGGTGGCGTAGCCTCTAGTCTTGGCTATGTTGTGTAAGTGCGTTTGTGACATGCCTGCCTGTTTAGTGTTGAAGTTGCTGCAAATATTATTTTGGTCACAATGACATATACTATTGAGATGTGGCATAGCAACATGTGCAGGATGAAATGCACATAGTAATAATGTTATATATATATATATTACGCTTTTCTTTACGAAGTGAATGTCACCGTGGTTGAAAAACATACAAAATATCCGTAGAGTTTTGTCAGTGGTTGGTCTTGTGGATGGTATTCCACAATTGGAAAAACCGGGTTTTAGGTCATTTTTTAGATAACCAGTAGTAGCAGGGGATTGGTGCTGGTACCAGTTGACAGAGTAATCCAGATCGTCCCTGGATCATATAGAAGACTTTTTGTTTAGTCAGCTCAGTTGAACATCCGTCTGTTTTAAGAGATTAGGATGTAGTAACCTCACCCTAATATGAGACTGCTTTAGTAAGTCATGGTATGAGTGGGGACACATGCTTTAGTCTTCATCCGTGTGTTATATTTATGTACCTCAGGTCTTGCCTGCTTTTGCAGGGAAAGCTCATTACACGTCTTAAAAACAAAAAATACATTCCGGATCCCTAAGCACTAACAATCTGTATGGGGTTGTTAATTGGATATTTGACGTATCATATGATTTGCAGACACGTGCCTCCTGACCACACTGTGGCACCGATCGGCCCTGAGGACATGTAGCAGACCCCTCCTAAGGCTGTGCTCATAAACACTATAAAACAATATAAGGGCAATCTGAGACCAGCCACACCTCAGTGGCAACCAAAACCACTGGCTAGAAACAATTTTAGCCGCTCGCATGTATAAGTGAGAACATGGCATCCTCGTTCAAATGAGTATAAAACCGTGTGCATTG
This sequence comes from Dallia pectoralis, assembly GCA_029465975.1. NCBI lineage: Eukaryota > Metazoa > Chordata > Actinopteri > Esociformes > Umbridae > Dallia > Dallia pectoralis. The sequence continues at coordinate 7,339,375 of CM055728.1, forward strand.
GCTAATGTTTTGATCAAGTACAGTAATTCACCAAGACTGCAAGAAAATCCAACCTTGAGAAGATTCTACGCTTGGAGGACTCGCATTATCCATCAAGCAAGTGCAGGATAAGATCTGCTTTCTGCCCCTGCATCTCAAGTTATCATGCCGAAAATATTTGTGTGTGTGTGTGTGTGAACAACCGTCTTCAGTTTTGAGAAACAGCGCACTTCCTCTTTTGAAAGCTTCTTAAAAATGCTTCCCGTAGTGTTATGTTCAAATTATACACTTTGCTGTCAATCCCATATCATAATAAATCTGAACTTTCTAAATTGACAATCGGTCTTACAGTAATAGGTTGTACTCGTAGACTGAAAGCAAATAGTAAATGGGCAGATTCTACCCCAGACGTATAATGAGTGTTTTCTCTGCTCCTGGTGGTGCTGCATCACATTTGCATATCCTTTGTAGATTTATGAATGGTCCCTCTGTGTTGTCTTCTGTATTCATGATCTGGCAGCTTGTTTCTGTGATGGAATGTGATTGACTGTCTATTTTAGGTTGTCACATTACTGTATCGACAATAATGAAGCAATATATCAGTAAGGCTCTTGGATGTATTTCGACATCAGTTGTAACTTATATATCTCACACAAACCACGATCCATTTGAGGATGCCCCACAGATGCTCAATAGGGTTTAGGTCTGGAGACATGCTTGGCCAGTCTGTCAACTTTACCCTCAGCACCTTTAGCAAGGCAGTGGTGGTCTTGGTGGTCGTTAACATGTTTGAATACTGCCCTGTTACAAACTCAGCTTCAGTATTTCACAGTACATGTCGGCATTTATGGTTCCCTCAATAAACTGTAGGTTCCCAGTGCCGCCAGCACTCATGCAGCCCCAGACCACGACACTCCCACCACCATGCTTGACTGTAGGCTAGACACACTTGTCTTTGTACTCCTCACCTGGTTGCCGCCTCACACGCTTGAAACCATCCTGACCCAAATAAGTTTATATTGGTCTCATCAGACCACAGGACATGGTTCCAGTTATCCGTGCCCTTAGTCTGCTTGTCTTCAGCAAACTGTTTGCGGGCTTTCTTGTGCATCATCTTCAGAAGAGGCTTCCTTGTGGAATGACAGCCATGCAGACCAATTTGATGCAGTGTGCGGCGTCTGATCTGAGCGCTGTCATGGTGACCCCCCACCCCTTCAGCCTCTGCAGTAATGCTGGCATCACTCAAACGTCTATTTCCCAAAGACAACCTCTGGATATGATGCTGAGCATCTGCACTTTTGTGCCAGCAGTTCAGACATTAATGGTTGTGTTGAGTTATTTTGAGGGGGCAGCAATTGTACACTGTTATACAAGCGTACACTCACTACTTTACATTGTAGCAAAGTGTAATTTCTTCAGTGTTGTTAAAGTAATGCCACAATCGTTGATCTAACTGATTTAGAAATTCAGGAAATATTGTGAATTGTATCTTGGGCCTAGCAAGCTTTTCACTCAATTTTAATCAGTGAACAATCAATCCCTAGCTAGCTAGGTGTAGCTAAAAACGTTAGTGAATGGGTTAGCTAGACTATCTAGTTACATCTACATGGTTTTACAACAACCTGCTTAAAAACCTGGTTTAATCTATTCATTTACTATAAAATGAAAGGTATTGTCCTATTTAGTGCAGCATAGGACCAAAATAAAATGTGTTCTACCAAAGCTAGCCTGCTACTGCTGCTAGCATATGTGCAAATAAAATTTCACACATCAAGCTGTTGCTTCGATCCTTGCAAGTTATGCTGTCATTGTGCTAAACGAAATGCTTAGGGACGTTTTATAGCATTTATTTGGCCGTTTCAAAATGTGGTCTAAGATGTAAAAAAAATCCCTGCTTAATATGCTTTTAGTCCTCCACTTGCCACCAAAACAGCAACTTGCTGAGGAATATTACTAAACTTTATTACAATTGTGATCCCTATATTTTGTTTTGCAGGAACCGGAAGTCATTTCATAAATACATATACATTATTACACTGTGTGCCAACACCTCCCATGTTGGTTGTGAATAAGTTAGCTGTTGACCAAATTTTGTTAGTTTTGAGTTGAAGTTGCAGTTTGTTATACTTATTAGTGCCAATATATACAAGTTTTTTGAACCTGGATATTACTTTTTGCTCTAAAGAGAGCAAGCCCAGCTGATAACAATGTTTGTCTGCCTAGTGATTACAAAGGGGCTATTTTAAGTACATCTCCCGCTTGTTTTGACAAATTTGCTCATTCTTCTGATGTCTAGGAGAGCTGGTAGACCATGATGTGAACAGATAATCAAAGGGACACTGAACTAGCAGGCCCCAGGGGTTTCCCCAACTACACTGAAAAAGCATAATATTGAATAATGCCTGTAGCAGAGTACACTTACTGAGGGAACAGTAAAAATTGCAGCAATGCGTCATACATGCTTCACAGTGCAGACCTTTCGTCTATGCAGTTTTCACAATACATTCTGACGTGGGCCTTTCTGCTTATGATATACATATTTCAACAAAATGTCACTTTGAAATGGTAATGTATTGCTCCATTAAATATATAGAAGTGTTCACAGAAACACTTTCCAGCTATTGCCTGGAAAGAAATATAGTGTTATATATGTTATATATGTTTTTGTAACCCCATATTATGATGCTGCATTTACCATGTCATCAGCCTGCCCTCTTGCTTGAGGAATGGAGAAGGTGACGAGACTGAACTAACACTGTAAACATTCGGGCTGTGTAATACTAAAACACAGTTCATTGCCAAATAATCTTGACCGCTGACCAATTCCCTAATGTTACATTTAAACGTCATTCTGTAATGTATTTTATTTGCTTTAAGCGATTTTTTTTAAATAACTAACTACCAGCTTGTTTAATGGTCAAGTGATTTGTACCTATTCTTTGTGTACACAAAGTTTCGGTTCACCTAAAAATTTTGGAGGCAATGTTATGGTGCGTTGGTGGTGGTAACGTGTGGGATTTGTACAACAGGTACCCTGTACAAGTACACATCCAGAAAAGTGTCAGACAACACCGACCAGGCCCAGGACAGACCCTGCTCAGCTTTTGAGCCAAGCCAGCAGAATGCAGTTTGCTAGGCTGAGGTTAGGGGACTGTGTGACATCCCATCACCAGCAATGAGTGTTATATCAGTGTCTGTGATGTGACAGAATCTGCCGCAGCTGTACTCCTGCCTCAAATTCCTCCCAGCCCTGATGGCTGTTTTGACAGTTCAGTAATAGTCTCCCCATGAGGCAGAGGCAGGCCAACCCTTCACTTTCAACCAAATGTATTTCCACTTCTGCCATTCAAAATTAGCCCCCACATCCACCGTAATTGGATTCTGGGTTCACATGATTTCGAGCCCTTTGAATCGAATCCAAAAACACTGCAAAAGAGAATGGTTGGAAAAAGAACAGGGGTTACTAATTATAGCGTATCGACGGGTTTTACTTTGCCGGAGGGCATGTTTTGAACAATTCAACAGGATGAATGACACGGTTCTTAATCCAACCGCTTCCCGTTGTCTCTATTAAACTGGGTTTGGGATTCAGCCTATCTGGGTTATTTGCAACCAAGTTTGAGTTACACATTTAGCGCTAAATGCTACAATGACTTAAGTGGATGCTAAGCAAAATGTATGTGTTTTTTAGTGTTATATTCAGCATCACTGTTACCCAGAGCGCCTTCCTGTTGACTGCATGTATACCCATGCCCAGTGGGAACTGCTGCATTGGCATTGGCAGTACTCTGCCAACTGCCACACTGGACACATGCGGTTGAATGTGTATCAGGCACATCTGACTTCGGTAAATAATTCAATGTCACTCTTGGAATAAAAAAGGACTTTAAAAGCCAAACATTAACACAAAAACATTGTAATACTAATCTTTTATCTGCTTAAGTAGGTCACAGGCAAATTGAATAACCAGTAGTAATGCAACGTTTACCAGAGAATACTTTCCCTGATCCATACAGGGATGTCTGTTATTTTGCCGAGGATATTTATAAAGACATCACTCTTAAAACCACCCCCCGCCCCCGCCCCTCACTTGTTTACCTCGCCGCCGGCCTGGTGTTTTAACCTCCACTCTCATCCAAACAACAGAACTCCCAAGCCAGCTGTGTGTTTTTCGGTAAAATACGGGGGCTTGGGGATGGAAATAAAGAAAAGATTAAAGGGATTTAGCAAAGAAACAATTGACCAAGCACCTGCTTTTACCCCCGGGTAATCTCTCTAAAACATGACCCGGGTTCATCTCATCACTCGTCCAATAGCCCTGTCCTCCCTGACTCAACTACTGGTCCTGGTCGAGACTTGATAGCTTCGGGGTGTGTGGGAACAGCGCAAAGATACGAGATGAAGCGGCCGCTCGATGTGAGTCTTCTCAAAAATAGCGACCAGCCTTTGCTGTGGGGTCTGTTCGTTGTCAGTAGGGCTATTTGGTGTAAGCATCGGACTGTTTTTGTTATTAATGTGCATTTTTGTGTGGGATTGTCTGGCACTCTGTTTTATACTAAACATTTGTCCTGGTGGTTGTGATGGAGTTAATCACAATAATGTCGTTCAAGAAGATAAGACTGGTTTTCACCCTTTGGTTGGTTTTCTCCTAAGATATGAGAGCTCTGATATTTCAACGAAGGAACTCACATTAACCAAAGACCTGGATTTGAAACGGGAGATGCGCAGGTGGGACGACAGAGAGGAGGATGCTGGGATTGCACCCAGACGTCAGCTGGTGAAGAGCTGTACATGCGATTGTCCTGGCGGTATTTCCATAATCAGATATTTATAATGACTGGCTGTCTTATATCATAGACTGAAATGTATGGCCATTGTTATGGCTTATAATTTTAGAAAGGATTAACGATAATCCTAAGCAATCCCATTGCATTCCTTTGCCCCTCTCTTGTTCGCCTCCAGATTAAACACCAATCTAAAGACTCCGGACTTCTGTGCGAAGCCTTGAAACAAAACAATGTATTTATTTTACCTGATTACTCAATCAATAAAATCACAAAGTGCTTGTACAGATTCCATGAAACATTACTAAAGACGTATACACAATCATTCTGGTAGGATGCGTTCTTTTGGCATCTACCACACCCAGATTCATATTTTTTGATGTCATATGTACTGACGTTGTGCTGGGCTTATGACAGGATTTCGTTATAGGAGAAATTGCCATTTTATGTATTAGGTTGTAAGCCAAGGAGTAAGTATCTCAGTTGCTCAGTTTGATATTTGAGCTCTTCGACATTTTCAAATAATGTGCTTCGGAGAGCACAAAATGTCTTCTATCAAGAAATGAAATGATGAAGGGACGCCAAATCCCAATCCTCACCTATTTTGATGATGAAATGATGTTATACCTTTGTCATAGCAGGACTTGTATCATCATTGACAACTTTCGTAGCGATCCGGCCTTCAGGTGTTCCCACAGATTCAATAGGGTTCAAGTCCAGGCTTTGGATGGATAACATTTACAGGCTTGTCCCAAAGCCAAAAGTTTTTCTTGTTTGTGTGCTTTGAGTTATTGTTGCTCCTGACAGATTAGTCTTCACTCGTGTCTGAGGTCCTGTGCACTCTGGATCAGGTTTTTGTCAAAGACCTCTTTGTATTTTGTTCTGGCCATCCTTCCCTTAATTAAGATTGCTTCAATGTTTCACTGTAGGGATGTCATTAGCTCATATCATGAGAGGTACCTGTTTTTTTTGTTGCAAGAAGTTGCACTTGACTTTCAGGCCCATTAGTTTGATTTTTGTCTTCAACCAGGAAATACTTTCCCTAGAGTCTGCATGTCATACAGTGCAAAGTGAAAGAAAGTATTTGATCCCCTGCTGATTTTCTACATTTGCCCACTGACAAAGACATGATCAGTCTATAATTTAAATGTTTGGTTTATTTGAACAGTGAGCTGCAGAATAACAAAAAAAATCAAGAATAACGCATTTCACCAGTCTGGATGAGTACACAGAGGCTGTGACATCATTTTTTGCGAGGAATGCTGTATTCCATCACGCTCAAGGGTGAGTTATAGTAATGACAAACCTTGGTTTAATCCTAAACTCAGACAACAAAGGTTGGAAAAGGACAAAGCATTCATGACTGGGGATAAGGACAGACTGAAACAGTCAAAGTACAGGTTTGGCAAGGCTGTGAAATAAGATAAACGACTGTACTGTAGAGAGATTACAATGTCAGGGATTTGTGAATGACTCCATCAACACCGGATCCCCTCAAGGCTGCGTCCTGTCCCCTCTGCTCTTCTCCCTGTACATTAACTCAAGCGTGCATGATTGTGGCTGACTCCTCCCATCCTGAACACAAACTGTTCCAAACACCCCCCTCCGGCAGGAAGCTACGCCAAAACCTCACGCCACAGGAGCAGTTTCCATCAGCAGCTGGCCTCATCAACAAGGCCAAATGTCCCCCAAACACACACACACACACACACACACAGACTCACCCCTAACTTCATGTGTTACATTAATGCACTGCTCTGGACTACTGACTTGCAGATTCCACATTGCTTCACTGTGTTGCACATTCCTGCTCATTCCATTTCACTGCTACATGTATGGTTATTTATGTTTATTATAATGTTTTACTTCTGCGCTATAAATAATTTATATTTTGCACTAACATTTAAAAGTAAGCCTTGGTACAGGTAAAACTACTTGGCAATAAAAGCTGATTCTAATTTCAAAAAGGTTATAAATTGATTTGCATTTTACTAGCGAAATTAGTATTTGATCCCCTGTCAATCAGCAAGCTGTCTTTTATACAAGGTAACGTGCTCAAAGGGAGTGCTCCTAATTTCAGTTTGTTACCTGTATGAAAAGACACCTGTCCACAGAAGCAATCAATCAGATTCCAAACTCTCAACCATGGCCGAGACCAAAGAGCTGTCCAATGATGTCAGGGACAAGATTGTAGACCTACAATACAGACTGAATGGGCTATAAATGGAATTATTTGCAAATGGAAGAAAAACAAAATGACAATCTCTCTCGGTCTGGGGCTCCATGAAAGATCTCACCCCGTGGAGTTTTTTAAATGACCATGAGAACGGTGAGAAATCAGCCCAGAACTATACAGGAGGATCTTGTCAATGATCTCAAGAAAACTATTGGTAACACACTATGTCGTGAAGGACTGAAATCCTGCAGTGCTCAGAAGGTCCTCCTGCTCAAGAAAGCAAAGGTTCAAGCCCCTCTGAAGTTTGCAAATGAACAGAAGGTTGACAGCTTGATGTGCGGTTGAAATATCTGCAATGAATGTGTGATGCTGGAGTCTGCATGGATCAAAATCCCTTCAGCGTTAACGAACAAATTAAAATGAAATATGCCGGCTTTCTGGAGATCAACGAGAGTCCCACCAAATACGTGTTCCAAATAAAGTAGCCAAAAATAACCCTGCAAACTGAACAACATTTCAAAGTACCATTTTGAATTTAGTAACATCAGAGAACTGATCTGAACACATGCAAGTATATTAATATAACAATCTTCAAATGGCAGATTTCCAGGCGTCAGTATCAGAAAGGCTTGTGCGTGTGCCATAGAAACGACGAACCCATGCAGCTTACAAGCTGATTGAGCTGTAATAGGACAATTCGGCGCAGCTAAATCCTGCAGACAGAACATTTGCTACGTACATCATACATATCCAAACATCACCCACTGACAAATCATAACAAAACATAGATGTCAGTGCTTCTACGGTAATGTTCTGTTGTATTACGTGTCTACAGTATTATGCGGAGCAATTGCAAAGATGCTAGATCAGCTAGACAGACTGGCGTGAAAAATTAATGTTTGGATGTTGAATACTCTTGCAAGCAACAACGATGATTATTTGTCATTGGTCAGGAGTTGGAGTACTTTTTCAAGGCACTATCTGCAACGTCCTTATATCACATATCTGCTTAAAAATAGAGAAAGAAAAGATTTAGCCTAAACTAAATGTTGGGAACAGAAATAGCATAATGTAATCACATGACACGCATGTTGATAATGCATTGTTTGTAAAATCCGTAGCTCTGTATCTATAAATGTTTTACTGATAAAAGGAATTCTAATAATAATGATACACAATAATGCCTCGACCAGACTTCCCTTGCCTCGATATCCATATCATATACTGGCAGTAGTTCAATGAACCCATTTAAATTGCAACTCCAATGCTATTAAAGGCAGTACTGCATTATGCTACAGAAATATTGACAGCATGATAATAACTGATGCAGGTCAGTCCAATTTTCCAAAGTGCCCGTCTGCATGTAATGCTCATATTTTAATACATTATATTTTCTTTTTGAATTGCTTTCTGCCCAATACATAACACATACACGCTTACATTTAAAGTTCCAATAAATATTTATTTGTACGTCGAGGTCAGGAGTCTATTAAGTAAATGGTTGATATGTAAGTGGTTGCTTAAACAACTTTACAGACATAACAAGGTTATACAGAATAAAACAGATCTCATCCTACTATTTTTTAGTTTTTATCTACTGATCTTCATTGGATATTAAAACGTTTACTTTGCTTTAGATACATCTACATCTAACTTCCTGAAGAAATCTCACTAGGAACGTAATCCCATAATTATATATTTCTTATTATTTCAATATAATTTTTTGGTGAACGTCAGCCAAGCAGAAAATATATCTCCCAGTAGGAATACTCTTCGTGATTGCCATTCACTACCATTTATGTCTTTAAAAGGGTATAAATATCCTAATGTTGACTAATGTTCGAGAAAAATGTAGGTGGAAATCTGTCATTGCCTTCACCATTCCAATACTTTTAAATGTTTGATAAGAGAGAGTGACACTTGTAGGAATGGAATTAATGTTCCTCAGATAAGTTAACTGTGCTGGGAGCCCAACTGAAATGTTAGTTGAATTAAAACAACCTTGCAAAACAATGGTGGATGAAATCTACGTTATTCTTGCAACACTTATCTACTGTTGTTCTACAAGAAAAAAATGGAGATGGACTGAGAACCTTTGAGTGCTTCCACGATTCTCTGGGCGAATGTCTTTCATGGCTCAGTGATAATTTTTTAGGCTTGTCCTGCCCATGATGCCTTTCACCAAAAAAACAAAAGGTTGCCAGTTCGAATCCTTAATCAACAAACCGTGGTGTGGCCTTAAACAAAGACGCCTCGTTTACCGTGATTTATTGCATGAGTATGTCTTCAATCTTCATTTCGACCGCCTGTCACTGCTCATGTGTCCGTCATGGGTTCAGCAACATGCCCTCAGACACTGTCGCTATAACTACGTGAGTCCGCTCGTGTCCCATTCCCACTGCACTGTGGCCTGGTCCGTGCCCAGAGCTGCCCTCAAGGCCCCGTTCTGATCCACCAGAACCGGCTCTATGAAAACCACACGCTTGTTGGCGCTCACCTTGAGGGAGTCTCTATGTCCCAACGTAGGGGAAAAGATGGAGGCCAAGGTGCCCGGGTCAAAGGCCGTGACGGGGCTGGTTGACGGGGGCGACGGCTGCTTGCAGCACCCACAGCGACAGGGTGTCAGGTAGAGGTACATGAGGATCAGCACCAGGGTGAGCACGCAGACCAGCAGGGTGGTGTAGCCCGTGCTGTAAGAGTCATGCAGGGCCCGTACCACGGTGACGTTCACCTCCTTGGTGGCGTTCTGCATGTGTTTCAGGTCCAGCGCCGTGCACACGTACACACCTGTGTCGTTCACCCTGGCCGAAGGGATTTCCAGGGTCCCGTTGGGAAATATGTTGATGAGGGTGTCGTTGAAGCTAGCTTGGGTCAGGTACTCCTGATTGGGCGAGACCCACGTGTAGGACAGCTCTTTGACCCGAAGCGACGTCTGGCAGTCCAGGCGCACCCTCTCCCCCTCGCTCGCCACCACGTTGGAGACTAACACCGTCATCGGCAGAGAGATCGCCTTCCCCATCGTGCAGTTCTGGAAGTAGCGAGTGCGGCGGAGGAAGTTGACGGCGGCGTGGGCCTCGCCGTAGATAAGGCAGGTGTGCTCATCCGCAAAGTCCTTGATGGTGTCGAAGCCCCGCTGTTCCCAGTGCCAGAAAACATTGTACATGGCGCAATCGCAGAGCAACGAGTTGTTATGGAGGTACAGGCCCTTCTGCACTGAGCCCGGCAGGGCTTTAACATCCTCCCAGGGCAGCGTGGACAGGCGGTTGGACGACAGGTCCAGCATGATGAGAAACGGATGACTGTGGTCCTGAATGGAGAAGAAAGGGAACTCTGTGATTTGGTTGAGGCTGAAGTAGGCCTTCCTGAGGCTGCTCAGGCCAGTCAACATGCCCGATTCCACGCGACTGATCCGGTTGTTGTAGAGCAGCAGCTCCTCCAGCCTCCACAGTCCCTGGAGGTAGTGCTGCTCCACCACACGGAGCCTGTTGGAGGATAGGTCCAGGTGACGGAGGCTGGAGGCGTTGTGGAAGACCCCGTGGCCCAGCGTGCTGAGCTGATTGTTGGCCAGACCAAGGGTGTCCAGTCTGGGCAGGTTGGAAAAGCTTCCGGGGCCTAGCCAGCCCAGACGGTTGTAGCTAAGGTCCAGGGTGGACGTGGTAGGAGGCAGGAGGAGAGGCAGTCTGGTGAGGCCCTGAGCACCGCAGCTCAACGTGTCTGAGGTGCAGAGACAGATGGATGGACAGATACCCACGGAAGAGCGGACGAGGAGACACAGCACCAAGTTGGTGCCTAGAGAAAACAAAGAGGTCATCCTGCTCTGAACCGTGCTGCTGGAAGGAAAGAAACGTATCATTATAATCAGGTCACCTGGTTGGTTGAAAGCAGTAGAAATAGATTAAATAGTCCTAAAATTTTACTGGGACATTACGTACAGGAAGAAACTAACAGTTAAAAATACTGAGTTGTCCTCATGATATTTCTCACTACGAATGTTCTGAATTTGTAGTAAGATTAAAAGATAAAAATTGTGGATTACATAAAAGGATTACATACTAGTCCGACCAAAATGTAACTTATGTTATTTTGCCAAACCCCTAGGAATTTGAGAGGTGGTGGGCAGTCACATTTGGCACCCGGGGAGCAGTTAGGATTTTCTGTCATTCTGAATGTCAAGAACAGGAGATGTTTCCCTTTACCTGCTCTAATGTTGCAATATGTCAAACACAAGACATATACAGTATGTGCTGACCACTAGTCGATCTGCTGACATTATCAGTAAAAGCAGTGGGGTTAATAATCACATTAAAAGTTAATTTTACCTGAAGTGACTCATTGATTTGTCCTCATTGTCACCAAAATGCAAATGTTATTTCTGCTACGCGCTTCAAAGCACCATGGATTTGATGAAAAAACACCATATCCAGAGAAGTCGAACACGCTTTTGAATATTCACATAAAGTCAACATCAGGAACTGTTGATTCAAACTTCGCATTCCTCACAAATCCTGACAGGTTGTGTATTTGTCTGTTTCCCAAAGTACAGATTTATTTTTGATGTCTTTCCCAAGACTTCCTTCTGTCTTCAGAACGCCGTCGTTTCCCCCGGTACTGCTTCACTGTAAGTGATCTACAAATATCCAATTGTTCGGTCCGAAATTATGGCTTCAGAACCTTCTTGTTCCCTGCGTAATCCTGAACAAAGATCCCACTGTCATCTCCTCTATCATCCACTCAAATGTCTGTCCACTGTTAAAGTTGCGCTGATGGCTTTAGCCACTCCCCAGCTGTGAGCACTGCTTTACAAACGTCCTGCTGTTCTTTGCAGTGTGTTACAAGCTCCACACAGCTCTCTTAATCTCACACAATCCCCTTCTCCTGCTGTCTGTCATTTAGAGTACAGCCCTGTGTTTCCCCTCACTCTCATGATTAAATAATTGTGCTTTTACTCCTTACATTTGCCAAGTATGCAATCTTTTGCTCTTTTTCCCCGTTCTCTGTCCCTCCCTCTCTGCCGCGCCTGCTCTCGTACTCTAGTTTTCTTTCGCTGTCTCACTCTGGCTATCACTCTCATCCAGGATGTCTTGCTGACTCTCCTACTGTCTCAGTATTTTCCTCTGGCTTACTCTCCTGCCTCTTTCGACCGGACGATGTCTCTAAAACAGATTGAATAATCAATGCAGTGTCACATACCACCTATTTGACTCTGTGTTATACTTGATAACTGTTCAAATTGATGGATTGACCGAATCCCTACTAATCCCTGTGGATTATGAGAGGGATATAGTGTGTGTGTGTGTGTGTGTGTGTGCTTGTGCGCGTGTGCGCGTGTGCGTGCGTGCGTGCGCGTGCGCGTGTGTGTTTGTAAAGCTTTTATGCTTCTTTCAGACCTATTCTCTATTCCTTGATTTTAGTTAGATTTAGTTAATTTGGATTCATGCTCTCTTGAATCATTTAAGCCATAATATGCATCAGAAATTGCTCTGATTTTTTATTTTACAAATACGTTATATCATTGCCGCTAAATATCTGAGAAATAAGTTTGATTAATGTAACCTAGATATGCTATTTTAATTTTTAGGAATGATTTTAGTCAATAAATATTTTTTACAAACTACGCATTGGACCAACATTTTTCCCATCGTTGACTTAAGCCACAAGAGTTCAAGAAATTATGAAATACCACCCATAAATTGACAAATTTGTGGTTATTGTAAATAAAAAAGACACATTTTACACACAATACCCAATAATGACAAGGCGAAAAGTATATATTTTTAAATCTTTGCAAATCTATTAAAAATAAAAAAATCACATGTACACAAGTATTCACAGTCTTTACCAAAATGTTGCTCTGCATACTGTTTCCACTGATCGTCCTTGAAATGTTTCTGCAACTTGACTGGAGTCCATCTAATTTCAGTTGATTGGACATGATTTGGAAAGGCAGGCACACACCTGTCTATATAAGGTGCATGTTAGAGCACAAACCAAGGCATGAAGTCCATGGAATTGTCTGTAGACCTCCTAGACAGGATTGTATCAAGGCACACTTGACACTTGGCTGTTCCTCAAAAGTGACTTTCTCACTGTCCCAAATAAGCACGCCCCATTATTAAATCGTTCAAACAAATCGAACAAAGGAGAGATACAGTCATTGGTTCACCACAGACCAGACCTCCCTTAACCAGGAAAAAACACACTGTGGCCAACTGTACTAGCCTCAAACAAGCCATGTTATATGCAACCTTTTAAAAAGCCAATAACCGGAATACTCAGGTAGTTAGGGAAACAAAGGCCCACTACTTTCAACAGAAATGTGCATAAACAAAATCCAAAAAGTACTGGGACACTGTTAAATCTGAGGCGAACAAGACCACCTCCTCCCACTCTGAAATTGGGTAATACTGTCAATACCAATAAGTCTACAATAATAGAGAACGATACCAATAAGTCTACAATAATAGAGAACTTTAATAAGCATTTCGCAGAAGCTGGCCATGCTTTACATTTGAACACCCGCCCCGAAGCTAACTGCTCTACAACTCCAAAAACCACATGCCCACACCCTTCCACATGCTTCTCCTTTATCCCAATCCAGACAGAGATTGGTAGGGAGAGATTGGTGGAGGCTTTGGCTCCTGGTTGGTTAGGTGGAGGCGGGGTGAATTAGGGCACTGGAGAAGATGTTGACTCCGCCCCCGAGGCCGGAAGGGGTGCAGATAGCTGTAACAGCAGTAGATACCCACTCCTATAGGGGCACCTATGGAGGAGGTGGTAGCAGGAACTCCTCGGCTAGCCACTGCGGTGGAGGTGGCAAGAGAACTGGCAAGAGAACTGGGCTGGGGAACGGATGTATGAGCTAAGGGTGGGGAACCGGCTGTGGTGGCTCAGGTCAGGGAGGTTTGGTTCTAGTCAGACTTTGGACTATAGTTAGGCTATTTTAAATGAACCATGTCAACAGAAACTGAACCGAATTTGGTGCAGTCAATTGGCCTAAACTTTCAGAAATAAAATTATGATTGGACAATATAATGTTTTAGAAATGCTAGTCATGAATGTTGCAAAGTACCAAACTGTGATTACGATTGGAGAAATCCAAATCATCGTCTTCTTGAAGTTTTTTAACTTTCCCCTCTATATGGGTTTGTATTCCTTCTCTTTACATCCACTTCCCCTCTATATTTGTTTGTATTTCTTCTCTTCACATCCACTTCCCCTCTATATGGGTTCGTATTCCTTCTCTTCACATCCCCTTCCCCTCTATATGTGTTTGTATTCTTTCTCTTCACATCCACTTCCCCTCTATATGTGTTTGTATTCCTTCTCTTCACATCCCCTTCCCCTCTATATGTGTTTGTATTCCTTCTCTTCACATCCACTTCCCCTCTATATGTGTTTGTATTCCTTCTCTTCACATCCACTTCCCCTCTATATGGGTTTGTATTCCTTCTCTTCACATCCACTTCCCCTCTATATGTGTTTGTATTCTTTCTCTTCACATCCACTTCCCCTCTATATGTGTTTGTATTCCTTCTCTTCACATCCACTTCCCCTCTATATGGGTTTGTATTCCTTCTCTTCACATCCACTTCCCCTCTATATGGGTTTGTATTCCTTCTCTTCACATCCACTTCCCCTCTATATGGGTTTGTATTCCTTCTCTTCACATCCACTTCCCCTCTATATGTGTTTGTATTCTTTCTCTTCACATCCACTTCCTTTCTATATGGGTGTGTATTCCTTCTCTTCATCCATCCATTCTTTCTCTTCACATCCACTTCCCTATATGTGTTTGTATTCCTTCTCTTCACATCCACTTCCCCTCTATATGTGTTTGTATTCTTCTCTTCACATCCACTTCCCCTCTATATGTGTTTGTATTCTTTCTCTTCACATCCACTTCCCCTCTATATGTGTTTGTATTCCTTCTCTTCACATCCACTTCCCCTCTATATGTGTTTGTATTCTTTCTCTTCACATCCACTTCCCCTCTATATGTGTTTGTATTCCTTCTCTTCACATCCACTTCCCCTCTATATGTGTTTGTATTCCTTCTCTTCACATCCACTTCCCCTCTATATGTGTTTGTATTCCTTCTCTTCACATCCACTTCCCCTCTATATGTGTTTGTATTCTTTCTCTTCACATCCACTTCCCCTCTATATGTGTTTGTATTCTTTCTCTTCACATCCACTTCCCCTCTATATGTGTTTGTATTCTTTCTCTTCACATCCACTTCCCCTCTATATGTGTTTGTATTCCTTCTCTTCACATCCACTTCCCCTCTATATGTGTTTGTATTCTTCTCTTCACATCCACTTCCCCTCTATATGTGTTTGTATTCTTTCTCTTCACATCCACTTCCCTCTATATGTGTTTGTATTCTTTCTCTTCACATCCACTTCCCCTCTATATGTGTTTGTATTCTTCTCTTCACATCCACTTCCCCTCTATATGTGTTTGTATTCTTTCTCTTCACATCCACTTCCCCTCTATATGTGTTTGTATTCCTTCTCTTCACATCCACTTCCCCTCTATATGTGTTTGTATTCTTTCTCTTCACATCCACTTCCCCTCTATATGTGTTTGTATTCCTTCTCTTCACATCCACTTCCCCTCTATATGTGTTTGTATTCTTTCTCTTCACATCCACTTCCCCTCTATATGTGTTTGTATTCCTTCTCTTCACATCCACTTCCCCTCTATATGTGTTTGTATTCTTTCTCTTCACATCCACTTCCCCTCTATATGTGTTTGTATTCCTTCTCTTCACATCCACTTCCCCTCTATATGTGTTTGTATTCCTTCTCTTCACATCCACTTCCCCCATTCCTTCTCTTCACCCTCTATATGTGTTTGTATTCCTTCTCTTCACATCCACTTCCCCTCTATATGTGTTTGTATTCTCTTCATCTTCTATATGTGTTTGTATTCTTTCTCTTCACATCCACTTCCCCTCTATATGTGTTTGTATTCCTTCTCTTCACATCCACTTCCCCTCTATATGTGTTTGTTTGTGTTTTTTTCTCTTCACATCCACTTCCCCTCTATATGTGTTTGTATTCTTTCTCTTCACATCCACTTCCCTCTATATGTGTTTGTATTCCTTCTCTTCACATCCACTTCCCCTCTATATGTGTTTGTATTCCTTCTCTTCACATCCACTTCCCTCTATATGGGTTTGTATTCCTTCTCTTCATCCACTTCCCCTCTATATGTGTTTGTATTCTTCTCTTCACATCCACTTCCCCTCTATATGTGTTTGTATTCTTCTCTTCACATCCACTTCCCTCTATATGTGTTTGTATTCTTCTCTTCACATCCACTTCCCTCTATATGTGTTTGTATTCCTTCTCTTCACATCCACTTCCCCTCTATATGTGTTTGTATTCCTTCTCTTCACATCCACTTCCCCTCTATATGTGTTTGTATTCCTTCTCTTCACATCACATCCACTTTCTATATGTGTTTGTATTCTTCTCTTCACATCCACTTCCCCTCTATATGTGTTTGTATTCTTCTCTTCACATCCACTTCCCTCTATATGGGTTTGTATTCCTTCTCTTCACATCCACTTCCTCTCTATATGGGTTTGTATTCCTTCTCTTCACATCCACTTCCCCTCTATATGTGTTTGTATTCTTTCTCTTCACATCCACTTCCCCTCTATATGTGTTTGTATTCCTTCTCTTCACATCCACTTCCCCTCTATATGTGTTTGTATTCTTTCTCTTCACATCCACTTCCCCTCTATATGTGTTTGTATTCCTTCTCTTCACATCCACTTCCCCTCTATATGTGTTTGTATTCTTCTCTTCACATCCACTTCCCCTCTATATGTGTTTGTATTCTTCTCTTCACATCCACTTCCCTCTATATGTGTTTGTATTCTTCTCTTCACATCCACTTCCCCTCTATATGTGTTTGTATTCTTTCTCTTCACATCCACTTCCCTCTATATGTGTTTGTATTCTTCTCTTCACATCCACTTCCCCTCTATATGTGTTTGTATTCCTTCTCTTCACATCCACTTCCCCTCTATATGTGTTTGTATTCCTTCTCTTCACATCCACTTCCCCTCTATATGTGTTTGTATTCCTTCTCTTCACATCCACTTCCCCTCTATATGGGTTTGTATTCCTTCTCTTCACATCCACTTCCCCTCTATATGGGTTTGTATTCCTTCTCTTCACATCCACTTCCCCTCTATATGTGTTTGTATTCCTTCTCTTCACATCCACTTCCCCTCTATATGGGTTTGTATTCTTCTCTTCACATCCACTTCCCCTCTATATGTGTTTGTATTCCTTCTCTTCACATCCACTTCCCCTCTATATGTGTTTGTATTCTTCTCTTCACATCCACTTCCCCTCTATATGTGTTTGTATTCTTTCTCTTCACATCCACTTCCCCTCTATATGTGTTTGTATTCTTTCTCTTCACATCCACTTCCCCTCTATATGTGTTTGTATTCCTTCTCTTCACATCCACTTCCCCTCTATATGTGTTTGTATTCTTTCTCTTCACATCCACTTCCCCTCTATATGTGTTTGTATTCCTTCTCTTCACATCCACTTCCCCTCTATATGTGTTTGTATTCTTTCTCTTCACATCCACTTCCTTTCTATATGGGTTTGTATTCCTTCTCTTCACATCCACTTCCCCTCTATATGTGTTTGTATTCTTTCTCTTCACATCCACTTCCCCTCTATATGTGTTTGTATTCCTTCTCTTCACATCCACTTCCCCTCTATATGTGTTTGTATTCTTCTCTTCACATCCACTTCCCCTCTATATGTGTTTGTATTCTTTCTCTTCACATCCACTTCCCTCTATATGTGTTTGTATTCCTTCTCTTCACATCCACTTCCCCTCTATATGTGTTTGTATTCTTCTCTTCACATCCACTTCCCCTCTATATGTGTTTGTATTCTTTCTCTTCACATCCACTTCCCTCTATATGTGTTTGTATTCTTTCTCTTCACATCCACTTCCCTCTATATGTGTTTGTATTCCTTCTCTTCACATCCACTTCCCCTCTATATGTGTTTGTATTCTTTCTCTTCACATCCACTTCCCCTCTATATGTGTTTGTATTCCTTCTCTTCACATCCACTTCCCCTCTATATGTGTTTGTATTCTTTCTCTTCACATCCACTTCCTTTCTATATGGGTTTGTATTCCTTCTCTTCACATCCACTTCCCCTCTATATGTGTTTGTATTCTTTCTCTTCACATCCACTTCCCCTCTATATGTGTTTGTATTCTTTCTCTTCACATCCACTTCCCCTCTATATGTGTTTGTATTCCTTCTCTTCACATCCCCTTCCCCTCTATATGTGTTTGTATTCCTTCTCTTCACATCCACTTCCCCTCTATATGTGTTTGTATTCTTTCTCTTCACATCCACTTCCTTTCTATATGGGTTTGTATTCCTTCTCTTCACATCCACTTCCCCTCTATATGTGTTTGTATTCTTTCTCTTCACATCCACTTCCCCTCTATATGTGTTTGTATTCCTTCTCTTCACATCCACTTCCCCTCTATATGTGTTTGTATTCTTTCTCTTCACATCCACTTCCCCTCTATATGTGTTTGTATTCCTTCTCTTCACATCCCCTTCCCCTCTATATGTGTTTGTATTCCTTCACTTCACATCCACTTCCCCTCTATATGTGTTTGTATTCCTTCTCTTCACATCCACTTCCCCTCTATATGTGTTTGTATTCCTTCTCTTCACATCCCCTTCGCCTCTGTGTGGGTTTGGCAGGAATATGTAAATCCCTCTCCTGCTCTGTTCTTCTCGACACCGTGTGGGTTTCCTGTCTCGTCCTCTTCCTTTGCTTCCTCCTTCCCAACTCTTCACACTCACCATCTCTTCCATCCTCCACGGAAGTCTGTGAGCCTCTGTGGGTTTGTGTCTCTCCTCCTCCTCTCTCATCCCTTCCTCTTTCTCGCATTCATCTCTATCCTCACAATTAATCTCCCTCTGTGGATTTGGTTAGATATGTACGCCTCATGGGCACAGTGGTCCTGACAGCTTGTATATCTGTCACAGTGCATTAGGCTTGGATCCCATCATCCCCCAGAACCCTTCTGACTTCCACCCATCACACGTCAACACAGTGCCAAACACTAAATCTGACCTGAGCACAGGCTGTAGCTTTCTCACAACGGTTGATAGGGTGGATATAGGCTACATTATGGGATTGGACATCAGGCAACGTGCACGTGCACTGATTTAGGGCGCGGGAGATGCTTGGTATGTTTATGTATGCGCTGCACTATGAAATTGGTTCGCGTAGGTGTTTTTATTTGAACACCGGCGTAAAATGTTTGTTTATGTATTTTTATGCGCACATGTGCACATTATCGACATGGATGGGATAACTCTACAGAGTGTTGTCCTGAGGCTGTCATTAGCAGAGACGCGACAGATACTCCCACAGACACATCACATACAAGCATAAACAAACCAGACTAAAAGGTATTTCCAAAATACCAATACAAAATACAAATAGGATTTTTCCACTCTTATCTAAGTACTGATATGGATTAAATACATGTAAATGAAATGTTTTTCCTACATTTCTAAATTATAGATTTGGTTACAGCCTTATTCCAAAATGTAGTGAATACATTTTTTCTACACAAAATACCCCAGACTGACAGAAAGTGAAAAAGTAGCATTTTAACAGTTGCAGCGAGTATGGATTCCTGCAAAGTACTGGTCAATTGCTTGGAAATCGAAGAGAAGATATTTGTTTTAATTGAAGTTGCTAGCGTAGGGAGTGGGTGTTCTGGGTGTTGTCCCCGCGGTCCTCCCCGAACACCCCATTAGCTCCCCCCAAAAACGTAGTGAGAACGGTGGACCGATGTTTCTGGCCCTGGAAATTGCATTCGGGGTTCGTACCCAAAATAATACACACTCCTCCTCGGGCGTCACCAGCTTAATCCACAATCACAGCTCCTGCTGTGCCAGAACTCCTCCCAGGCACCAACTTCCAGAGCTCAGAAGCTCCCAAAGAGATTAAGTGACCAGCCCTTTAGGTGGCTCGGAGGTGGTGGAGGGCATGGCTGGAGCTGCCAGAGACGGTCCCCGCCTACGACGTTCCAGAGCTTGCCACGCCTGCAGCAAACCGGAGTCCCCGGAAGAGTGGCCCCTACCTCCCCGGCCAGTGTCCCGGAGGAGTGGCCCCTTTCCCCTCCGCCTGAGTCCTCGGAGGAGAACCCCCTTTCCCTTACGCCAGAGTCTCCGGAAAAATGGCACCTTTCCACACAAGGTGCATCTAATGACCCGCTTTGCAGAAGGGGATGATGCACAGCAAAATAAATAGCAGTGTGTAGGGCAAGGTTACCGAAGGGTTTCAGAGTTCAGCAGGGTAACAGCAGCTGGGAAGAAGCTGTTCCTGAGCCTACTGGTGAGGGCGTGTAGAGACCTGTACTGCTTGCATGAAGGCATGGGGTCAAATAGTTAAGTTTGGGTGTGAGGGGTCCCTGAAAAATCCCGTATGCACTCTGCAGATAGCGCTTGTGCAGAAGGTCTTTAAAGGCAGGGAGCTGGACACCAATGATGCGCTAGGCGGTTTTCGCCATCCACTGCAGGGACATCTGGGCGGCCCGCAGTGCATCCATTGTACCAAAACTGTTCCACAGATGGTCAGTATGCTCTTGATCATGCAACGGTAAATTATGTTGGTAGATTGACAGGCTTTCTTTAACTTCCTTAATAAGTACTTTTTGACCATTAGACTTTCTCTAATCCACAATCAATTCATTGGTTTTCTTGGCATTGATGGCCAGGTTGTTATCTGGGCACCAAGCCCTCTGTGCTTGACCTCTTCACTGTAGGCTGACTAGTCGTTGTTCCTGATCAGACCAACCACTGTGGCGTCATCTGCGAACTTGACGATGGTATCAGATCTGTGTGCAGGGATGCCGTCATGGGTAAAGAGTGGGCAAAGCACACAACCATGTGGGATACCGGTGATCAGGGTCAAGGTGGAGGGGGTGAGGTTGTACAACCTAACAGACTGAGGTCTTTAGGCTTGACGCAGTCAATGGCAGTAGGTGGCACTGGCTGCAGCTCCATGGCAGTAGGTGGCACTGGCTGCAGCTCCATGGCAGTAGGTGGCGCTGGCTGCAGCTCCATGGCAGTAGGTGGCGCTGGCTGCAGCTCCATGGCAGTAGGTGGCGCTGGCTGCAGCTCCATGGCAGTAGGTGGCGCTGGCTGCAGCTCCATGGCAGTAGGTGGCACTGGACCCACAGGTGGCTTTGCCCAGCATCTGTGAACTGGTACCGTTGCACTTCAATTATATTTGGGGTGCATTTGTATGCCGGACCAAATTTGTCAAAATAATAAATGTATATGTAAATAAATATATATATATATTATTTTTATTGGGCACATTAATAGGACATATTTTTATATGGCCCCTTTTTAAATAAATGGTATGATAGTTCATAATGATACATTTATCTTTCATTTATTTATATTTCATCATAACATCTATTTAATTAAATCATGGCTTTTTTCAGAGTTAAATTACTTTTATCAGCATATAATGCCATATTTCAACATTTAATGCCATATTACACGTTTCAACATTTAATAACACTTTTCCACATTTCATGACACTTTCCACATTTTATTTCATGCCATATTTTAATGCATATCACAGTCTTATTATGAAATATCACACCACCAATAGAATAAATGTATGTTATATTAATGTGCCACTTAAAACAATAACCTAAAAGGTTCCCAGAAGTGTGTGTCCATGCTGACATAGTTTCAGTGCCACAACTAGTCCTAACAGCAGAATACTGCAGAGGAACTCTAAACCCATGTTCCTTGAATCAGGAGTCCTCTTCTGTGCACGTCATGATTGACAGGACTGTCTATCTGCCTGCTTTGAAAATCCTACCGCCTTCCTTGCCAACATTTCATTCGACTGACCGTATATTATGCAAACTAGTGCTGTCATCAGCCATTTCCAGAATGGACCTCAAAGATTAAACCCTGACCCCGATGCGTCCTGCTCCCGGCCCGCTCCTAGCTGTAAGTGATTTGCAGTACCATCTGCTCTTATTGTGCCTGTCACATCCACTGTACGCTACTATCTCTGCTTGGACAGATTGGGAAGGTATCATAAATAGGTGAACGGTGGCAACCCAACACACTGTCAGAACGCCGCCTTTGTTTTAGTGATGTCTGATCACCTCTGTAGTTTTTCCATCAAAAGTGGGCCGGTATTCCCGATCCATCCGGGCCGGTATTCCTGATCCATCCGGGCCAGTCTCCCGGTGAATTTTCTGTTGTTGCCAGTTTTTGGAGAGCATCAGCACTCTGAGGACGCTGGACACATAGACCTTGTAATTTTATGCAGCACGGGCAAACTCAATGACATGGGCAAACTCAATGACATGGAGGCCGGACAAGACAGGGAAACAGAGAAAAGCTGCAACTTGCTGACAGTCTGATGTACTGCACCTGTTGGCTTGAGTGATCAACCCTTTAAACACATTTTGGTTTTGTGGAACCCGAAGCAATTGATTACACATTAGCCTTTTGTTCACTTGTTAAATATACAGTTCCAAAGGTCTGTATTCACACCCACTCATCCAAAAGTTGTACTTTTCCTTTTACATTGGGAACCACAAGACTGAATAGCATATTTCTTCAAGTCTAATTTATTGTGTGTCTCAGGAAGCAAGTAATTTCTTATTGCTGTCCTTCTCTGACTGTTCTATTCTCTTAACTGCTGATGTATGTTGAGATGTGTCTGTTACATGAACTCTGTGTAGCCTTAATGTGTTGCCCAGTTACCTAAACACCCAGCTCTAGGAATCTCAGTGGTTCCAAACGTTTTCCATTTCCAGTCAATAAAGCAAAACTGCACTAAATCTTTAAGGTATATATCAGCCATAACATTATGACCACCTGACTAATATTGTGTATGTCCCTCCTTGCCGTCAAAACAGCTCTCACCTGTCGAGACATGGACTCTGGACACTAGACCTCTGAAGGTGTGCTGTGGTATCTGGCACCAAGACGTTAGCAGCATACTGCACGTTGTGAGGTGGAGCCTCCATGGATCTGACTAGTTTGTCCAGCACATCCCACAGGTGCTCATATGTATTGAGATCTGGGGAGGCCAAAATAACACCTTGAACCTGGTTCCTCAAAACATTCCTAAACGTTCTTTGCTTTGTGGCAGAGCGAGTTATCCTGAAAAAATGGCAAATGCCATCAGGGAATTTCATTTCCATGAAAGCGTGTACATGGTGCGAGAAAGGTTGTCTGCCCAATGTTAGTGCCTGTGACAACTAGGAAGGAGGGATTTGTTTTGTTTAAATTTTCAGCAGATAGATCTTTTCTAAATAAAAGGAAAATTGCACTTTCATCCAACTTTTTAAATAAAGGGTAGCTGGTACATGACAAAGTAATATCCACATGAATGACAGGATCCAAGAATTCCCAGAAGAACATGGCTCTAAGCCTCACGCTACCTACGATGGATTGCTCTTTTCCCATAGTGCACCTTGGTGCCATGTGTTTTCCAGATAAGTGATGCACACACGCCCGTCCATCCATGTGATGTAACAGAAAACATGATTAATCAGACCAGGCCACCTTGTTCAGTGGCTCCATGCTCCAGTTCTGATGCTCACATGCCCATTATAGATGCTTTCAGTAGTGGACATGGGTCAGCATGGGCTCCCTGACTGGTCTGCATCTATACAGGCCCGTATGATACAAACTGTTATACACTGTGTGTTCTGACAACTATCAGAACCAGCATTCACATATTCAGCAATTTCAGCTACAGTAGCTGATCTGTTGGATCGGGGCACACAAGCTTTCCCTCTCCACATACATCGATGACCCTGTCGCCGGTTTGCTGTTTTTTTTTTCTCTTGGGCCACTTTTGATGTGAAAGGTTCTGACCACTTTAGACCGGGAACCCATTACAGCTGCAGTTTTGGAGCTCTGACCCAGTCATCTATCCATCACAATTTGTCCCTTGTCAAAGTCACTCAGATCCTTCCGCATCCGGAGCCATGATAACTAGATTCTCAATGTTATTCACTGCACTTGTCAGTGGTCATAATGTCATAGCTGATTGGTTTATAGTGGCAACATGCTATAAAGGTGATTTAAACGAGCAAGCAAGTCATTGTATTGATTTGTAATTGGCGGTGGCTGAATTAAGATGATGTTTCGTAATGGATTC
Source organism: Dallia pectoralis (assembly GCA_029465975.1). NCBI lineage: Eukaryota > Metazoa > Chordata > Actinopteri > Esociformes > Umbridae > Dallia > Dallia pectoralis. The sequence continues at coordinate 7,363,551 of CM055728.1, forward strand.
ATTGTTAACATCTACAGAAATCCCTAAGAAACAGTATTTCTTTATTTAAGAAGTTGGATGAAAGTGCAATTTTTCTTTTATTTAGAAAAGATCTATCTGCTGAAAATGGAAACAAAACAAATCCCTTCTTCCTAGTTGTCACAGGCACTAACATTGGGCAGACAACCTTTCTCGTCAGTTTTTTGCAAAGACAGGAACGACCAGGTGAACAAGGTCAGGAACCACTAAGAGGACATGAGCAACCAGGTGAACAAGGACAGGGACGACCAGATAGACGAGGACGACCAGGTGGACGAGGACGACCAGGTGGACAAGGAAAAGGACGACCAGGTGGACGAGGAAAGGAACAACTAAGAGGACATGAGCAACCAGGTGGACAAGGACGACCAGGTGGACGAGGACGACCAGGTGGACAAGGACGACCAGGTGGACGAGGACGACCAGGTGGACAAGGACGACCAGGTGGACAAGGACGACCAGGTGGACGAGGACGACCAGGTGGACAAGGACGACCAGGTGGACGAGGACGACCAGGTGGACAAGGACGACCAGGTGGACGAGGACGACCAGGTGGACAGGGACGACCAGGTGGACGAGGACAGGGACGACCAGGTGGACAGGGACGACCAGGTGGACGAGGACGACCAGGTGGACGAGGACGAACAGGTGGACGAGGACGACCAGGTGGACGAGGACAGGGACGACCAGGTGGACGAGGACGACCAGGTGGACAAGGACGACCAGGTGGACGAGGACGAACAGGTGGACAGGGACGACCAGGTGGACGAGGACAGGGACGACCAGGTGGACAGGGACGACCAGGTGGACAGGGACGACCAGGTGGACGAGGACGACCAGGTGGACGAGGACGAACAGGTGGACGAGGACGACCAGGTGGACGAGGACGACCAGGTGGACGAAGACGACCAGGTGGACAGAGACGACCAGGTGGACGAGGACGACCAGGTGGACGAGGAAAGGAACAACTAAGAGGACATGGGCAACCAGATGAACAAGGATGACCAGGTGGACAAAGGACAGGGACGACTAGGGGAACAAGGACGACCAGGTGAACAAGGACAACCAGATGAACGAGGATGACCAGGTGGACAGAGACGAACAGGTGGACAGAGGACCGGGACGACCAGGTGGACAGAGACAGTTGAAATTGTTGGGCATGAAAGAAAACATTACAGAAGAGTTCAATACAGTATATTTTGGTTCAGTATAGAAAATGACATTGCTCTATATACGTCCAATTAATGTGGGGAATTATCTTAAAGAATAAACACATTTTTAAAGTGCACAGTATTGCTGGGGGAAAAAGTACAAAATATATAATCTAGTTTTTTAAAGGTGGATCTTGACTTGTTGTGTTGTTGTATTGAAACATTTTGTAGATGTTCTCTAGCGAAAGAGATCAGTTATCAGTTGAATCAAATTAACATTATGTGATTTTATAGTTTGTTTTCTAAATTTGTGGTCGGGTGGGTGAATGTGAGAAATCCTATTGCTCATTGTGTGGTGAAAGGGTGCTCTTGGGTTCATACACAGCCTGGCAATATCAGTACCAATACTCCCATTTTATACTAACATGATATGGCTAAGATTTGCCTACTGTCCCATCTGATGACGTCAGTAATAGCAGACATCGGAGATGCATATGAGATGTGACACTCAAGTTACCCCACCTAGTGGAAACAGCCTATGAACTCACTCAGAGGTGCATGTCTGCCATCTAGTGGCGAGTGACACAATGACGCCTGCATGTCTAATCCAAGGTACAGATACATTTCTCGGAAATGCTTCACAAGAAAAATAATAAAATACATCCATTTTATGTATAGAAAAATGTCCTGTTCCTGGAAAGCTGTCGTCTTGTTCTATTGTCCTATTTCTGTTAAACTGCCCTCCTGTTCCAGGAGAACTACTGTCTGGAAGGTTGCCTCCAACACTGAATTAGCACACCTAATCTTATGATTTGGTCAAATGAAAACCGAATCTCCTTAGTTCCAACTGGGACTGGAGAGCATTTCCTGGATGCTAAATCACCTGGAGCACAATTGCACATCTCACTTGGCCTAAATGTTTTCATTGTTACACACTTTCTTTATTTATGTCTGTTAGGTCTGACTGCATGCCAATAAACAACTAATTGCATTGTGTGTTAGAACAAAAGAGCACCAGTAGTTTTTAAGGCTGCTGTGTAGCGTAGCCTCACGCTGTCCGTGCTGATTGCCAACGGATTTCAATTAGTGCTCACGGGGGTTAAAACAACAGCTTGCCTCTTCCACTCCGTTCAGGGTGATTGATTATACTGCATGGCTTCAGGTAGCTGAACTTTGGTAATGGTTGTACTCTTTGCGTTCACATTACTGAAGGATATGAGTTGTGAAATGAGATCCCTGACTACACGGCTACCGGTGAGTGAGCTATAAAACACCATGAGCCAGAACAGCCTATGTGATGTGAGGTTAAGATGGCTGTGCCCCATCTCCTACTCTTCGATCATCTCCGCTCTCTTTCCCTTCTCTCTCCCATCCTCTCATTCTCATGTCATTCATCTTCACCTCGGTTCCATCCTGTAGTTCCTCCTCCTGTCTCGTGTTTCCTATCATCCAGCTGTCTGTCATTCTATCATCCAGCTGTTTCTCATCCTATCATCTAGCTGTCTGTCATCATATCATCCAGCTGTTTCTCATCCTATCATCCAGCTGTCTATCATCCTATCATCCAGCTGTCTGTCATCCTATCATCCAGCTGTTTCTCATCCTATCATCCAGCTGTCTCTCATCCTATCATCCAGCTGTCTGTCATCCTATCATCCAGCTGTTTCTCATCCTATCATCCAGCTGTTTCTCATCCTATCATCCAGCTGTCTATCTTCCTATCATCCAGCTGTCTGTCATCCTATCATCCAGCTGTTTCTCATCCTATCATCCAGCTGTCTCTTATCCTATCATCCAGCTGTCTCTCATCCTATCATCCAGCTGTTTCTCATCCTATCATCCAGCTGTCTCTCATCCTATCATCCAGCTGTTTCTCATCCTATCATCCAGCTGTCTCTCATCCTATCATCCAGCGGTTTCTCATCCTATCGTCCAGCTGTCTGTCATCCTATTCTGTTTCCTATTGAATCATCTTGTGTCGTCTACGTTTCTCATGTCTGGTACATACAGTCAAGGCATGAGCTGATTATAATACTGTCTTTCCACATTATGGCCGATCTATATATCTGAGGAGAGGCATGGCACCTTTATCTAGGTCAAAATGAATGATCATGAATGTCATCGTCATTATTCTGAACATTGAAAATAAACAATGCTGGGTTGTATTCCTGTGAAAATATGATTGAGGGTTATATAGGAAGGGGCGGGAGAGATCTAGCCAATGTGAAGTACATAGGTTTGTGTTTTCACCAAAGAGATTCAAATTCAGAATGAGCATTAGGTTTACTAAGACATAGTGTTAGTAAACCTAATGTGTCACACAGACTTTATGTTAACTAGTTTCATTATAGCGATCTGCCTTAACAACCGGGCCTGCAGAACCCCCTGAGCCTGTTCTGCATCCTGTGCTTTACTGTGTATCGCTGTGCAGTGAGCCTTTCATTCTCTTTCCACCAGAGATGGACACTGTTGAGCATCGGGGGTGATGAGCGGTTATGCTGTTCCATCAACGAACTCCCGGACCGTCCCCGGAAAATGAAACCTTCTCTGAACAGGTAACTCAATTTAACTCCTGGCCGCCTCTCGGCTGCACTACAAGCACAAATACTTTCCCATCTGATTGGATGAGGTAACAGAGCATAACCAGAGCGGTCGGAGCCACGGAGGGCAACTGGAGATGCTCACGCGGCCTAAATTGCCTGGACACTGTCAGGGGAGGGCGTTTCCTATGTTCAGATGGAAGACTAGGATCCAGGGAGCAAAAAGGTTCAATTTTTCCCGTTTTCGATCCATGCCACGAGCTGGCTTTAATCAGAAGGCTAGCGAACGCTGAAGACAGCAGAATTGAGAGTTAGTCGCCTTGAACTCTTCCCAACTTTACCCACCGTTTCAGCTGCAACTATATCGAAGATAAGACACCGGGTTCTTGCCTCGACCAGGGAACCAAAGACGAAAGGATGGGGATGAGAAAGTAAGAAATCAGACGACAATACAAGCGTTTGCTGCAGACATGCCACATTGAATTGAAGACAACTCATGTGAAAGCTACATACGGCACACGTCTCAGTTCTTCATAATTAGCAAGTGACATAATTGGAAAGGGCTTGAATTTCACGAAACTACAAATGAGTTGGTTCCCTCGCGTGGCCGCCTTAAATCACATAGGGTCATGAAATTGTATCTTAGCATTGTAACAATTAGATCGATTAGCTCCAATCAGGGAAGATAGACGTCATTCCCTCTGGCTTTCATTAACAGTCAGCGAGTCCTCTGTGTCCCTATTAGGTTTATTCCATAATTGTTCTCATGCTAAATTATATCACGATAACATTGACCTTTCCACAGTCCTGCTTAGTAGTCAGCATCCGTGCTTCCAGGGAAAGTCAAGTTGACAAGTGCCATTTCAATAAGCTCAATAATCGTATTTTCGCCTATTAATTAAAATAACTCTCCGTTAATTATTGCAAACGAGTTGTCTATGAGTGCCAAAAGTGGCCGGACAATCATTGAATTTTCTGGACTATAGGCGTGTCCGCGTCCCATTTAGAACAAACTCGCCCCGACCACAGGAAACGGGCACCAGAAAAGTCAAACATGAAAAAGAAAATGCGATGACGATGCATATTTGGAAAAACCTCCCGGCTCGTTCACTAAAGAGCAATCGATTCCGACTCCCTTCCTGTTGCTCAAGCGCATCTTTCAAAATATACCGTTTACCCCGAATAGAATCACAAACCTCCACTTTTCTAACAGCTTTGAACAGCCTCTGTCCCTACATTTCATTTATGTTTAGAGGGCATTCTGCCGTCCCAAATCTAAACGGCACGTCCCCAATTGATCACATTCATCGATTCTCGATGTGCATCCAGGCCGCGCGCGATCCTCAAGTCTAATTGAAAAATAAAGGCGATGAGCGAAAGAAACGGTCGGTGAGCCCCAGGTTCCAAAACAAAGACAGGCGGTTCTATTTCTCCGTGTCGCGCAGAGGGAGAGCGAGGGGAAAAAAGGCAGGGAGAATGACCGAGCCGGCGAAATAAAGCAGTGACTAAGACTGATTGTAGCCCGCAGAGGAACGCCATTACGCTCACCAAATTGCATTATTAGATTTTCAATAAGATTGCAAGCCATCAATTTATAAATAGAGTCAGTGCTTTCCCTCTCATCCTTGTACCAGGTGCAACATGTTTCTGCAATCCAATCTAGCTACAAGGCCACAAGGAGTATCTTCTTATTGCTTAGATCCCACAACAAATCATAAAGCCCGACACATTTTTGCGGCTGTCCGGCCCAGGGAGAGAGGGAGAGAGGGAAAGAGAGAGACCCCCGGCTTAGATTTGCTTAGCTGTTTGAGCGATTACACAATGAAAACAGGGTGCCACGCCTCACACCGTTGTTGGTTTACTTGTGTGTGTGTGTGTGTGTGTATCAATGTGTGTCACGGGCGACAGAAGGGCACGTAAGGGATTTGCGCTGTTCGTCATCATCAAAGTGTAAATTGGCGAACTGATACAGTCTACCCAAAATTAAGTAGTTCCATGACAGCAACTGAATGACTGTTAATGAGCGCTTGGAGACCGATGCCTCTCTTCTCATTGGAAACGGTCTTTCCCTTTTAAATAGATGAGTTTGTCCCTGCAAGGCCTCACCCGGTATCACAGGACCGTGCTAATGAGCAACGTGAAATTGAGATTAAAGGGGGTGGTGAGAATGAGGGAAGTGTCTTCTACTAGACTGCACACCAGAGGGAGACGGTTTAACTTCTCATTTGTTATGTTCATTTTCCCTCTGTAAAGGTAAATGTAGTAGTACATCAAACAAAGCCGTCTACACACATACGAGGATCCGTAAGCATAACGCTCTTCAAAAGGCACACCCCAGGTATGTGGTAGGTTCGGCTTAATGACAGATTAAGTCAGGTCCAGACTGGTTGTGTGGCTTCCGGATGTTCTGTGATTGGAGTGATGATACTGGCTGGTCAATGGTTTCTTTAATAGAATGGAATGTTACATAATGTTCAGGTGGACATGTGGACAGACAGACAGACAGAAGAATAGATAGAAAGACAGACAGATGCCTCCATTTCTTCACCAGTTCTCATGTTTCTATTTTCCATGCAGATCTGTCGGGAAAATAACAAAACTGGTCATTTTGAAGAGAGTGTGGAGCTGTTGAATCTGATCTCATAACACCAATGAACCCGGGACTTGATCCAGCTTCAGACCGATCACACAACAGTTCTGAGTTGACTGACATTAAATTCCAGGTTACGTTTAAACATAAGCCAATTAAAACGCTGATACACACGATCAATGGCTAATAATGTATCCCGTGCACTTACACACGCATGTTCATTTAGCCTAATGCTAACTAGTGTTGGTGGCTTTGATTATTTCAACCTCTTAATCCAGGTTATTAAGATCACTTGCTCCACAATTAAATGGCATTTCTTACAATAGGTCAATCTGGCCACCAGAGGGTTACATTCGAACATCCTCATTCAAGCTTTCCTGTTGTTTCTTTTCTACTGGTCTGTCTGGAATAGACTGTTAGAACCACATGACCATCGGTTCCTTCAGTCCTTGTAAAGCTGATTATCCATTTCATGTACATGCCTCTGTGGAAAAGGATAAAGCAGGTCTATTCAACATTTAAGTGTATTGTAAATTGTAAAGAAAATGGCTGTACTTTACTTAAGTGTTATGGCTGCCAGGTGGCCCGTGGCACTAAGGTGATTACCCATGAATCACTGTGGTGCAGACATCCTGGTTTCAGGTACTCCTCGGGCAAAACCCTGCTGAACTTTGATCTTTCAACTTTAAAAATGGAAAAGTGGATAGGATGTTTTTTATTATTATAATATACGAAAATATTAATACTGTATATAATCACAAAATGTACATATTTACGGCTTAATAAACCATGTACAGTGTTTTATGACGTTGTTTACTGTGACCTTGGCTATTCTTGAACTGCAGTAGCAGTTTTGACTTTGTAGCAGTTTTTTTAATGCACTAACATCAGATGTTTCATTTGGCACAACGTGCTGAGGAACTGCGGGAAGCAAATTAGCTTGTCTCACATTAAATGCACAGGGTTCGGAAAATGTTTCTGGAACTCAGCTATACCTAAATAAGTATTGCTAAATAGGAGCAAAAGCATAACATTTATTGAATATATCAATGAAACAGATAAGAGTACGCTTAATGTGTGACCCTCAGTGTTGTAATTGACTTTGGCGTCGTGTAAATCACAAATAACGATGATGTACAAGGACCTTGAGCATTCTATACCATGGCAACCTCACCAGGGGGAGGGGCATATATTAAAGAGGAATTATTAGCTAATTACATCTTTTTAGTACATCATAAATCGACGCGACGCTCCAATGTATCCCGTAGTGTTTGGTTCGACTTTGACTCCTATCTTCCCCACGGCGAAGGCAACAGATATTAACATGCAGGAAGACCTCTGGATTCGTTACGCCTGTTCCTTACCGAAGACTTTTTAGAAACGTGAAAAAGAGAAAGGCTATGTGTGTGTGTGTGTGCGTGTGCGCGGGTCTGTGTGTCTGTCTGTCTGTGTGTGTGTGTCTGTGTGTGTGCGTGGGTCTGTGTGTGTGTGTGTCTGTGTGTGCGTGGGTCTGTGTCTGTGTGTGTGTGTGCGTGGGTCTGTGTGTGTGTGTGTCTGTGTGTGTGTCTGCGTGGGTCTGTGTGTGTGTGTCTGTGTGTGCGTGGGTCTGTGTCTGTGTGTGTGTGTGCGTGGGTCTGTGTGTGTGTGTGTGTCTGTGTGTGTGTCCAGCTCAACTCGCCCCCTACCTCCACTATCATTATTTCCTCATCTCTCCAGCTTCCTGGCACTGAGGCACAGTGACCGGCCCGATTGCTCCCTGGATCATCGTTGCTTGGTTAACTCCTTATGTCGTCGTCTCCTCCTGAGGTCACTGAATTTATACTGGCCTCTAACAAACAGTCCACACAAACAGAGAGCCCCAGTTTCATGTTCAAATGCGTGTTTCGACGAAATAAAGTGGGAGACGGACAATGCGTAACGTAGCGGGACATTCCCCGCGCTCACAGGGCCAGAGAGCGAGCGCCGTGGGGGGGTAAGGGGTGAGTCAGGTATCGTTTCGGCGCAGGCATTAACATGTGTCGGCGGTTGCTGTGAAGTTGGGGAAAAGCGAGGACATTTGACTGTGAAATTAAACAGCTGCAGCTCTGGGTTCAGTGTGCGTGAGGGTGTGTGTGCGCGCGTGTGTGTGTGTGCGTGAGGGTGTGTGTGTGTGTGAGTGTGTGCTGGTGCGTGTATCGGAGCAGGGCATGTCTTTGATCATAATTTGGAGTCACCGAAATGTATTACTGATTTGCTTTTATGCACCGGCAAACGCACCAAGATGACCTTTCCCTCATTGTCCCCGAAACACTGCGTCCTATTTTGGTTGACCTTTTTATCTCCTCGCTCCGCCTTGATTACTAAGTCAAGCGTCCCTCCGCCTCCTACCTGTCACGCGTGTAAAAGGTGCCTTTTAAGTATCGCGCGTGTTAACGACCTCGGCGCCTTTAATCACGCCGGAGAAAGACGAGGCCCCGGGAGAAATATGAACGCCGCAAGGTCACTGCGGACGGGACTCATCAGTCTCCGTTCCCCTGTCCACCATTACCCAGGCCGACGCCCCACCCCCCCCCCCCCCACACGCCCCCGGGGCAGCCGCGACGGTTCATCAATCTGTTTTACCCGGCCTCACGCCGTCGCTGTTGTACCTCACACCAAATAGCGTGTGTTTAGCCACTGCAGGAATCACATTGTTTTCAATGGCCGCTCTAGCGGTCCGGTCCATCGCGGTTCTTCACATTTCATCGTACAACTCTCCGGTGTGGCACTTTATGACCGGGTGTTTGAAGGGAGGGTTGATGAACGTAAACCGTGATGGGGCTTTGCAATTCAAAATGTCCCGGTATGTTAGCGATTATGGAGTAATCTTGTTAGAATACACAAGACGGGCGGACTTTCGCGGTGCGGCGTTATATCACTGAGCCTAATTTTCAGCGATGGTTTACTGACAGTTGAGGTATATTGGTGAACTCCTTCGACTGTTCACTTCTGCCACTTAATAAATCAGGGCACATTTGAGAGTGCATCGGCCATGCCTAGACAACAGCCTTCAGACAACCTTTCTCTCTCATCTCCTCTCTCTCTCTCCATACTCTCTCTGTGCTCTCTCGTCTTGTTAGGGGTACTGGTAATGTTTAGTGGAGCTGACGTCGCAGAATACGGTGTGAATACTGCCGTACTCTGTCCACACAGGACTTAACAGATCACTTCCTGTACACCAAACCCCCGGCAAGAAGACAAGCGACCAACAAGTATGGCACTCCATTAGCATTTGGAACTTTCTGGAAATGTACAGGTTTTTTCAGAAATCCAGGTCGATGGGATAGCAGATGTCCTGATTCCGGGTATTTATGAATATTGCAGACTTACTCGTGGTTCAGAAGGAAGAAGTTTCAAATGGAGCGTCTTAAGTTCTGTTTGGATTACTGCTGTGAAAACATCAAGAGAAGCGAAAGGTTAGGGAACCCCTGGCTCTCCCAGATTCCTGCCCTATGTTCCCGGCAGACGACTCATCAGAACGTGCTCATCTATAGTCTCCTTCCTTTAAGAAGCTCTCTAAACCACCAATATGTCACGTTGGTCTGCCAAAGTCAATTTCCCCTTCTTCCAGAGATGAGCGGGGCACCAGTTTGTTTCCACAATGTAAAGTCCTTAAGGGATATCCTGAAAGCAGCATCCTTTTCTCTCCGTTGACTTCTAACAGGACACAAATCCCCCTGACTTTACCGTGTTTGCCTGGTCGTCAGGTTGGATTCAAGTGTATTAGTCCCCCTTAATTCTTCCTGTTTGCTCATGGGTTTATTCTGGTCTGTGTGTAACTGAGACAAACGGTAGGAGGGCCAATCGCCTGGCTGGCTGCAGGAAGAAATGGCCCCTGTAAACGCACAGGGGTGGCCAAGCTCTCTGTGCTCAAATACTGCAGGGGTTTTAAACATGATCCCTTAACCCCCCTCTATTGTTATTCACCTGGAACTGGCCGTAGACTGACGGCCCCCTGACTCACATGCAGTCTAAACCGACGCCTCAGTCAGCTTTTTCACACATCCGTTGTTCGTTTGTCTGTTTGCCGTTTAATCCTGACGCGCATGTTCCCATTCAAGCCTTCCGACTTGGTACACAAACCAGACGGGGAGAAATAATACTCCCGAATCTTGTACGCGATCGCTCTGTGTTCGCCTCCCGTCATAGCCGCCCCGTTCCAAACACCTGGGTGGAGCGACGGGAAGCGACAGACCTGAAGACAGCATGCCTGCGTTAAGCCCCGTTCTCTCTGGCAGGCTGAACGTGGAGGCATTTTGCATCAGTTAGAGAAAGCATGGTTAGAACAGGACGGCAACGCCTAAACACAGCACATTTTAAGCCCTGAGCTCGGGATTCACCTTGTGTGGGTTTAAGCGTCAGGATTAGTCTGCTTACCAGGCAAGCATGCGGAAATGGCATTGTCGAAGTTGTAGACACATTGTTACCTCAGGCGCTCCAACTTTATTTTCCTTGAGGGAGACATGAGGAAAACAATGACAGAGCCTTGAGAGGCTTCGCCGATAGGCAGTGATAAATCGCCATAATTAAGACCATTTCTAACTTCAATAGAAGCTGTAGAAAGGCTGCAATGCAGAAAAGAGGTGCTCAAGCCCAGAGACACAACACACGGCAGTGTTCAGCAAAACGTCTTGAATGCTTCTGATGCCTTGAGTTTGGGAAAAATGTGTCAGTAGATATTTAAGAGCTGTATGTAGAGTTTTGGTATTGTAATGCGGTATAACAATCTGTCTATTACACATCTCTGTTAATGTGTTAGGGACATATCAGTTGACCAGAAATGATGTTAGGACCATATAAAAGCCCATTTGTAAATGGTGAACATATGCTAAATATTATAGAAGGTGCACACGTGCCACACGTCATGTGGATAGGTTGCAGTCACTCTCCCATCCCCTCCATCACACTCACACGTCATTTGGATAGATTGCAGTCACTCTCCCCTCCCCTCCATCACACACACATCATTTGGATAGGTTGCAGTCACTCTCCCATCCCCTCCATCACACTCACACGTCATTTGGATAGATTGCAATCACTCTCCCCTCCATCACACACACATAATTTGGATAGGTTGCAGTCACTCTCCCCTCCATCACTCACATGTCATGTGGATAGGTTGCAGTCACTCTCCCCACCAGCACTCACATGTCATGTGGATAGGTTGCAGTCACACTCTCCCCACCATCACTCACATGTCATGTGGATAGGTTGCAGTCACACTCTCCCCACCATCACTCACATGTCATGTGGATAGGTTGCAGTCACACTCTCCCCACCATCACTCACATGTCATGTGGATAGGTTGCAGTCACACTCTCCCCACCATCACTCACATGTCATGTGGATAGGTTGCAGTCACACTCTCCCCTCCATCACCATCACTCACACGTCATGTGGATAGGTTGCAGTCACACTCCCCACCATCACTCACATGTCATGTGGATAGGTTGCAGTCACACTCTCCCCACCATCACCATCACTCACATGTCATGTGGATAGGTTGCAGTCACACTCTCCCCACCATCACTCACATGTCATGTGGATAGGTTGCAGTCACACTCTCTCCACCATCACCATCACTCACATGTCATGTGGATAGGTTCCCTTACGAAAAAAAAGTCTACTTTAAGTTTATTTTTGTGAGTATACTTAAGTTTAAAAAGTATACTATTATTAAGGTACTTAAAGTATACTAGAAGTGTACTTATTTATATACTATTTTTATACTAAGTAGACTAAATTGGCCCACTTTTTAGTTTATTTAGTACACTTTAGAGTACACTTATAGTTTATTTTAAGTATACTTTTAAATACTTTAAAGTAACCCATGTAGTGTACTTTTAGTTTATGAAGTAGACTTCTTAAAGTACTTAAAAGTATACTTTTGTATACTTTAAAGTAACCCGTGTAGTGTACTTTTAGTTTATGAAGTAGACTTCTTAAAGTACTTAAAAGTATACTTTTGTATACTTAAAAGTAACCTGTGTTGTGCACTTTCAGTTCATGAAGTACACTTCTTGAAGTACTAAAGTGCACTTTCAACTCATGTAAGTACTTCAAGAAGTAAACCTACTAAATGTTAATTTACTATGATTTACTAATAGATTTAAACACATAGTATAAATGTACAAGCCACGTTTGTCAAGTGAACCTTAAACAATACTCTAACAATCATTGTCATGTGTCTGGTAGGAGTTCCACTTGAAACTTTAGAATAAATATACTTTTGTCTTCAAGTGTAATTAACATCTTTAAAATAAAGGAAATACAGTACATATTCAAAATACCTAAATAAATCTGAGAGGCAAGACACACAATGTGACTTAGACACATTTATTGCGAAACAGATAAATATTTTCATAAATATGTTCATGAGATAATATTGTCAAAGCTACATTAAAGGGGGATAAACCAGCTATGAACACTTAAAATGTTGATATATACATATATTTTTTAAAAATGGTAGAACTATTATGAACTCTAAACGTTAAAATAAACATGGTTATTTTATTTAACAATATGCTTCTTTTTTGTACATGAAATGCTCACATCTTTTCTGCCTTTACTTGTTTGAATCATTCATTGTTGCACTTCTTGCACAAGATCCTCCGGACATCTTGCACTGTTATTTCTTCAAATTTCTCCCTAGCATGCCCTGTAAAAAAACACAAGACAACAAGCAAACATGATTAATATATTTAACCTTTAATCGGAATTTGTGAAATTGCGCAATATAAAATTAGGATTCCAAATACACACTTGCGTGAAACATTTCAAGGCAGATGAATTGTCGCCCCATTCACTGTTCGGATTGTGTACGTCTTCCTCTTCACTGCTGGGATCAGTTACGTCTTCCTCTTCACTGCTGGGATCGGGTACATTGTCCTCCATGCTGTTGGGGTTGTGTATGTCATCATCGTCTTCATTACTGAGATTGGGTATGTCTCCCTCTTTGCTGTTGGGATCAGATACAGAGTATTCTGCATTGACATTAACTTCCTCTGAAGCCTGAAAAAATTAGAAAGGGTAAGGTACATCGTTTAATTTATACTATAGCCAGTTAAATGCAACATCGTATAAACACCCAGCGTGTTACAATTTATAACACGCAGCATCAAGAAAAAAAATAATTATCAGCAAACTAGTGGCTACATGGCTTATTAGGAAAACGTACAGGGTGATTTTTGTTCCCTGCCTCTAACAAACAAGCTACCTAGCAATCTTGCCTAATTAGTAACTGTAGCTACCAGTTACCTGAAAAACAAAAGATGCAGATAAAAGATAAGTAATTGTTAACAAGCGCTAGTTACGTGTTGTCTTCTTACATGGCTCAGACGTAAATAGCTATCTAGCTAATGTTGATGTTAGCATTAACCATAGCCATGTAGCTAGTTACCTGTTATCTCATATAGGCCTAGATAAAGTTAGAATTTAGCTCAAACTCACCTGTTCATTCCATCTGTACTTTGTCCTTTTTGGAATCCTTACACCTGGTTGCTCGAGTTTAAAGCGTAGTTTATGGCGACTGAAACACGCTGAAATATCTCCGGTTCAACATATGATGTTTTGCTCGCGCGCAAGGAACAGGAAGTGACATCGCTAATCAGCTCCGCCTACATCCGCCTTCTTCTGATGCTTCATTGGACATTTTTCTCAGTTAATGCATGTAAAATATTGTTCCTCACAATACATACAGCAAAGGCGGAATTAGTTCATAGACATTTTTATTAATACTCTAATTGATTATTATTAGTATAGTATATGAATAGGGCTTCAAAATGTTTGGCAGTAATTATGATTTCAGCTTCAGTAACAAAAAAGATTTAATGTGCAATGCATTTCATAGACATGAGTATTAGAATATACAAGATGGATCTAAAAAAATTACTTGTAATCTACTTAAAAAATATTTAGACTGTTTTTGCTGTATAATAAAAAAAAACGTACATCTCCAGAAGAAATGTGTAAAAACGATTTTCTATTTGGTAGTGTACTTAAAAGTTCAAGTACTATTTTCTAAATGTACTTTTTGAAAGTATATCATAAGTAAACTAAAAGTGTACTACCCATTTTGTAGTATACTTATAGTATACTTAAATATACTTTTTCCTTAGCATACTTCTTAAATGTATATCAAAAGTGAACTAAAAGTGTACTATCAATTTTGTAGTATACTTATAGTATACTTTAATATACTTTTTTTTCGTAAGGGTTGCAGTCACACTCTCCCCTCCATCACCATCACTCACACGTCATGTGGATAGGTTGCAGTCACACTCTCCCCACCATCACTAACGCGTGCACCAGGGGCGGAAATCCAGGGGGGGGGACAGGGGGGACACGACCCCCCCAATCCTAGGAGAAATATGATATGTCCCCCCCAATAAATCACTGTCCACATAACTGTGTAATTTCAATATTATCAATAATACGCAATGAAAGCGCTTTGCTGATTATGGACACTATTGTGCTTTTTTAGTTTCAAAAGATTGCGAACCCTGCCCTTGGTCCCACAATGGTTTGATCCACAGGCAATGTTTATGTTGTTGTCTCGTGAACATATACAGCGCGCGTTTAAGGGGAATCGCGCTCTTCTCAGTTACATTAAGCCTGGCTGAGAAAAGGTGGGTTTTATAAGTCACTACAGTACAAAGTTCAAATGTTTTCGATTATATTTAATGTTGTACTTTTAAATATATTTAGTATATTGTATAGTGTTAATATTCATCTGGAAACAATGTGGCTGATTTGCTCGGGAAGAGTATATGTGAACAAGTTACAAATGAATCTGTGTTAACTCCTGTAAAAAGGTTCAGTTTATTTTGATTTCTTATGTATTAATTTAAGATTAACAATGCCCGACCAACAGAGGAGAAACGTCTCCGGTTACGTATGTAACCTTAGTTCCCTGAGGGGAACGAGACGCTGCGTGAAAACGCTATGGGAACGCTCTGCGTGAGTGCGTCATGAAGCACATGTGTAATCAGTCCAATGGCGTGACGGAACGTCACAGACGGGTGACGTCGCGACCAGGAAGTCATAAAAGCACCCCTAATTACCGGCACCTTCAGTTTCTGATGGGCTGAAGCAAGTGCCAAGGGCATGCTGGGAGTATGGCACAGACACGCAGCGTCTCGTTCCCCTCAGGGAACCAAGGTTACATACGTAACCGGAGACGTTCCCTATCAGGGGACTTCGAGCTGCGTGAAAACGCTATGGGAACGCCACTACCCACTTCGCCATACGAGCAAGTGTCCGCCATGTGAAGTCAGAGCGCACATTCGGACGAAAGCACCTGCGCCCCTGGCGTGGAGCTAAAGTCAAGCTGGTAAAATCTCACGAACGTGTGCGGTGAGGACCAGCCTGCCGCAACACAGACGTCATGTAGAGACACTTTACCTGACAAAAGGGCTTTTGAAGCCGCCATACTCCTGGTCGAGTGGGCTCGAACAGCCAAGGGTGAAGGCTGACCAGCCGACTCGTAAGCAAGTGAGATGGCCTCAACCACCCACTTGCTCATCCTCTGCTTAGACACAGGACCCCCTCTCTTGGGTGGTCCAAAGCACACGAACAACTGTTCGGACAGCCTCCACAGGGCAGTTCTGTGGACGTAGGCGTCTAAGGCCCTCACCGGGCAGAGGAGGTTATGCTTCTTCTGGTCCGACGTCAAAAAAGGAGGAGGGCAGAAGGCTTGCAGCATAATAGGCCCAACGATGTTAGTTGGGACCTTGGGGACATACCCGGGTGAAGGTGGTAGAAACGCCTTGACCATGCCGGGTGAGAAGTCCAAGCAAGAGGGCGCCACCGACAGCGCTTTCATATCACCAATCCTCTTCAGAGAAGAGATGGCAAGTAATCATGGCACATAAATTGGCTAGAGAAGACCGTCTTGAGGGTCACGAACTTGTCAGGGACCTCCTCAATGGGCTCAAACGGAGCACGGGAGAGGCCTTCTAGTACAATGGCCAGGTCCCAGGATGGCACCCTCATGCCGGCTGCTGGCCTCAGCCTCCGGGCGCCACGAAGGAAGCGTGATACCAGTGGATGTCTCCCCAGAGAAACCCCATTTAGAGGGACATGGCATGCGGACAAAGCCGCCACATACACCTTCAGTGTGGATGGGGATAGACCTGTAGAGAAGCGTTGCTGCAGGAACTCCAGTACTGCAAACACTGGGCAGTTAACTGGGTCCACCTGCCGCTCTCTACACCACGAGGTGAACAGTTTCCACCTGGCGGCATACGCCTTCCTTGTGGCTGGAGCTCTGGAGTGAAGGATGGTCTCAGCGACCTCAGTCGAGAGACCTGAAACTAAAAGGCGGGCCCCCTCAGAGGCCAGGCCCATAGTTTCCACAGCTCCGGGCGGGGCTGGATGAGCCAGCGAAAACCACAGAGGACAGTGTGACGTCTCTATGGACGCAAACAGGTCCACTTCGGCCCGACCGAAGTGCGACCAAAGGAGCTCCACCACCTCGGGATGGAGTCTCCACTCCCCGGGCCTCGGCCCCTGCCTCGACAGGGTGTCTGCCCCCTGATTTAGGTACCCCGGGATAAAAATGGCCCTTAAAGAAAGGAGCTTCCCGTGGGACCACAGAAGGACCTGGCGGGCCAGATTGTAAAGTGGGCGTGAGAGCAGACCCCCCTGGTGGTTGATGTAAAAAAACACCGATGTGTTGTCCGACCGGACAAGGACATGATGACCCCTTAGGTCTGGGAGGAAGTGCTTCAGAGCCTGGTAAACTGCCAGCATCTCTAGCCAATTTATGTGCCATGATAGCTGATGGCCCCGCCAGAGCCCTTGAGCTGGGCGACCACTCATGATCGCCCCCCAGCCGGTGAGGGAGGCATCCGTCGTTAGTGTAACACGACGACACGGAGCTCCCAACACGGGACCCTGGGTTAGGAACCAAGGCTTCCTCCACATGACCAGCGTGCGGAGACAACGCCGCGTAACAGTGATCATGCGGAACTGGTTTCCCCTCGGGGAGAACCCCTTGGTTCTGAGCCACCACTGTAACGGTCTCATGAACAGCAGGCCGCAAGGAATAACGTTGGACGCTGCTGCCAGCAGACCCAACAGTGTCTGAAACTGTTTCACAGTGAGTGACTGGCCTAGCCTCACCTGCTCGACGGCTGCAAGGATTGACGCCACACGTGCAGGAGACAGATGTGCCCGCATCGTGGTCGAATCCCAGACTACGCCCAGGAAAGTGGTCACCTGTACCGGCGACAGCACACTCTTCCCGGCATTGAGCCTCAACCCCAGTTTGTTGATGTGAGCCAGAACGACATCTCGATGCCGAACCGCTAGATGCTCCGACGGAGCCAGAATCAACCAATCATCGATGTAATTGAGGATGCGTATGCCCTGGAGGCGCAACGGCGCCAGGGCAGCGTCTTTACATCTCGTGAACGTACGGGGAGAGAGTGCTAGGCCAAACGGAAGAACCCGATACTGGTACGCTTCGCCCCCAAAAGCGAACCTCAGGAACTTCCTATGTTGTGGAAGGATGGAGATGTGGAAATAGGCGTCCTTCAGACCTATCGTGACAAACCAGTCCTCGGACCTGATCTGTGATACGATCTGTTTGAGAGTGAGCATTTTGAAGCTGAGTCTCCCGACCGTCTGATTCAACAGACGTAGGTCTAAAATAGGACGCCACCCCCCATCCTTCTTGGGAACAACGAAGTACCGGCTGTACCAGCCCGACTCCCTGCTGAGAGGAAGAACTCGTTCTATAGCCCCTTTTAGCAGGAGAGTCTGTACCTCCTGCTCCCGTACCAGAGCCTGCTCTGGGCCCACCACTGTGGGCAGGACCCCATTGAAACGAGGCGGATGCGTCCTGAATTGGAAGGCATACCCGCTCTCGATTATCCGCAGGACCCACTGAGATATATTCGGCAGGGTCTTCCACTCTGCCAGAAAATCTACTAGGGGTACCAGCCTCTCGAGGCTGGCCTCTGGAGTAACAGGTACTGCAGACACAGTGCCCTGTAACAGCGCACTGGCAGGGAACAACTGGTTCGACAGTTCTGGGCCCCTCCTCGGAGGAGGCGAGCGCCCCTCGGGAAAACGCTCGCCTAGGCCACCCCGCTGAGGGCACCAGGAGAAGCTCAGTACTCCCCTGGTGGGGACCACCCCCAGCGGTTTGACCCCCCTGTCAGGGTCTCTTAGACAAAGCCTTCTTGGGTGTAGCGACAGGCCTCGGAACTGTCCTACCCCTCGAAGGCCCCGCCTGTGAGCGTCGCCCCCCGGCCCACTCATCGTGTGGGGGCGCCCGAGTAGCGACACTCACTCTCTGCTGCGCCCGGTGTGCCGTGCTCGGCGCCTGGCCGGGGCTGCCCCCGTCCGACAGCCCCCGCGACGCGGCTACGACGGGGGAGAAATTTCTGGAAGGCAGCCGCCTGCCTTCTCTCCTCCTGAAACCTCTCGACGACCGAGCCAATAGCAGGGCCAAAGAGGCCGTCGGGGGAAAGAGGCGCGTCCAGAAGGAAGGCTTTCTCCCTATCTCTCATATCAGAGAGGCTTAGCCAGAGATGCCTCTCCGTAGCCACCAAGGCTGCCATAGCACGGCCCACTGATTTGGCCGTCTCCTTAGTGGCACGAAGTGACAAATCCGCCGCCTGACGAAGTTCTCGAACATCATCAGGACTTACAGTCTCCCCCTGAGCCCCGTCGCTAAGCAGCTCTGCCTGATATGCCTGTAGAATAGACATAGTATGCAGGCAGGAAGCTGCCTGACCCACCGCCGAATAAGCTTTGCCCACCAGCGCTGAAGTAGTCTTCAACGCCTTGGAGGGCAATGCCGGTGTCCTCAGAGACGATGCCGCGGGAGATAAATGGCTAGCCAGTATCTCCTCCGCGACCGGCATCGGTCCGTACACATGAACATTAGCCTCGGCAACATTAGAGTACATATGAGTCCGCGGATTAAACACCCGGGACGACACCGGCTTATTCCAGGACCTCGACACCTCAGTGTGGAGGTCCGGGAAGAAAGGCAAACACCGGCGAGGAGGTAAGGGGGCAAGAATCATTCATTCAACTTACTGGTTGAAGCAGACTCCTGCCTGTCAGCCGGCCATTCGATGTTGAGCTTCCCCACAGCTCGGGTGAGTACCTCCAGCAGCTCCTCGTTCGCGGGTGACTGAACCAACGGCTTCAACCAGTACTGGACGGCTGAGAAAAAGGTGCCTCCCCCAGGGCGGAAGAAACCCGCGCGGGTGCTTCCGGACCCCGAGCTGAGGCACTGGCTCTAGCAGACGAAGACCGAGAAATTGCAGAAGCCGTCTCGGAACCGCATGCTAGATCCGCTTGCGAACCCCACGACGTCAGTAGGCGAACCGAGCCGCTTTCCTGAAAAAGCGCCAAGCGAGAGCGAAGTGTACGGATGGCGAGACGGTCGCAATGCTTACAGCTAGCCTCTTCCAAGGCTAGCTGGGCATGCTCCTCTCCCAAACAAACTACGCACAGAACATGTGTGTCCGGGCCCGTGAGAAAGCGGTTGCAGGGAGAAGCACACTGTCTGAAACGCCGCTCGGTTGCCATAATCGCGGTGAGCTCTTGTACATAAATGCCAAGAAAATTTCTGAATTAACAACGTAATAGCAGAAACCCGCGAGGACTGTCACAACATGCACTTGCTGAAGCAACAAAAAACTGAAGGTGCCGGTAATTAGGGGTGCTTTTATGACTTCCTGGTCGCGCCGTCACCTGTCTGTGACGTTCCGTCACGCCATTGGACTGATTACACATGTGCTTCATGACGCACTCACGCAGAGCGTTCCCATAGCGTTTTCACGCAGCTCGAAGTTCCCTGATAGGGAACCAGGGAGTCTATATACAGACATAACGAGCACAAATACCAACAGGTGTAAACAGTTACACAGGACAGAAAAGAAAAGGGCATTTCATAGAAGTGACCGGGTAGCAGGAAAATACAAAATGGAAACGGGTAAAAGTGGCCGGGGAGCTGGAAAACAAAAGAAACAAAGGCCAGAACATACATACAGTACAGACATGAAACGTTACAATATATATATTTAACATATTACAATGTAGGCTATCCGTTTACAATTACAGCAGTAATATGGGTGTCCCCCTAAGGAATTGCTTCTGAGAAAATGCTATATAATTGTCCCCCCCAAAGTTGATAACAGATTTTCGCCCTTGGCGTGCACTCATCTCTCCTATAAACAAGAAATGGCAGAAGGGAGCGAGTTAAATACCTTGTTCATTTCCTGGTTGCAAAAAAATATACAAAGGTAAGACAGTGTCTGTTCGAGTAAGTAAACGAGCAGCAAATGGTGTTTGGGATCGATTGTGTCGTCTAAATCCTATTGTGACATTTGTTCAGTAGAGAGCTGGTTTTAATGCTTTGCTGTAATTCAGTTAACTTCCACAAGGAGGGATCATATTTGTGATATGCCCTTTAATCATCTCTCTGCCAAACCCTGAATTTACTGATTACTTAAATAGCTAAAGGAATCACGTGACAAACCAGTCATAACTCTGTTGGTTTGTAGTTTGTTTGATGCGGTTAACTGCAAATGCCCAGTTTGGCACGACATGACTGTTACACCAAATAAAATAAATTTTGCATTTGAGCTGTTCCAGTCAACATCTCCATGACATCATCTACAACGATGATCTGGTTGAAGCAGAGTTTGTGCATTATTTAACATTAAAACATATTTGGTGCAGATGTCCCAGTAGATGGCGGTTGTTTTTCTTCAACAATCAACACTAATGAACGCGACAAGGAACATGCCGCAGTTCTGCAATTGCTGACACACTTCCTGTTTCAGTCAGCCTGTGAGCGGGGCCTTATCATTTTCCCATGCTGAGATTTCTTATGTCTTAATCCCTGGCCTTGGCATATTGAAGTAGATTGTCTTTCTAAAAGTAACTAGCCGTTGGAGACTGCATAGATAGCAGCTGCTTTTCCACCACTTGGCAAGTTTTCAACAAACAATAAGTCTTGATGCTACTGGGGAGCGTTCAGACATTAGCCAGGGGCCGGAAGGGTTTATAGTACGATCATGTTGCTCATGCGGCCGCTTGACTGTATTTATTCGAAGCGAAGGTATGAATGTGGGAACCGAAGAAAATGGTGTTTTTGCAGAAGCTCTTTCGCAGCAAGTCTCCTTTGGGTGATGCAGCAATAATGAGAGTAAGAAGAAGTGAATAGACATTGTTGAGGAGGTCCAGGGAGATGCCTGGCTAAAGAGGTCCAGCTGCAGAACTCGGCTATCCCAAATTACCCGCGTACTCTCTGCTCTTGGTTTGTGCGTTCGCGCTACGCCAGGGGGTATTACAGAGGGTGTAGTAGGGGATAATTATTCTGTTTACTAATGACTTCCAGAAAGTCTGCAATGATGCCAGCGTTATGAGCACGGTGGAATCTCATAAGGCACTACATCAGATTTGCTGTTTCGCCCTGTAGACTGGAGAGGTGTGTCTAATTGCGTCGCAAGCATTTAAAAATTTGTGTAAAACGTGATGTGTGTCACTGGGTGCTGGACTCCGTGTGTGGTTCTAGTTTACACGTTCAGTTTGGGTCGTTTTATTACGCACACCAGTATCTGTTTTGTGATTTGGAGGTCTATTGAGTTTGCTCATTAGGTTTTCACCTTGTTTGACATTGTTTGATCTTGGCGTTACGTTTCGTGTGTTCGAGGTGCGTGTGTGTTTGTTATACGTGTTTTGTTATATTTAGTAGTCGCTTCATGCAGACTCTTGTTTTCATTCAGTGTCTAGTTTTTCTGTTCGTTGCTACGTTTGTTTTCTGTTATGATAAATACCACAAAAGGTGACCCAGTCTCTTGCGTTTGGCTTTCCCTGCACTACACCCAGGGATTACGTGACAACATGTGCATGTTGTAGAAAGATAAGGGGGAACGTCACGGTTGGTTTATGGTTAATAAGTGGAACATGCATTGCATCATTCCAGTCACAAATGTGTCTTCGTTTATAATATTTGTCACAATCAGAGTTTTGTTAGCAACCCTTTGATAGCGACGTTGGCAGCGGTGACTGGGGAGGTTTGTTTCTCCAATTGTTCTAATTTTGACTTCACATTCAGCCTGAGCTACTTTAAATTATTCATTTAAAGTTATTATTAATAACTTCGATCAACTATAACTTAAAAAAACCTTGAAAATAAATAAACAAACAGGGACTTTTCTAACGTTGAAGCTAGAAAAATCTGACCAACATTCACATGTTCAGCTATCCAAGCAGAAAATGTTAGTTGCCGAGGAAGGATGATGGATGGAAATTGCGAGGCACCAATGCTTGATTTATTGTTGATGCAGAATTTCTGCAGGGTGCCGACCTCAGAGCAGAGCCCCTGAATAGAGTTCTGACCGCAGACGAGGCCTACATGTTAAACAGCATAATCAGCTTGGACCCGTTTTCAACTGTAAACAGAGCCCCGTTCTCCCCCTTACTGGCACTAGTGTCAGGACTGATTACATCCACTGTCTGGAACAAACAATTAACTCCAACGAAGCCAATGAAATGGTGTTGATGACGAGCTGTAAAATAGTGTCATAGCGAAACTCTGAGTAATACACAACACAGATTCAGTGGCTCCTAAACCACAAACAAAAAGGCCCAGTGCAATTAAAAATGTTTGATGATGATAATTCTATAAAAAAGTTAATTTTTACGAGCCGATAAAAAACGCTTCAAATGATTGCTTCTTCAGGTTGCATGGAACTGTTGTTCTACCTTGTGTTGTCTTCTGATTGTTATCGACCAATGCAATTACATCTTGGTAACGGGTTGCGGTGAATCTATGGAACTATAGTCCTTCAGTAGGTCTTCCATTTTCATAATGGATGAAAACATACTCTGCCTTAGATCCAAAGGTCTTGTATTTGATACCCGCCTATGCAGACTTTACTTTTTTGAAAATACTCTGGAAGGCGTTGTTATGAGAATATACACTACCCTTCAAAAATGTTAGGTCACTTAGAAATATCCTTGATTACCATGAAAACATACATGAAACATATGCAAAATTAAAAATATTGTGTCCTTCAAAGAACCCTCCTATTTCTAGTACTAGAAACTCGATGTATTTCTCTTTTTGCTCCGGTGTGCACTGGGGCCTCCCACTCCTCTTTTTTGTCTGGTTAGAGCCAGTTTGCACTATTCTTTGAAGGGAGTAACATACAGCAATGTACAAGCTATTCAGTTTATTGTCAATTTCTCGCATGGAATAGCCTAAAGTTTAACAAGGAAGTTCTTTGTTTCTGGAAGTTTTGAGCCTGTATAATCGTACCTGCAATTTCTTTAGCGCCAGATGCTCAGCTAGTCAAAAGATGGCCTGTTGTATTGTTTATTTAATCAGCACTGCAGTTTTCAGCTGTGCGAACATAATTGCAAAGGGGTTTTCTAATGATCAATTAGCCTTTAAAAATGATACAGTTGGATTAGAAAACACTACGTGCCATTGGAACACAGAACCTATGCTTGCTAATAATGGGCCTCTGGACACCCGTGATGCTATTCTTTTAAAAAGCAGCCAGCTACAATAATCATTTACAAAATTAACAATGTCTACTTTGTATTTCTGATCAATCTGATGTTATTTAATTAATGAACCAAAAACAGTGCTTATCTTTCGAAAAATACTAGGGATAGTCTGCAATGAAAATACATAGACATTTCAAAGAATATTAGTGTTTGTGATCATCAAAGTTGATATGTGAATTCGTAATGGTGAGCTGCCTAATATTTGGAATGATAATCAGGGCCGAACGGCACCTGTTGGATGCATGATGCTGACGGGGAGGCATCAATGTCACGTATGGGTGAGCTGTGTTGTCACAGGGTGTGTAGGGGAGAGCACTCCTGTTTAATATGTTGATTAGGAGCACAGCTGTTTTGGGTTAGTGTTAATCAGTAGGTTATTTACGGTCCCTGGTTAGGCTCACGGGTGCTTGGTATTGATTTTCCGTTACGTTTCATGTCGATGGGTGTTTGGATTTTGTGTAGTCGTTACTGTTGACTGTAAAACTGTTATTTCGCTTTGTGTAAGAGTGCGTTTGTTTTACGTCACAGTGTTTTGTGTATAGTTTCCGGGACTGTGTTTTGTGTTTGTTATGGATATGAATAAACACCCAGAACTGTGATCTCTGGCTCTGCATCTTGCTCCCTCTACACTTTACCCTGCAAGTGCGTGATTATCCAGGTCATACCTCCGAGTGTTGATTTGGTTTTTGTAAATTTCAGAACCAAAATAATCTCTAATTTGTAATCAAAATGTGTCATGGTTCCCTCCCTCTGTCCCTCTCTATGCGGGAGTTGGCACTCCCCCGACCAGCAGAGAGAGGGAGTAATCACAGACATTCTAGACACCTGAGTTTTTCCCACACCAGGGATTCAGGTTTTCATTAGTATCCCTATATAGTTCAGTGCTTGTCAGTTGTTTAGTGTTGGGACATTAATTCAAGGTATGTGGTGTTTAGGATTTTAGTTGGGCTGTTATGATTTAATGCAGGAATGTTTGCATGTTGCTTTGTTGTTTAGACCAAGTTAGAGTTGGTAATGTGAACATTCAGTTTTGTTGTTGTTGTGTTGGGTTTTATGTATACCGGGTTATTTGCACGTTCTGGTTTATGATCCTTGTGTATTAGTTTCCTGTCTGATTTTCTGTTTTGTTAATTCAAGTTCCCAGTTCTTGTGCCTGTCTTGCCTGTCCTGGATGAATAAAACCCATTGTTTGAAACAAGTTCTCTGCGCTTGTGTCCTCTGTCGGCTTGAGAGCCGAACCCTGACAAAATGAGTATTCTGTTGTAATTATTGATCAGGTTGAACCGGTCCAGATGAAACATGACGTAATACAATGAAATTAGAATACAAAGAAAGAGAAAGAGATGCTTGCAGAATTACGGGTCAACAATTACAAAACCAAAATACAAGGAAACAGGAAAATCAATATCAAAAGGAACAATCGATTAAATTACACTTTTTTTAATTAGATAAATGTGTATCCTGTGCTGCCCTGCCCGGTGTATTGGCCAGCACCTGGTACATACTTGGTCCAGTGTATTGGCCAGCACCTTGTACATACTTGGTCCAGTGTATTGGCCAGCACCTGGTACATACTTGGTCCAGTGTATTGGCCAGCACCTGGTACATACTTGGTCCAGTGTATTGGCCAGCACCTGGTACATACTTGGTCCAGTGTATTGGCCAGCACCTGGTACATATTTGGTCCAGTGTATTGGCCAGCACCTGGTACATATTTGGTCCAGTGTATTGGCCAGCACCTGGTACATACTTGGTCCAGTGTATTGGCCAGCACCTTGTACATATTTGGTCCAGTGTATTGGCCAGCACCTTGTACATACTTGGTCCAGTGTATTGGCCAGCACCTGGTACATACTTGGTCCAGTGTATTGGCCAGCACCTGGTACATACTTGGTCCAGTGTATTGGCCAGCACCTTGTACATACTTGGTCCAGTGTATTGGCCAGCACCTTGTACATACTTGGTCCAGTGTATTGGCCAGCACCTGGTACATACTTGGTCCAGTGTATTGGCCAGCACCTGGTACATATTTGGTCCAGTGTATTGGCCAGCACCTGGTACATATTTGGTCCAGTGTATTGGCCAGCACCTGGTACATACTTGGTCCAGTGTATTGGCCAGCACCTTGTACATATTTGGTCCAGTGTATTGGCCAGCACCTTGTACATACTTGGTCCAGTGTATTGGCCAGCACCTTGTACATACTTGGTCCAGTGTATTGGCCAGCACCTTGTACATACTTGGTCCAGTGTATTGGCCAGCACCTGGTACATACTTGGTCCAGTGTATTGGCCAGCACCTGGTACATACTTGGTCCAGTGTATTGGCCAGCACCTTGTACATACTTGGTCCAGTGTATTGGCCAGCACCTTGTACATACTTGGTCCAGTGTATTGGCCAGCACCTGGTACATACTTGGTCCAGTGTATTGGCCAGCACCTGGTACATACTTGGTCCAGTGTATTGGCCAGCACCTTGTACATACTTGGTCCAGTGTATTGGCCAGCACCTTGTACATACTTGGTCCAGTGTATTGGCCAGCACCTTGTACATATTTGGTCCAGTGTATTGGCCAGCACCTTGTACATACTTGGTCCAGTGTATTGGCCAGCACCTGGTACATACTTGGTCCAGTGTATTGGCCAGCACCTTGTACATACTTGGTCCAGTGTATTGGCCAGCACCTGGTACATACTTGGTCCAGTGTATTGGCCAGCACCTTGTACATACTTGGTCCAGTGTATTGGCCAGCACCTGGTACATACTTGGTCCAGTGTATTGGCCAGCACCTGCTACATACTTGGTCCAGTGTATTGGCCAGCACCTTGTACATACTTGGTCCAGCGTATTGGCCAGCACCTTGTACATACTTGGTCCAGCTTATTGGCCAGCACCTTGTACATACTTGGTCCAGTGTATTGGCCAGCACCTGGTACATACTTGGTCCAGTGTATTGGCCAGCACCTGGTACATACTTGGTCCAGTGTATTGGCCAGCACCTGGTACATACTTGGTCCAGTGTATTGGCCAGCACCTTGTACATACTTGGTCCAGTGTATTGGCCAGCACCTTGTACATACTTGGTCCAGTGTATTGGCCAGCACCTGGTACATACTTGGTCCAGTGTATTGGCCAGCACCTTGTACATATTTGGTCCAGTGTATTGGCCAGCACCTGGTACATACTTGGTCCAGTGTATTGGCCAGCACCTGGTACATACTTGGTCCAGTGTATTGGCCAGCACCTTGTACATACTTGGTCCAGTGTATTGGCCAGCACCTGGTACATACTTGGTCCAGTGTATTGGCCAGCACCTTGTACATACTTGGTCCAGTGTATTGGCCAGCACCTTGTACATACTTGGTCCAGTGTATTGGCCAGCACCTTGTACATACTTGGTCCAGGGGTCACATGTTCCTAATTGTTCTGATGGTTTAGCCTGTCCGGCTGTGCTCTCTGGCAGCTTGTACACATTGGTCTCTTGGTGCTGTTGAGCAGCTACATAATTGTGAGCTTCGGTACCCTGGAGAGGTTCATTTGTCAGCAGTGGAACAGCGGGGAGGT
This sequence comes from Dallia pectoralis, assembly GCA_029465975.1. NCBI lineage: Eukaryota > Metazoa > Chordata > Actinopteri > Esociformes > Umbridae > Dallia > Dallia pectoralis. Next base: position 7,390,979 of record CM055728.1, read on the forward strand.
TGATACCCTGCAGACTCCTGAGGCAGCAGGGACTAGGGGGCCTGAGACAACAGGGACTGGGGGGGGCAGCAGGGAGTGGGGGGCAGCAGGGAGTGGGGGGCTGAGGCAGCAGGGAGTGGGGGGCAGCACGGAGTGGGGGGTGCTGAGGCAGCAGGGACTGGGGGGGGGCAGCAGGGACTGTGGTGTCTGGCTGGGGGACAGAGAGAGAAGAGGGCAGAGGGCTGGGCAGTGACAACAGGAAGGAGAGGGCAGAGGGCTGGGCATTAATACAGGAAAGAGAGGGCAGAGGGCTGGGCATTAATACAGGAAGGAGAGGGCAGAGGGCTGGGCATTAATACAGGAAGGTGAGGGTTGTGGCTATTCCCTAGATTACATTTTTCATTTGTTTATGATAATCAGTGACAATTTTGATTTCATGTTGTAATAGAATAACATTGGGACAAGTCCAAGGTGGATGAATACGTTTAAATGTTACCGTACCGACTATTTTAAAGCCATCCAAGTTAAATTAGTCTGCACATGTATTCAGTGGAAGATTTCATGTCCAGGGAAAAGCCAGATTGAATCAAAACATACTGTAGTTGATTAAAGATTTATTAGGTTCAGTGTAGCCATATTAATTTCACTTGCTTTGATTAAACATTGATATAAAATAGCAGCCGTCAAAGTATGGGCTTGCAGAAGTTTAAAGTGTAAGCAATCTTTATTTCGGTATCCCCAGTCTAAGCCACCAATTTGCTTCTACATCATCAGACGTGTTTATAATCAGTAGCTTGGTTGATTTCCTCCTAAGTGCGGAAAAAATAATTTGAGTGATTCATGCACAGGGAAACCCGATTTTGAGAGTTACTCATGGGTAATTACTTCAGATACAATTAACTAATGTATATAGTTATATATTTATAACTTGTCTTTGAAGTTTGAAGGAAATCCAGAGCCTGCAGGAAATGGTTTGGTATCTCAAGCTTGAACAGTTGGAGAGTAAGGTTGCACTTGGTGAGGTCCCTGAGAGGTGAGGTCCCTGAGAGGTGAGGTCCCTGAGAGGTGAGGTCCCTGAGAGGTGAGGTCCCTGAGAGGTGAGGTCCCTGAGAGGTGAGGTCCCTGAGAGGTGAGGTCCCTGAGAGGTGAGGTCCCGTAGAGCTGAGGTTCCGGAGAGCTGAGGTTCCGTAGAGCTGAGGTTCTGGAGATGTGAGGTCCCTGCTATAGTTTACTGTGGCCTAGCTTGTGCATTCCCAACCATAAACCCACATGTCGACATCTACAAAGGTTATTCAGTAAAACCCATGGTCGCAATCGTGTTAATATCTAAATAAAACTGATTTATTTAATCTAACAAAACTAGGCACAATAATTTGCTTCGCTAATGCTTTTTCTGTGGTCCATACCAGCAGTTGTACCTGCATGGAACAGACAGAGATTATATGGAATATATATTGTTTGAATTGGTACAAAATGGCCTACTGCTGTCCAACAGCAGGTTTTCCCATTTCTACCGGCAATGTAGTCCTATCATCCAATCTGACCTGCACACCGCAGTATGCTGAGGACACACATTAATCAGATTTCTCTTGTTTTCCCCTGTGGTGCCCAGTGACGCAACGGGGTGTGATCGTTGATACGGGAAGGGTAGACAGGTAAGCTCCTGGAGAAACCACACACACACACGCAAGAATAATTGACTAGTTTGACAGAGATCTTTTCTAAATAAGAATCTGTGTTGTTGCCCACCTATAGTAAAATAATAGCAATCGTTGTGGTTTATAAAATATCACTTTGCCATCTCGTCCTTTCTTCGGGATTCAGTATTATCGTCTGCGTTGGTCGCTTTTATCTGGAGTAATGACATTACCTGTAACCGGATAACAGTTTTACAGCATTGTATACCGGCGTGGAGTATCAGGATACTTTGCAATAAGTGTGTAGTGTGTATATACACTGTAATGGACTGCATCTATTATCTGTAATCGGATAATGATCGTGGTGTGTCGTAGCGGCCCCCTTCGTCTCGTTCAGAACGCCGACACTAAGACAAGTGAGTCATGTTGGATCTGACAGCAGATATTTATCGCTGCCCGTCTGTTTGGGGCTCAGCTTTGGTAGCAACAGTTTTTTTCCCCTCTGTCAATCCGGCAGCATATAAGCACTGGAGTTTAGCGCTAATAAGACAGCTTTCACTATTCATCTCACAACCTCTCTGGCCCACCCCTCCTTCGTCAAGCGGGAAATAGATCTGAACGGGGTTCTGGAAAAACAACTTGAAGGGGACCAGCGTTTGGAATATACCGACGGATGCGCGGATAAAGAAAAACGACAGAGGAAAGGATTGTGACTATCGATGCCACCAGCCTAATTGTCTCAGGGCACTGTTTTCTACTGTGAAATTCTAATTATATGACAATTTCCTGCATTTTTTCTCTCCATATATAAATAGAGAATTGTACTTCGGCTAGCATGGCTGTCTCTCCCGGAAGTTTTCACACCGTCACAATGAATATGTCCCTGACACATGAAATGTTATGCACGTCAGGTGCTGTAAAATCAGTTGTTGTTGTTTGGGGCGGGGGAGGAAATGAATGAGACGTTTCTCAAGATTGTTCCTATTGAAAACAATGATTTTTTTATACTATAAGTGGAAAACCTGCAGTGGTTCTTGTTGTAAAGTAGCATTACAACGCTGAATAGACAGTCATCATGAAATCGCTGCTTATTTAGTCACTTCTACAAGGATTCAATGCGAACATTGTGAAGCGTGAAATTATGGAAACATATCCCTGCTGTTATGTCATGATTGCTGTCTAGGTTGTCGTCTAAATATTTCAATATTTGCTTTTAACCTTCGGAACTCAGAAGCGTCCAAAAGCATCATTCTAGAAGCATTCTGAATAGGATGAGGTTCGATTGGTCTGAACACTTGTTCCCTGCTCATATTAAAGTATCTATCGGTCATGTCAACTGGGCTCTGGCAGCCAGCTTTTTCCCCCACCCCCATGTGAGTGTAATAATGGTGTATTATTTAGCCGGTAATATTGGAAGGCTTCATCCTGGAGATGCCCTCCATGTTTGATGTTTTCCTGCACTTCAATCTTCAGTGTAAATGTAAAAGGGCTTGCTTGGGCCACGCCGGTCATTTAATCGTTCCTTTTTGTTTCCTGCTTGTAGCATTAGTTCAACCGCGGGGATTTCTTTTGGCACATTAGAAGAGATTTGGGTTAATAATTGATGGTGTGATTTATGGACTATAGTGCCTGAGGTTCAATTGCAAGTACCCACTTAAAGGGATGGCTTGCTTTTCACCCACTGAGTTTCGCCGCACAAGCCGAGTGTACATGATTTGTAACTTTACTTTGAGGGCCTCCGCGACAAGATTCGGTGCAATTATTTTCTGTGATTGTATTTAGCATCAACAAAAAGTGGTCAATTATCAATAAAGGGAGTGATCGACTAGGGTCATTGAGACGTTCTAAAAGTATTTAAAAATAATAAAAAATACTACAATTGTGTGCTCTTTGTGTTGTATTCATAGCTTGACCTTGAAGAACATCATTTTATTTTAACTGTTTCCGCCGACACAAACGACATTTCCTGTTTTTGAATGTTGCAACAAGTCGTCTGTGACGCTGTTTGGAACTCTCAAGGCAGAGCAAAGGAAAACTCAACCCTCCCTGGTTTGACTGATGGCCTAGTTCTAGTTGGGGCTCCCTGGACGTAAGTTCCCTTGTCAAATTGGCAGTACGGTAACTGTGTTTCTATGAGGTGGAAGATGCTTGACTCTGTTACAGTAGGATCCTGGAAGGAAAGCCCATCTTCTGTTGGTTTCATCTTTTAAGTGCTCTACATGCAATTATTTTGCTACATGCGCTGTTGATTAGATCCAATCCGTTTGATTAGATCCAATCCATGCATCTCTTATACGATATCATGTTCACTTCAGTGTGTCTCGTTGATTGAGTGCTTATCTTTCAGTTGCCCTGGGATAGATTCATGCATTTTTTTTGTGTGTGTGTAAGTGAAATACTTCAATACTTCAAAAAGTGTTTTTTTCTAAGCATTGCAGTGCACTTAAAACGTGCTCTGGGATGATTGGGTGACGATTCAGTGTCCACAATTAACTTTTAGCCAGGGTACCGGGGTTAACACCTCTACTCAAATGCAACTTTGAATATTTGGTGACCACAGACGGTCAGGACATTCTTTAGCGTCCCACCAGAAAGACAGCAGCCTACTTCCGCCTGCCACACAACCCGCCCGACCAAACCGAACAATTATCTGTTCCATGTCTTGATCCGCAGAGAAAACTAAAAAACAAAATGTGATATAGCCGAGCACAACAACAGCAGCCACAAATACAACCACACTTCATTGGAGTGTGGTCGACCGTCTTGTTATCCTCTGTCAGCAACCTCTCACGTTCTGCCACCCGACTTGTGTTCGCCCACCCCCCCTGGCCACGATATGCTTCCCTTAGTACGGTAGGTCTTTCAACTGCTGCGATGTTATCTAACATGCAACATATCTTCTGGAGTCTATAACTTCTAGACTCCTACTATTTATTAGTTGAAGATAAATGTTTTTGAGATAAGTATGAACACAGTGTGTTTTTGATTCACTTACTAGGTCTATATATTCTAATGCTATTTCTAATCTTACTTTTCAGATAATTTCTTGCTTTGGGGCCATACCTTAACCTTAGATTGTAAACACAGGGTAAACCGAAAGACATGGTCTAATAATTCTATGTACAGAGCTGAGATATGGCCCATATCTTTCATATTTTTCTCGGGTGGTTAGAATGCTGTAAAATGTTGCGTTGAAACGTGTCTAGTATTTTGTGTTGCCTTGTATACTGCATCTGCAAAAACACCCCGTGTCATTCTATTGCCATATCAGAAAGCTCTTTCCAGCTATTTTACAAGCTATTAACTGGCACAGCTGTGGACATATAGGTCCTCCTATGACACTGGCATACTTTCCTATTTATGATATCCCCCCCAGGTTGTGATCCTAATATATTGCAGAGACTAGTTCCACACCTCTTCCATTTGCTTCCTTCATTGCTGCAGTAATGTTGCAATTCATTGGTGGTATCCCTGAGTTGAACAGGCCGTCCCGTATATTTGCTTGTTGCGACAATATTCGTCCATTCCAATTTAATTTTAAGCCAAAATGCACATCTCATACATATTTTCAATAAACTACTGTTTTAATAGAGTAATACATTATAAATGTATTCAAGTTGAATTGAATTGACATTGTGAACAGTTGCGTATTGCTGAAGGTGGATACATTAAAAATAATAATTCATAAAGGGCATAACGTCCAATAGGCCATTTCAAACAAGGAAGAGCTTTAGTCTATTGGAAAAACCATTTGAGGTTTTGCATGATTGTTAATAACAATTCATATCTGTCCTCCAAATGCATATCAATTATATTGATGGGCACTCTAGTTGTCTGGCTTAACATTCCACACAAAGACATTTCTGTTCACATTGCTTAAAAATTAGGATTTGAAATTCCCTGTGTTTCCCAGTTTCCTTTCCATTCATGAACTCATCCCTGGAATTATTCAGTCATTGTCTTCCGTGATCATTCACACCAGGTCCCAATCAGTCATTATGTGTGTAATTTTCTCCTTTGCTTTCCCTGTTTGAGATTTATTGTTGAGCATCATGTCCTTTGTGTTGGTGAGGGTTTGTACGGATAGCTGTTTTGTGTTTGGTTGTGCTCCAAGTCAGCGCACTTTTATTTCATTACACAGTTATATGGTATTTTTGTGTCTTCAAAGATTCCCTACTTCAAATGGTACTCAAATCTATCAAACAGATCCTACATTTTAACAACTCTGCAACACCATTTTAATTTAGCAAGCATTATGATCGCAGTAACTGATAGGACTATACCAATCTTGTCAGTTGTACAACTGAATGCCTTCAACTGAAATGTGTCCTCTGCATTTTACCCAACCCTGAGGCAATCTATTGAGGTAAAGGGGGCAGCCCTAATCAGTTACCTGAGGTGCAGGGGGCAGCCCTAATCAGTTACCTGAGGTGCAGGGGGCAGCCCTAATCAGTTACCTGAGGTGCAGGGGGCAGCCCTAATCAGTTACCTGAGGTGCAGGGGGCAGCCCTAATCAGTTACCTGAGGTGCAGGGGGCAGCCCTAATCAGTTACCTGAGGTGCAGGGGGCAGCCCTAATCAGTTACCTGAGGTACAGGGGGCAGCCCTAATCAGTTACCTGAGGTGCAGGGGGCAGCTCTAATCAGTTACCTGAGGTACAGGGGGCAGCTCTAATCAGTTACCTGAGGTACAGGGGGCAGCCCTAATCAGTTACCTGAGGTATAGGGGGCAGCCCTAATCAGTTACCTGAGGTGCAGGGGGCAGCCCTAATCAGTTACCTGAGGTGCAGGGGGCAGCCCTAATCAGTTACCTGAGGTGCAGGGGGCAGCCCTAATCAGTTATCTGAGGTACAGGGGGCAGCCCTAATCAGTTACCTGAGGTGCAGGGGGCAGCCCTAATCAGTTACCTGAGGTGCAGGGGGCAGCCTAATCAGTTACCTGAGGTGCAGGGGGCAGCCTAATCAGTTACCTGAGGTGCAGGGGGCAGCTCTAATCAGTTACCTGAGGTACAGGGGGCAGCTCTAATCAGTTACCTGAGGTAATCAGTTACCTGAGGTACAGGGGCAGCCCTAATCAGTTACCTGAGGTACAGGGGGCAGCCCTAATCAGTTACCTGAGGTGCAGGGGGCAGCCCTAATCAGTTACCTGAGGTGCAGGGGGCAGCCCTAATCAGTTATCTGAGGTACAGGGGGCAGCCCTAATCAGTTACCTGAGGTGCAGGGGGCAGCCCTAATCAGTTACCTGAGGTGCAGGGGGCAGCCCTAATCAGTTACCTGAGGTGCAGGGGGCAGCCCTAATCAGTTATCTGAGGTACAGGGGGCAGCCCTAATCAGTTACCTGAGGTACAGGGGGCAGCCCTAATCAGTTACCTGAGGTGCAGGGGGCAGCCCTAATCCCTGAGGTGCAGGGGCAGCCTAATCAGTTACCTGAGGTACAGGGGCAGCCCTAATCAGTTACCAGAGGTACAGGGGGCAGCCCTAATCAGTTACCAGAGGTACAGGGGGGCAGGTACCTGAGGTGCAGGGGGCAGCCCTAATCAGTTACCTGAGGTACAGGGGGCAGCCCTAATCAGTTACCTGAGGTGCAGGGGCAGCCTAATCAGTTACCTGAGGTGCAGGGGGCAGCCCTAATCAGTTACCTAGATAAAACAGGGGGCAGCCCTAATCAGTTACCTGAGGTACAGGGGGCAGCCCTAATCAGTTACCTGAGGTACGGGGGGCAGCCCTAATCAGTTATCTGAGGTGCAGGGGGCAGCCCTAATCAGTTACCTGAGGTACAGGGGGTACAGGGGGTACAGGGGGCAGCCCTAATCAGTTACCTGAGGTGCAGGGGGTACAGGGGGCAGCCCTAATCAGTTACCTGAGGTGCAGGGGGCAGCCCTAATCAGTTACCTGAGGTGGAGTGTGTTCAATTGAAAAACAAAGTGAACTCTCTGAGGGAATTCTGTGATCAGAATTAACCAATCACATTCAAACTCATTACACACCTGCCATCATTTAAAGTGACTCTGATGAATCACAAATAAAGGTCAGCTGTTCCTGTAGGATTTTCATGACATTTTCTTAGTTGCATCTCAAAGCAACAGCCACGATCCGCAAAGAGCTTCCAAAGCATCAGAAAGATTTATTGTTGAAAGATATCAATCAAGAGAACGTTGAAAATAATTTACAATACAAAGCATTAGATATACCATGGAACACAATGAAGACAGTCATCTTCAAGTGGAGATAATATGGCACAACAGAGACATTACCAAGAACTGGACGTCCCTCCAAAATTGATAAAAAGACGAGAAGAAAACTGGTAAGGAAGGCTTCCAAGAGGCCAACAGCAATATTAAAGGAGCTGCAGAAATTTCTGACAAGTACTGGCTGTGTGCTACATGTGACAACAATCTCCCGAATTCTGCGTATGTATGGGCTATGTGGTACGGTGGCAAGAAGGAAGCTCTTTCTTACAAAGAAAAACATCCAAGCCCCGCTGAAGACAGATATTAAGTCTCCCGAAGCATGTGGGCAGATGTGTAATGGTCAAGGTTGAACTTTTTGGCCATAACTCCAAAATGTATGTTTGGCGCAAAAACAACACTGCACATCACAAAGAACACCATACCCAGAGTGAAGCAAGGTGGTGGCAGCATCATGCTTTGGGGCTTTTTTTCTTCAGCTGAAACCGGGGCCTTAGTCAGGGTGGAGGGAATTGTGAACAGTTCCAAATACCAGGCAATTTTGGCAGAAACATTTCAGGCTTCCGTTTGAAAGCTGAAGATGGAGAGAGAGGAAGTTCATTTTTCAGCACGAGAATGACCCAAAGCACACATCCAAATCCACAAAAGCATTGCTTCACCAGAAGTAAATTAACGTTTTGGAGTGCCCCAGCCAGAGCCCAGACCTGAATCCTTTTGAACATTTGAAGAGGGTTCTCCACAGGAGATGTTCTCGCAATCTGACAGATTTGGAGTGCTTTTGCAAAGAAAAGTGGGTAGATATTGCCAAATCAAGATGCCATGCTAAGAGGCTTCAATAGTGCTCTAATAAAAACAAAAGGTGCGTCAACAAAGTACTAGTTTAAGGGTGTGCACACATATGCAACCAGGTTGTAAGGTTTTTATTTTGTATTTTTCCCCCTTAAAGATTTCAGTTTGTTTTCAATTGAATTGTTTACATTATGGGTCACATTAAAGGTCGAAAAAGTTCTGACATGACTTATCTTTTTTGTAATAAAAAACATGGCATTTTAACAAGGGTGTGTAGGCCTTTTTTATATATATATGTGTGTAAATAAGAACCTTACATAGCTACTTCCAACAGGCTCAGGATAATAGGAGGTTGTGACGTGTTTCCTATGATGCATTTCTTATGCTTCTTCTGACACTGCTCCCTCAACCAGGAGATTAATGGAATCAGAGCATGAGATCATGCTCTCTTAACTAACAACCCAGTTGACTTGCAGACATTCAACCTGCCTCCGGGAGTTGCTAGAGTGCGATGATTCAATTAAATTCCTGCCAATGAGGCCTTCTCCACCACGGGCAATACTTGCCAATATGCTATGCCGTATGAAACTGTTGGCAACGCCCTGGCATATAGCTCAGTAAACCATAGATCAAACACAGACCGTAAGGGATGCCCCAGCCCGGTAACACCACTCTGGAGACCGAGATCGAGCATGTCAAGAGGCCAATGAAAGCTCAGGGAAATGAATGATTAAATTCCACTATACACTTCAGCTATTGTCATCAAATCAACACACACACTGATTTATTCGACATACAGTGATGATTTAAAAATAGATTTACAAAGACGACATGGGGCTCCGACGACTTGAGCGCTTCGTTGGTTTTGTAGACTGTTGTCCGCTTCAGCATCAATCAAAAATAAAGTCAAGCTAGAAAACATCAAGGGACTCAAGGAACAAACCCTCTGCATATTCTCTCTGACTCAAGGAATTATAACCGAAAGAAAGACATTCTAAGCTCTTAGCATTCCTGAGTTCTCCAAAGAAGTTCTTTATTCCTGCCATTTTCCTGGAAAATTAATAAGTGAGGATATAATCCATTTAGAACAGAATATAAAGAGGGAATCAGCGGTAAGAAGGGCACCTGCCTGCAATTTTTCTGAAAGGAACCTGCATTATGTCTCCATGGTTATAAATTCCATTTTAATTTCCTGTTTATTCCACCCTCTGAAGGGAAACTGGAAGCAGATTTAAATGTCCTTCATTCCTTGTCGTTTCCTCGCATTGCCTTTGATTTATAGATTACATTTTCAGCTTGAAAGCAGAATAGAAACGATTCCGAAAGGACGACAAAACTCTCTCATGACATGGAAGAGCTTAAAGCGAGCTAAGGGGGGGAGGGGTATGGGGGTGGCAGAATATAAAACGCACACTTGTATCCACTGACAACATACGAGGTATCGTCTCAAACCATGTAAAACAAATGTGATATATATCTAGGACAGTTTCGGTGTATTAACAAATACCTAGCATCTCTAAAAGGACAGTGTCTGTGTATTAGCAAATACCTAGCATCTCTAAAAGGACAGCGTCTGTGTATTAGCAAATACCTAGCATCTCTAAAAGGACAGCGTCTGTGTATTAGCAAATACCTAGCATCTCTAAAAGGACAGCGTCTGTGTATTAGCAAATACCTAGCATCTCTAAAAGGACAGCGTTTGTGTATCCGTCGTGCCCCTTGTCGACAAAGCAGTTTTATTCTCCAAAACAATTCCGCATCACACCATTATTTACCTTTCTCAGATTTCTTTGGCAACCGTGTAGACACAATCCGCCCGTCCTCTGTCTCCTCGCCGCTCTGTGCTTTCTCGCCTGTTGTGCTACGATAATGTAAAAGCCTGTAAACGTTTAGGAAATCACTGCGAGATCTGATCCCTGACCTCACCATGACCTTTCGCTCTCTTTCGCCGCCGTTACCTCTAAAGGATTGTACGCAGTTTTTAATTCGCTGGGACTCGGTTAAAGAACACGTGGTGGCATTCCTGCAGAGCGTTAATGGTTAGCCACGGGGGTGAGTGGTATTTTATCCTATTTCAGCACTAACACTCCCCGTTCGAGTAATTAACCAACCCCTTGATTAGTTCCAGCTTTGATTAGTGGCATCAGGTGGGATTTAACCAATAATGTGGAGCCTTGTGCATCGACTCTCTTGGAGAAGGAGAAGAAAACCCTGTCAAGGTACAGCCAGTGAATTAATACACGCCATCCGGTTGCCATAAGTGCACATTTTAGTAGGCCCTACTCATCCATGCAGGCTGGTGATTTATAGTCCTACCTTATGCAATATCTCTGCGAGGTAATTTGCAACAGAGTTCATTTCCGTCTAATGAGTGTGAGAGATTAATTCATGTGCATGATGAATGGTTCGTCAGCAGGAGGCCATACCGAGCGTTGGACTGCCCGTGGGGATGTGTGGGGAAAAGACGACACCGAAAGGCACTGTGTCGGAACAGATAAACTGAGGTTTTCACTCCCCCCCACTCGTTTCAGGGTATTGTAGAGAAAGATAGCAGATGTGCTTTTTAACACACAACAACACGTCTTGAAGCAGGAGAGAATGTATATATTATTCACACTCATACGTGCTACTGTATTGGACTGTAGTCGTTTATATGTGCAGCATCTGATATTCCTCTGCGCACACTGACTCTGCCTCCCACCAAATTGTTGTGATTTTTTGGGTATGAAAACAAATCCGCCGAAGCTAATTTGCTAGTTTTTTACGGTTGAAATATGCAGGGGTAACATTTTTCATATTGCAGATTCACAATTCAGTGTTAAAATGTGTATATTTTGCACAGTTGTTTATCTAGACATTACACAAATTCTAGCTCATAGCAAAAACCTGCATGTAAAAGGCAATTTCGACCCAAAACTAATTGTACAAAGTGTCCATTGATCAGCTACGGCGATTTTAAAACGTATGTTAAATTAACATAGCGGTGTCAAATCAACAGCTTTTGGAATGACAGCGATCGTAGTAAATAATAAAAGACCAGGGAAAGATGTCCAATTCCTGTCACTGTATAGAATTACGACCGTGTTTGACGGTTTTGTTTATATTCACTGAACACCTCTGTGCCACTACTGCCATTTGCGGCACACTCTCCTCCTCGTCTTTTCTAATAAAGAATAAAAATGCCAGAAAATAAATAAAAAATCTCTGGTTGTTGAAACTCATTATGTTCGTATCCTACTTTTAAGGGGGATTGTTGACAACATTGTCTTCTGCCTGCAGAGCCTTGATGTTCCCAAAGTCCGTCTGCAAATAATTATAGCGCCATTACAGCCGTAGTGAATAAACTCGGGGGTTACTGGACCGTTGGCATCTTTAGTGTGGGTGAATAAAGTTGTGCCATAACCCCTGCTAACCCACAAGCCCCACCATTTCATTATGCAAAATAACAGGATTCATTTAATCATTCACAAAAAAAAAGATATCCCCTATTATAACATTCAATGAACAAGCCATAATAAAATTACTCACAGTCAGGAACACAGCTACTTAGAAGGTCAGTTAATAAAAAATAAAAATAATAATATCCCGGGGGCGTTTGTTAGCGTCGTTGAGTGTGTGGCTACATGCCTCTAGCTAGAAAACAAGCCCATACTTATCATTGAGTTAGTAAAACCCGGTCCAGTCCCTTATTAGCAGAACCACGCTCCCTTTCCCCCATGCAGAAGATACTGGACCTGAGCGGACGGAAGGTTAGAACCTCCAGGTCGTTCCACTGTCAATCATAATAAGTGCTTCTCATTATTGCGACGACAGAGTTTCCTTTTCCACAGGTGGAAGAGAATGTAAATGCCACAGGAAATATATTTTTCCTCTGGGTCATTTCACTGACAGGCTGTGGATACAGAATGAGCAAATCACCTTTTTTGTGTGTACAACCGCACAAAAGAGCACGCTGGTCTTAAATTGGTTGTTATGGTAAGTGAGAAACTAGAGGGCTTTCACCGATGTGAGAAACAAGACATTTCGGACATTAACCTAATGTCCACCTGACTGTGATCTGTGGTTACTAGATATTAACCTAATGTCCACCTGACTGTGATCTGTGGTTACTAGATATTAACCTAATGTCCACCTGACTGTGATCTGTGGTTACTAGATATTAACCTAATGTCCACCTGACTGTGATCTGTGGTTACTAGATATTAACCTAATGTCCACCTGACTGTGATCTGTGGTTACTAGACATTAACCTAATGTCCACCTGACTGTGATCTGTGGTTACTAGATATTAACCTAATGTCCACCTGACTGTGATCTGTGGTTACTAGATATTAACCTAATGTCCACCTGACTGTGATCTGTGGTTACTAGATATTAACCTAATGTCCACCTGACTGTGATCTGTGGTTACTAAACGTTCCATAATGAACACATACTGTTTGGGATTAAGTATCAACCTCAGCCGCACTTGCTGGCTTCACACACCAGGATAGTTATGATTTTGCTGCTGACTGCTCCTTGTCACATCACCATAATGATGGGTTATATGTGGATTTTTTTCAAAGGTAAACTAGCTATTGTACAACAGCCAGGTTGGTGCTCCACTTTGGGGGATGTTGCTGTTGTAGTCATTATAAAGTTACCGGGAACTACCAAGTATTGACTCAAGCAATCAATTATTTATTGTTTTCTATTTGTATTTAATTATTATTTTTCGCATGGACTGTCCAGGTGAATACTTTTGAGAGCCACTGTACCATCCCGCTGAATGAGTCTTAGTGACAGAGATTAATCTGACGATCTTTCTGTCACTGCACAAGGAGGAAAGAGGAGTAACCTGGAGAGTAGCTGGGATTCTGTCCGACACCCGGGCAACCAATCAGCGCCGAGGTCAAGCAGGTTAATGGCGTCTGTAAACTTCCAGTCACTGGTTGTGGGGTCTGGGGAGTGGTGCATGCAGCTTAAAAAGGTTCTGAGGTTCTGATAAGTCACTGTCAGGGAATTCAGTATAAGCAGCAGTAAAGTAAAGCGATTACGCTTGAGTGAGCCGAGCCACTGTGATAGTCTTACCCAAGTTGCCATAGACCCTGTGGATAATATAGTCAGCTCTAGCCACTTACTACTTGTGAAAGCGTCGATAATGTCTGTTCAATCGAGTGGGTCACCCAGAGTAAAGGAGTTGAGCGTCTTTCCTCTTCCCTCCATGGCATTACCTTCTAATGGTCTGGTTTGTTGAATCCTACATGTTGAATGGAGAGCTAAACTTTTTATTTGTGCCATAATGTCGCGTGTGACAGCATGGACAATGCCACCATAGAGGTGCCTAGAGGTCTCCCTGCCTTTGGTCCTGACAACAACTCCCTGTTGTTACGAGCTGTTTTTCCCTTGATACCAACAGCAGGTTTATATTCAAGATAATCAATAATTACTTCACAAAGGAAGTACATACATGTAAATGTCTTTGACAGCTCACAAAATACAACGAGTATCATAGAACAATAACACACAAAGACATGCCAAACTCAGGGGACTCAACCAATGAAGGAATGGGCACCAGGTGTATGTGATGACGAGACCGGACAATAATGTGAAGTGGGGAGAAAACGATGGTGGCTAGAAGACCGGGGAAGACAACAGCAGAAGCCCGCCCACAGGTGGCGGTAGAATGGCTTCAGAGGGAGCTCTGACAAATGTGCATTCTATTTTGCAGTTTCATAAATCATGTTCAGTCTATTTTGCATTTATATCAGGCATGTTCAATCTATTTTGCAGTTGTATTAAGCATGTTCAATCTATTTTGCAGTTGTATCAAGCATGTTAGTTTTATTTTGCGGTTGTATTAAGCATGTTCAATCTATTTTGCAGTTGTATCAAGCCTGTTCATTCTATTTTGCAGTTGTATTAAGCATGTTCAATCTATTTTGCGGTTGTATTAAGCATGTTAGTTTTATTTTGCGGTTGTATTAAGCATGTTCAATCTATTTTGCAGTTGTATCAAGCCTGTTCATTCTATTTTGCAGTTGTATTAAGCATGTTCAATCTATTTTGCGGGTGTATTAAGCATGTTCAATCTATTTTGCAGTTGTATCAAGCCTGTTCATTCTATTTTGCAGTTGTATTAAGCATGTTCAATCTATTTTGCAGTTGTATCAAGCATGTTAGTTTTATTTTGCGGTTGTATTAAGCATGTTCAATCTATTTTGCAGTTGTATCAAGCATGTTCAATCTATTTTGCAGTTGTATCAAGCATGTTAGTTTTATTTTGCGGTTGTATTAAGCATGTTCAATCTATTTTGCGGGTGTATTAAGCATGTTCAATCTATTTTGCAGTTGTATCAAGCATGTTAGTTTTATTTTGCGGTTGTATTAAGCATGTTCAATCTATTTTGCGGGTGTATTAAGCATGTTCAATCTATTTTGCAGTTGTATCAGGCATGTTCAATCTATTTTGCAGTTGTATCAGGCATGTTTTATGGATAGTTGCTCCATATTGTTTGTTAGTTTAGAGTCAGGGATATACTGCAAGATTTATTACACACTCGCAAGAAATTCTCTATTTACTGTGAATCTGGGTTTAATCTGTGAGATCTGTCACATCATGTTGTAAAAAATATTGCTAAAATATGTTTATATAATGAATCATTTAATATATGATCTATACCCAACTATGCAAATTAATGGAGAGAGACCAGTATCCTATCTGACAAAAAATTAATAATAAAGATATGATGTACTTGCAAGCAATATTAATCAACATATTGCAAAAACTGGCCTGAGTTGTTTAAAAAATGCTGCTATTTAATTGTCATTGTAAAAGGGACAACTATATTAATCCAGACATAACCGAGTATTGCCATTTAACACAATCTTGAGTAGGCTTTTTCAGAAAGTGAGACACTTTGTGAATTGAATGAATCACCATTACATTGGTTGTGCAGTGGGCAAACTGTCCCATTGTAACGTTTGTTTTTCATATGACAACTAGTATTATAAGTATTAAAACGTGTCTGTCAATGTTAGAATCACTTACTGTCCCTTATGAATTCCCTGTCTGTTATTTTCTGCCAGGCTTCCAATCTGGATTTTGTATTAGTGTTGGTATTTCTTATGATATTTTTTAATTGGCAAAAGATCTGATACCACTATAAGCCTACTGATTTTGCATAGTCAAAGCAAAACACTGATGGGTTACATTTGACATGTACGGGTTGAGAAAGTTGGCCAGTTAAAAAATAATTATATTGCACAATGTTAAGGATCTAATCGAGGATCAATAATGAGTTCCCTTTGGTGCAAAATGCTGCCTCTGATGTCAAATTTGTTTTCTGTGAAGGAACAGGCCACACTGACCGAACCAAATCTGATTAGTGGATGAACTTAAAGTTTCATTTAATTCAGCAGGATATAGTACCAGTCAAATGTTGCACACACGTACCAACAATGGGTAAGTACAAATGTGTAAGTGTGTCCAAATCCACTGCAAACATTGCTGGAGAATATTTCCCATTTCCCCCCGAGATCAGTATTCAGGAATAAATCAACATTTCTTAAACATTGTGTAAGTTCACTACTATGTTAAAAAACATGATCAGAATCTTTAATGGATGAATACATATACTTTTAGGATTTTATGTAATAATATATAAATAATGTTTATGGATTGTTCTAATTTTCAGTATGTATGGAAACCCTGGGCGAATGTTTCTATTTTGCTGGGTTGTTACCCTTTAATTATGTGTACACTTACGCGCTGTTAATTGGTTAGCTGTGGTTTTGTAGATAACATGTGATGCAAAAGAAATAGCCGCCGGATTGATGCAAAGAATCCCGATTCTGACAGGTAGATATCAGCGCATTTGTAGTTAAAGTTTAATTAAAAAACCTGGGAAAGCTTATTTGTATGGCTAAACATAATTACCATTAGCTCCGCTAGCGGCTACTCAAAGTAGTAAACATAGCCGCACCACACATACCAGGGAATCGGAAAATTACCGGGAATGTTAGTCACTGATGCATCCTGTTCACGTCATTAGACACTGCAAAACTGGGTTAATAAATACATACATGTACTAATAGATCGTGAAAGAACGTGAGACACATTAAAGCAGAATTATAGTGCCGAATCGTTTTTAGTAAAGAAAAAGTGAACTTTTTGGGCGTCCTGTGCATTCACAACTCATAGGAGTTCAAATCAGGTTGACTATTTTTAAAATTGTGGAATCGCCTTATTGGCAATGTCCGTTTTGAAACAAGTCGCTTCCAAGCAATTCTCCTCATTCGTCTCCATTGTCTAATTCAGTATCACATTGGGAAGGTTTGATAGGTGCTGGCCACACGCCAGGCAACTACAGAGACATAATTAGAGAGGAGCAGGTAAGACAGATAGACAACTAGTATAAATGAGAATATGGTCTCAATTATCCTTCCTGAGGAGGACCTACTACACTTCAGGTATAAACACTGGAACAAGACACAATGTGCATCTTTGTTTTTTCAGACAGATAAGGCTGAACATAACGTAATGGATCTCAAAACAGATGGTGCGTAATTAGCAACAAGCCAGTTGGCTCGGTCACCATCACGCCAATAATCTAACACTGGTCTTAATATTGATCCAACATTAACATTTAACCCCGAGTTGGAATATGCATGACTCGGAACACACGATAGCGTGTGCTACGTACAAATCACCCAGACATACAATTATTTCTGGCTGTGGGCTGGTTTGTCCAGGAGGTCGGGAAAGAGACCCGGACGATTTCATTTGTGACTGCGATTGAAAAAAAGGCTTTTCAGGTTAATTAATTTGACAGAACTGCCCCATTGTGCTTCCAAAAAGCCAAAAAGCAGACCTCTTTAGCAGCTTTTATAGCAAAGGTTGACTTCATATTGTTCCGTGGATTCCCGCTTGCTCAAAGGAGCTCACTGAGGCAGACCTGTAATTGACTTTGAGTGGGGCTCAAACCTTTATACTTACATGTTATTGAATGCCAAAAACAACTGCTCAGGCCCTTTTAGGAAGCACTTGGTCATATGATCGTTTCTTTATGGGTTTGAATGAATCCTTCCATTCATGTTTGGGCATAATTGAATTTGTCAGATAGTGACATTACAGTCCGTTAATCCTGAATGAATCTAAATTGCTTTAAGTGGACCTCTTTTACCTGCCATAACCTAAATCATAAAATGGCATCAGTGTATTCATCACTGAAAAAGAAAAATTGTTATTTTGATTGTCATATGAATGCTTACAAATTTCATTGTGAAATTATTCTAAACTATAAAAAATGTTTGGATTAATGCGATACGCAGCGGACACATTCTTATACAAAATCAGAGATGTTTGTGTTTGAGGCATTTGTGTTTTGCTGAGACAAGACCTATCGTTTAGAAGTCTTGCAATTTAGCTGGTCTGGGAACGGTTGAGCGCATGAACACAAGGCCCTCCAGCGGGTCATTAAGATGGCCTAGTTCATCATCTGGGCACAGCTCCCACCCATCAAACGCATCTATCTGAAGCAGCTCCCACCCATCAAACACATCTATCTGAAGCAGCTGTTCATCCACACACTGTTCATCCACACACTGTACATCCACACACTGTTCATCCACACACTGTTCATCCACACACTGTTCATCCACACACTGTTCTCGCACACACTGTTCATCCACACACTGTTCATACACACACTGTACATCCACACACTGTACATCCACATACTGTTCATCCACACACTTTTCATCCACACACTGTACATCCACACACTGTTCATCCACACACTTTTCATGCACACACTGTTCATCCTCTAATCATTGGATAGACTGGGTATACATGAACGCATAAGGTCCCATATCAACAGGTTCAGTGACAGCTCCTATTGAAGCTATAAGACTGACTCTCCGCACTCAACCACACACGCATATACAGTACCTTCTTGCCACACACATTCAACCACACACACATGGTACCTTATTTCCACACACACACACACACAACCACACACGCATTTATCATTCACTAATGTGCAGATGCTATTACAGTAAGTCAGGCAAAGTTATATTCATCCCCTTTTGCATATTGACAACACAGAAAAAAAATCCCATAGCACTTCACATTTTGTCTTTGTTCATACTATTTTTATTAGTAATATGTTTTATTTGCATTTAATTAAAACCAATTTTGACAAATAAAATTTCTAACTTAATTTGGCATTTACGTTTAATTAAAATGTGGACTTTTAATTACCGGCAGATTGAAGGCTGCAGGTCCAGCCACCGTCAAATGTCAACTTGAAAGGTAATGTCTATTCTATTATCTACATTTCTGGTATTTCACTAGGTTTTCTCTGGAAGATTGACAGTTTAATTTAAATCAATTTGGATGGCTGAATATGGACGGTTGAAATGTCAGCCAAACTATGACACTCAACCTGCACTCCAGGGCATGTCGCGTCACAACAAAAAGCTCCCCTTATATATTACACAATTATTTGTCAACCTTGTCAAATAATGTCAAGCACCTGATAGTTTTCTCTTTTCCATAGAGGGATCGTGTAGGCAAAATCAACAGAACACATTATTCATGTTTTTGCATTCAGTTCCAAATAGTCCCCTTCTGACCATTCAACAATTAGCATTGATTGAAATCAATTGGAAGATGCAGTTTAAAACTAGAGATGTGTGTGTACGATGTGTGTGTACGATGTACAATGTGTGTGTACATGTGTGTGAATGTGTTCCTGTGTTTGTTTGTGTGATCCCGTACACATTATACATAGCCTCTTCCCATGGCAGCTACATTACACCATCACTTGGCAGCTTGTACTTGGTCCTCTGTTCCTGGTGAAATTCAAATGAAGCACGTCTGTGTTTGTGCGCGACAGGGAGAGCGAGAGAGAAATACGAGGAGCTTGAGAGAGGATCCGAACTGAAGTGTAATCTCGCTCTGTATCGCAGAGCGTCCCCGTGGGAAGAGACCCCCTTTTTCCTTGGGTGAGTAAGTGAATTAAATCACAGTGCGGGCACCATTTTTCAGAAGTAACCTTTGCATTGACAGCGTAAGTGTGAACGGGCCTCCTTGTGCGTGGTCCGAGCAATGGAATTAGTGCCGCGCTCAAGAAGGCACCCTCTCTTGGTGTCATTTGTTGAGACAGTTGCTGCATATCTCACA
Source organism: Dallia pectoralis (assembly GCA_029465975.1). Taxonomy (NCBI): domain Eukaryota; kingdom Metazoa; phylum Chordata; class Actinopteri; order Esociformes; family Umbridae; genus Dallia; species Dallia pectoralis. The sequence goes on from CM055728.1 coordinate 7,410,739, forward strand.
GGCCTGCCTGTCTCAGTGTGTTCATAACGGAGCACGCCATCTGTCACGTCATTCCCTCGCTCTCCTTTCCCCAGGAACCTGTCCATAGTCTGTAGCCTGGCCTTGTGGAGTTGATTAAAACACATTGTGTTCTCTCAAGCACTACCGTACACCAGACCAGGCCTTGTGTCATTTTAAAGGCCAGACCATTGACACACAGCAAGAGCTGGATATTTCATTTTCTTTGTTGACCCATAACAGCGGTTACGGGTGCAGGTTGTGGATGCATCAAATGATGGGTCAAGGTTTGTGTCAAATGTACTAGCTGTCATTTGTATATCCTTTGTAAGTCTAAGGAATGCACTTTTTCCTTGTTTCTTGCTCGGTTTGAAGATCTGAGGCTTTGGACCACACATCAGGACTACCAGCCCCAAATGTCTTGTAGCCGTTCCTGTCCAAAGTCCTCCTTGTTGTGTTGCAGGTGAAATAGCCAACGATACTTCGATATTATGTTTGATTCACTCCGAACACATGTATTTATTAGTTATTACAATTGGTACTTAAAGTGTTCGCACAGCACAGCCAGAAGAGGACTGGCCACTGCTCAGAGCCTGGTTCCTTTCTAAGTTTCTCCATAAGTTCCGACCCTTTTAGTGAGTTCTCCATATCCACTGTGCATTGACCCTGTTGTTGCTTGCTCTTTGTGGTTTCAGGCTGGGTGTTTCGTAGCAGCACTTTGTGCCAACAGCCATAGTACTGCATGTTGGCTGAACACTTCAAACCCGTGAGGTGTCTTATTTTTATCACAAACCAGTTACCAAGAGCCTGCTATTTTTATTGAATACTGCTTCTGCCACCAATGCATATTTGTGACATTAATATTACACATGGTATGGCTTGGGTTAATTAATATTTTTGGGGGGTAAATTGATTCCAAATTTGTCAAATCGAACATGGTAGAGCTCGGGTTAATAAATCTCTTTTCGGGTAAATTGATTCCCAATGTGTCAAATCGTCAAATCGAACATGGTAAAGCTTGGGCTAATAAATCTCTTTTGGAGTGAATTGATTCCATAAATGTCCGATCAATAAAATGTTAGTTCCATTACAATGACATGAAGCTTTTCACTAATGTCTTCATTGAGTAGAATCTAATTGTTCATATATTCATAAATTTTGCGTTTTTAAGAACTTAATTGGTTCATTCGGTGGCGGCACATCACCTAGTGGTTAGAACATCTGACCAGTAATTGAAAGGTTGCCAGATCCAATCCTGAGCCAGCAAGCTTAATAATCTTTTGTCCCGTACCCTAAATTCACTCCAGGTTGTTGCAGTAGATGAGAATGTGTTCATAGTCAACTTGCCTGGTAAATTATGTGGTTAAAATAAATGACTCTATTTTGGAATTGTATTATTAGTAAGGCAATACTATTAATTTATTATATTTGTGTGTTTTTATTTGATTGGAAAGTGAGGAACAGGGAGTTAGCAAGAACTGCAGTGGGATGGATTGAAAGCCACGCCCGCACCAGCACATGTGAGAGACATAGTGGGTGAGACCTCCCCAGACGATACTCTATTTGTAGTGTGTGAGCGTACACAACAGTATCAGCATGGCACTAGCATGCGTCGTGAGTAGACTGCCTCATTTGCTACAAAGAGTACATAGAAAAAGACATCAGTGACTTCCAATAGGAATTGGTACTACTTGGCAAAAAAATGAATGAACATATTTGTATTTGTATTGTATTAACAGTGTAGCATTTGTGTGTGGGTGGACTACAGAAACATTATAGTGTACATCACCTGTTGTGTTTTCTAATTGGTTTCACAGGCATTGATGAGTTGGACATGAATGTATCACGGCCATTGTTGCTTACGGATGCCGTGCTAAGCATTCAGGAAGTTGTAAGACTGTTAAGTTACAGCCTTATTCTTACAAATGTTTTCATCATGAATCTGCAATAACAATATACCATCGTGACCCAGCTAAAGATCCTCTCAAGCCCGATCAGTTTAGATGGAGAATATTGTTGAACTGCCATTTTCGGGTCCCTCCGGAGATTTTCAGTCAGGTTCAAATTTTGTCCCAAATGGCCTCTCTAGGACATTCAAAGTATTGTCCCGTCGCCAATTCTGCAATGTCTTGGCTGTGTGATTTTGGTCATTGTTGTGTTGGAGAGGAACCTTCACCGTAGTCTGTAGAGTTGTCTTCAATGAGCCTTCAATGAGCTGTCTCTGTAAATCTCTCCCTCAATCTTGTCTCTTAGTCCCTGCTGCTTAAAAACATCCCCACAGGAACATTGTAGTGTAGTTTTAGAGCAGATGAAGACAGGTACTTTGTTTCCTCCAGACGTGAAGCTTTGCATTCAGGCCAATTAAATCTAGGTTTAATCAGACCAGAAAATCTTGTTTCTCATGGTCATAGTCCTTCAGGTGCCTATTGGCCGACAAGGGCTGTCATGTGCTTTTACTGAAGAGTGACTGTCTTGCAACTCTACTATAACGGCCAGATTGATGAAATGCTGTAGAGAGGGTTATAGGCTTTCGCCTTTAATGTAGTGGACAAAATATATCCGGACATTTCAGCCATTGCATAATCAATGAAGACAAGTGAGTCAGTTTTAATAACAGCCATAAAAATGCCTAAGATAAAACACACCGTTAATCATATTTCACAGATTGTGGAGTGGTACGCTTGTTTCTTTTTTATCTCTAAACATTCATCACTTTGTTATACAATATATTTTCAAGAACTCTGTAGAACTCTTTTTGGACCTGGTCACTCTGTTTTTATAGCTAACTAGCATTTTGCACCTTGTAGTGTATAGCTGGTGATTTATTCTATGGATAGTAGTCACTGACATATTCATGCATTCATACTGGAGAAGGTTTCTGATCTGTTTTTAGAAAAAAAAAATCTTTATTGTAGTAAGAATTGATTTGTCATCCACCATAAAGATCTCCGTTTGGCCAAGCAGGTCATTTGCAATGTTGGAGCTCACCGGTGCTTTCAATCTTCTTCCAAGCTATTCATTTTGGAAATGTTTTGACTATGTTTGAGATTTACATTGTGTGAATTTTTCATTCACATTCTGGCTTCCTGGGCAGTCAACACCTCTTTGACTTACACCAACATCAACTGCAAATCATCGAAACAAGATTACACAATGACATCTCTATTTTTCCTGCACAGATAATGTGAGGGAAGACGTGACTAAAGACAAAACCAACAACGCCTTTAAGCCAATCGTACCAAATTGGATTTCCAAATGGCCAAACCAAGACATTCACAAATGATATAAAATCTTGCTTCGTCTACCACCTCTGTGTGTTCCTCGTTTGTTTGTCGTTTATAGGACAGGTGGCACTTAGGGTTGGGACTGACTGGAAGTTTAAAGTTCTAGTTCCTGGTTCTTTCTCCGTGAGCACCATTTAGTATTTTTCAAACAGGAACTTCTGGTTAAGCGCACCCCCACCTCAACACTTACGCTCATCCATGAACCTCTCTTACACTCTTCATACGTGTACATTCACACTTCATGGTTTGTGTGTCTTTCTAGTTGTGTACTTCATTAATTATTTAAACAACTATTTTATAACTCCATAAACATTAGTATTCTGATAATCCTTGTTTGTCACTGTCTAAGAGACGTATGGTGACATTTAGCTGATGGACAAAAAAATACAAATAAAAGGTAGTTGTACGTCTGTAAGTTGTTTTGGACAACACCATCTGTGTAATGACCTAAAAGTAAAAATAAACCCATTCAATGCAAGTTGGCAGGCACAGACCTAGGCTTTGGCCAATAAGGGGTAAAAAACATTGAATGGATGCCCCATTTTACAGTATTCACAGTTTGAGTAATAAAATCAAAGCTGCTATGATGAATTAATGCATGTTTGAATGTCGGCTTTATTATAACACACTTTGATTAAAGAGCACACATTGATAGGCTATGTTCCAGGAGCAGACAAGTCACAGTCACTGAGAGTCATGTAACCAAGACTAAACAAACAACATAACATAAATCATGCAACATCAAACAGCGAGCAAACAGCAACCACATCAATTAGATTTTTGGGGGGAAGCCACGTAGTGCAACGAGGAAATTAATAATGTATATATCAAGCTATTGCATAGTCCAACATAATAATCAACTAAATAATCGTACAATATTTTAACTATCGGCACATTTGTACAACACTTCCAGATTACAAGGATTAACATTGTATCATTCTTACTAGACATGTTGAAATGGATAAACAGCAAATAATTGAAGTGACATCAATGCTTGTGAAAGGAAAATATAACTCTGTATATCTTCCTTTCTACAGTTAAAGGTGCAATCTAGTCACATGATAACACTGCTAAAATGGCTTCATCAAAAAACACAGTGGTTTTAAAAATGATGTCACTGACTAAACGTGACCTCATCCTGTCGCAGACAGATCACTACCTATTACAATTCATTGACAAAATAAAGCTCAGTTGTGCAGCTGGTCATTTGGGGAGGAGGAACATTGCTCTGTTACGGGGCCGTAGCTATTGCGGGTAATGGTGGTCACAGGGTCTTGTGATAATAATTCACTGTATTTCCCTATTGTTATTAAGTAAGGCTGAGTCCAAATTCTCTATTAAAAATATTTGTTTATTAGAAAATGCTCTGGAGCATAGAATTACCTTATTGGTCCAAAGTTATTCTAACCAAAAAGGAAATGTAAAAACACTGGTGAAAGAGATGTTTATCCTTCAGTCATATGTAAATTAAGCATCAAAGCTTTCCCCTTCTGACACCTTAAATATGTTTCTCCAATTCAACTTGACCCCCTTAAAAGCTCAAAAACCCCTTCCTAGACTTTCTCTACCCTTTGACCTGTATTCTCAGCTGACCACAGGGACATAAGACCAGGCCCTTGGGAGGAAGAGAGAAACAATAGAAAGTGATTATGCAGTAAAAAAAACATTTGCAATTGTTTACATTCCAATGGTTATCTTTCATTAATGTATTCATTAGACAAATTCTGCTATCAAATCAATGACTAACTTCCATAACAGTCTATAGCTTCAACAGTCTATAGCTTCAACAGTCTATAGCTTCAACAGTCTAGCTTCAACAGTCTATAGCTTCAACAGTCTATAGCTTCAACAGTCTATAGCTTCAACAGTCTAGCTTCAACAGTCTAGCTTCAACAGTCTATAGCTACAACGTTCTAGCTTTAAATGTCTATAGCTTCAACAGTCTATAGCTTCAACAGTCTAGCTTCAACAAACTATAGCTTCAACAAACTATAGCTACAAAAGTCTATAGCTTCAACAAACTATAGCTACAACAGTCTATAGCTTTAAATGTCTATAGTTTCAACAGTCTATAGCTTTAAATGTCTATAGCTTCAACAGTCTATAGCTTCAACAAACTATAGCTACAACAGTCTATAGCTTTAAATGTCTATAGCTTCAACAGTCTATAGCTTTAAATGTCTATAGCTTCAACAGTCTATAGCTTTAAATGTCTATAGCTTCCACAGTCTATATCTTCAACAAACTATAGCTACAACAGTCTATAGCTTTAAATGTCTATAGCTTCAACAGTCTACAGCTTTAAATGGCTATAGCTTCAACAGTCTATAACTTTTAATCTCTAAAGGTTCAACAGTCTATAGCTTCAACAGTCTATAGCTTTAAATGGCTATAGCTTCAACAGTCTATAGCTTCAACAGTCTATAGCTTCAATGGTCCAAAGCTTCAACAGTCTATAGCTTCAAGGGGAGTTATATATCTTTTCATAGGGCTATATATTCCTATCCACGGCTCTGATCTGTTGTAATAGGTTTTTACTTTTATTATGTCTTCTAAACCAATTATTGATTTGCAAGAATGGTCTTTTGAGCTCGAAGGAGATTACAAAAATGAATGATCATGTGACTGCAGTAGAACTTCAACCTTCCACAGTAAATATCTTGCTCATCACACTTCATGCTGTTAGCTTTGTGAATTTTGAAGAACAATATAGATTTTCTAATTTATTTTATTATATTTTGCTCGTTATTTTTACCCCCAGAATGTTGGCTTTTTTTTGTGTCAGGGCAATATACCTAGTTTTGCTAAGGTGACAGAGAAATGTCATTGGTGCAATGGCCTCAGTATAATCACTGCAGTGCCAGGACACCAAGGGTAGGGTACTCATGGGGGCCGATGGCTACAGACAAAGCTGTATGTTGCAAAACAAAATAAACAACACCGAATACAGAACTATACTATATCATATTTATTTCAATATACGTTTTATTTTTTCTTAATGTTATTTCTTTCCGGCTGTTTTTCACATAAAAATCAGATTTTAATAATTTATTCTTCACATCTTCAAAAGCAAAGACAGACCCAAGTTGTACTGCTGCGTTAGGTTTTGATCCTTTGACAGACGCTACCGTCCAAGCGATGGGCATGCTTTTTTAGGTTTTATTCAAATAAGCTCTGTGGAAGAGTGCACAACACTGCAGATCAGCCACAATTTTGCTGGATTGTAATGTATTGCATTGTGCTGTCCAAAGCTGGAAAAAACACATCAAACAAAAATGTTCGCAGTCTGTCTGGTTAGGTTGACGACATACCACTAAAATGACGTTTCTGCCATAATAAATCCATATTTATTTTTGACCAATTGTTTTTTTTTGGGGGGGGGGGATGGGCCTATACACTTTGTTAAATGATGTAAGTAATTTACAATCAACAGCTAGTTGTTATGTCAATGTTGTCAAATAGGTGTTGATATGCCCCAAACACAGATTGTTGTTCTCGCTCAGTTAATCTTTATTTCATATAGGTTTTTTATACGGTCAAACGATTAAACCCCAGAATATCATCGTGACCATTTCAGTCATATGCTGTCTATAAATTCATAATTAGATGGGTGGATGCGTGCGTGCGTGCGTGTGCGGGTGTAATGAACGGGTGGAGAAAGAGGAGGAGGGAATGAGAAACATCGATGGAGGTAGAAATGTGTGATTTCCACGCGGACTCCATAAGACTGGGTGATGCCGCACAGGGCGCAGCTCCTCATCTCAGTGCAGAATAACGAGCGACTTCAGAATAATGGATTAATACACGCTGTTCGCCACGGGTTCGGTCTGGTAGTGTGTAATGTGGCTTGGGACGCACTGGCAGGAGTTAATACGTTTGGCCAGAACGCATGAATGTGACTTTCTACAGGTAGATGTTTTGGAGCCCATCACCGAGCTGTGTGATTCACCTAGAGGTGTTCACATGTCCTGAATGACGTCTCTTATAAGGAAAGCGAGTGAAACTAATCGTGCACGGAGTTCAGTGAGTAGCACACGCGTCTTATCCGCACACGCACGCTTTTTGCACAGAAGAGGATAAAGAAAAAGGAGCGCCTTCTCATTTTCCTTATTTTTTAAGGGTTCGAGCCACTGTGTTTTTCCTGCAGATTATTGTGTGATGTTATTAAGGACCAGATGATCGGAGACCCCGCACGCACATCGACACGCACACGCAGGATCTGCCACTGCGCTCATGTGAAGTTGGGCTCGGCGAAAAGAATGTCACCCAGTTCTGCTGGATCTAAAATAAAAGCTTTTGCCTCTGATAGTTTCAACTAATCCCCGTGTACTTTTCCTGTGAACAGGCAGACAGGTAATGCTTTCGGTGCTTTAGATATCCTATAGTCATATAGGGCCGGATATATTTTTGTGACAGTGGGACCTTTGAGTGAAGTCTACATTTGATCCATGTTTACCCAGACAAAATGGATGTAAATTGTGTTGTTTCTTTGAGCAGTTGAGGTCTCCATGAGAGTTCGTTTATTTTGTTTTCCTATCAACAGCACTCCCGTCTGTCAGACGACGGGCGCAGTTTGCCGAAAGCAGCATGATGTTTTTCTGGCAGCTTGTTGAATCTCCTCCCTGGTGATGGGAATGGGCTTGTATTGACAAAGTTTACTACCATTTGCGTCGTGACATTCATCAGAACTAACTCAACTGCGGCAGAATCATGGCTCGCCACAATTTCAGAATGAAACAAAACCCTCGCTTTCTATGGATATTATTTTGGTTGACCAGAGCGTTGGTGGATTTGGCGCTATCGCAGGAGGTGTACGCGCCCCATTCTATCCGGATTGAGGGACATTTGACCCTCGGTGGCCTTTTCCCGGTGCACACCAAAGGAGCGGATGGCGTGCCTTGTGGCGATATCAAGAAGGAGAACGGGATCCATCGGCTGGAGGCGATGCTGTATGCGCTGGATCAAATTAACCTCGACGATCAACTTTTACCCAACATCACCCTGGGCGCCCGGGTGCTAGACACGTGCTCGAGAGACACGTATGCGCTTGAACAATCATTAACTTTCGTCCAGGCTTTGATCCAGAAGGACATTTCAGACGTGAGATGCACCAACGGAGAAGCGCCGGTTTTCGTCAAGCCAGAGAAAGTGGTAGGAGTGATTGGTGCATCGGCAAGTTCTGTGTCGATTATGGTTGCCAACATATTGCGCCTTTTTCAGGTATGTCCGCCTCTTGTGAACTCACTCTATGGTAGGCATTTCTGTGGGTGAAATACTTATTTTGTTTAAATACATGGGTTTTAAAACAACCTGACCGCTAGTATAATGTTAAGCCATGGTCATGTAGACTGAATTGAAATCTACAGCTACTAGCTGGGCTCATTACATTAGATTTTGACCCTTCAAAGAAACCGAGAAAATCTTAGCCCAGACAATACCACAGAAAATCTTTTATTAGCCTATTTCTTAAGCGCTTCCTCACTGATGAGAATGAGAAATGGTTGAGGGACTGCTTGAGTGGGCTGTTGCGCTTCCCTGGTGGTGCTGAAAGAACCTCGCTACCCGCCTCCCTACATCTCTCCTTTCCTCTCCTCCCTCTCAATCTCCATGGTATCTTCCTTTCTCAGTCTCCATGGAATGCGTTGTGAAATGGTTTCGACAGACTCACACACCTACACAAACACACTCACACACCAACACAGGCGTAAGTTAAAACTAATCCAATACGGATGCAGAAATCTACTAAACGTCACCAGCTGTTGTTTAGTTTAAGTATTTCAGTCAATTTGGACATCTGTTAAGGTTCTAACATCATTGAGATTGTATTTTGTTTCATTCAAAAATGCTATAAATTAGGTCTCCACAGGCGTTTTACTATGGTTATCTGGCCATTAGTTATTTTGATATGCTTCTCAATTGGCAACACAATTTTCCATGTTTTTGTTTGTAACCAGACAATGGAAATTCCAAGCATCTTTTTTTCTACACACAGGCCAGCATAGCCATGAGTTTGTGTTTAACGTCAGCATTACAAGCACAGCCAGTAGATCCACTGCAGTGGAATGAGACATCCAGCAGTGCTCCAATACCACAAATGAATTATTAAAACCAAATGGTTGGAGCAAAATATGCATTTTCTTGAAGTAGCATGCATAGCTTTGCAAAAGATCTAAGTAAGCAGATCTAAGTAGGTTCACTCGTAAGACTGTATTATATGTGATTTTCATAAAGCCAAGTAGAAAACACAAGAGTTAGTGTTTGTGGTGACGTCTTGTGGTTACAGATTGTGACTTGCAGCTAATGCCAATTTGTGTTTTCCCTAATCAATTAAACTGAGCACAGCCCAGGACTAAGTAGCTGTTTAAAAGAGACTGATGCCATCAAAGTGCTCAACAGCCTTTTATCTGTTCTATGAAAGCCCCAACCTCATTAACAGACACACACACACACACACACACACTCCCCCCCTTACCTCTCCCCCATCCCAATCTTTACCAGGCCACTATGTATATGCTGGTCTCAGGGGGGTTGTGATGATCACGGTACTTCATACTAAGGGTCACATCACATCCCTGGGGGGGGGAGGTGGGGGGGGTAATTCCCTCAGGTCCTATTTCTGTCTCCGGGTCTGCCTGTGTCAGGCTGTAACAGCCGTGTAGGTTGGACGTGTGCTGTGGCACCGGGGCATCGGCGTAGTAATCAGGCTCAGCGAATCAGCGGGTTGACAGGCCCTGTCTGGGAGCTCCTCTCCTCTCTCCTGCGTTTGCTAGGGCAGTCACTGCAGTTTCTCACTAATTTCCCTCCACCACACCGAGCTGGCTGTCGCCGTCGTGTAGCTGTCATCTGCTACGTTGATCCCCACAGTCAAACCCTCGACAAATCCTGGAGAGTGTCTGTTTAGATGTATGCATTTTTCTAGCCGACTTGAGTTTCTGAGCGTGATAAGGTCTCCTTCTGGTTTTTTGGTTCTTCCACACCAGCCCTGGTCGTGATTGTCACGTTGATGGTAAACATTGATCGAGATGAATTGGCCATTAGCTCCAGTAGTAATCAATAGAAACTGCAGGATGACAGCTTCCTGCCCATTTATACTCATCTGTCCCACTGCAACTGATTAATTTGTGGTAGCAATTACAAGTTTCCCAGATTGTTTTCAGCTTCAATCCATCAAGTTGAGACTTCATTTTCTCAAACGCATGATAATACTAATAATAATACAAGCTGTTTTTGCCTGATTGATGAAGCTAAATCTACGGCCATTTAAGACGGGAGAAAAGGTTTCATGCTTCGTTGGTGGATTTCAACGTCTGTAATCAGTCACAAATGTTTTTTCTTTACACTGTAAGTGATATAGTCTGTGCTTAAACAACAGGGGTTGATGTTCTGCCATGACAATCCACCCCAAAGTCACGTGGGATGCTGATCCTAAAAAAGTGAAACTATTTAAGTTTAATTCATCCAATGTTTTGTCAGCCGGAAGATCTTTTAGTATTTCATTAACTCCAGACCTGGCCAATAAGCTGAGGAATATGGCGATTTGTGTTTTTTCCATCTACAGTCCAATAGTATGGCCAGAGTCTCAGGGGGGTCAATCATCTTCACAGAGCACTGCGTCAGTATTGTGGCCTTTCAGTGAGAATCTCAGTCAAAGTCATCATAAAATCCAGTCATTGTGCTTTTATCACCACCTGTGATAAATGGACCATCAGGGAAGTTAAATACAGCTAGTAGGTTTTATTGGCAGCCGCTAAATATTACTGCTGTCTATTCAAGGTGCGAGAGCCTGGCAAACTGTTAATGCTGGGAAATTGACATGAGGAATTGATTTCTGAGGACCCTAAGACTGGTGATCAATACTGTTGCTATGGTGAGTCAGATGCGCTCTGACAATTTTTTTATTTTCCTCTTCTTTCACACAGCACTGGAAATTAGGAACACCAATGCCTGCAAAATGCAAAAAAAAGAAGAAACTGTTGAGTTATGAGTCAGGGATAAAAAAGGAGTTGTTCTAAACCTCACCGAAATAATCGTATTGTTTATCATTGTCCTCAGTTAACGAGACAGTCTCCCACGCTCCAAGGAAAGCCTATGTCTCAGCCAAAAATTACTCTTGTTGTCCGTTTGCAACTCTTGGCCCGTGGAATAAATAGTGAAATCGATTTTTTTTATCTTGCTGACATTTATATCAGGGGAAGGCTGCTTGCCTTCTCCTGCCTTCTCTTCTCCCCAACGAGAGGAGTAACTTTGCATTGAATGCACGTTAACTTCTTCTTGTCCTTTGTGTCAAGGGACTGAGTCCCCGCAGACTAGCTGTCTAGATGAGCCATTGATGTCCACTCCTCTCATAGCCTGACAGGCAAGGTACCATTTTTATCTGTTGCCCTTTCCTGAAGAGTCATCAGTATGATCGAGCTGAGGTAGATTGAAGCTTGACAGACGGACGGATCTATTCAGCTGACAGCATAAAGTCCTGACAGACACACAGTCATGTAGGCGAGATGGGTTGCGTAACTGGCACAGAAAGCTGTTATCAAATGTCAAAGGGTAAATCTGTCTGCTCGTCCTAAGAGTTTGCCATTTGCACATTCATGCATGTGACAGCATAGGTCAATTAGTCCCATCTAGAGCACCTTTATTTATGCCTCCAGCGATTGGATGCCCAGAGTCAAGCATATGGTCAGATAAACACCCCCTCGCACATCCCGCCCATACGAGACCTAAACACCCAAGGGTGAATCCATTTGAATTCAATCACTTTATGACAGCACCCAGTTGTGAATTGAAACTTTCCTTACATATTTGCCCATTGTTCTAATTGGAGGGTGAGAAACGGGACATGGCAGCTCACCATTTATCTTACATTGGTAATATTTCAACAATGCTGTATAACTGAATTTCAGAATTTAAACAATATTGCAAGCATTCAAGTTTATTTATATAGCACAATTTATACATAAACGCAAGTCAATGTACGAAGAAAAAAAGAATAAAAAATAAAATACATGCATTTTATATTAATAGCAACCTGTTTACTGGCATCATGTACATTTAAAACATTTCATACTGTGTATATTTTATTCAAAAAGTCTTTAGAATGTTTGGGTCATAAGGACTTTATTCGAAAGGTCTTTAGAACCTTTTCAGGTCTTTAGAACCTGGCCGAGAAGTCTTCAGAACTTCCAGGTCTTAAGAACTTTATTCAGAAGGTCTTCAGAACTTTATTCAGAAGGTCTTCAGAACTTTATTCAGAAGGTCTTCAGAACTTTATTCAGAAGGTCTTCACAACTTTTTCAGTTCTTTAGAACCTGGCCGAGAAGTCTTTAGAACTTCCAGGTCTTAACAACTTTATTCAGAACGTCTTTAGAACCTTTTCAGGTCTTTAGAATCTACATTGTCAATGTTTTTATTTTAATGAGACAACAGTAAGCATTGTCTCCCTGTCAAATCAGTGTACATTTGTTAATGTTATCTCTGGGACAAATCATTCACCCATGGTTTATCAAAATCATGCCAGTGGTGACTGAGATGACAGTGCGTCAGCTAGATTCATCCCTTAACATGTGAGACACATTTAATGACTCGGTTTTTAACAGATGAAGATAGTACATTCTCGTGATAGTGCTACTGTTCTGAGTCTTTTTGCATATGTTGATGTAGACCAAATAGTGTCAATGCATAATAACAAATCTTTGTGTCAAGATACCATATTGAATGTAACACACACGTGTATGCACATACAGTATGTATGTATGAAGACAGATCCACAACCCCCCACTCTGATTTCGACGTGGGGGACAATACAGTACTCTACACTGGGGGGGGCTGTCTCTATAGATACAAAGAACAAAGAGCGTTTAAATGAAACCTGTCCAACTATGTTATGGATTACACTAGACACAATAACATCAGATCAGCCATGTCTGAGTTCAAGTGCAGCTGCAGGGTATTCATGTTCTGCAATATGAACTAGTCATTCTAGTTCTGGTAATACAGTTGGGATCATGGTCTTAAAATAACAAAAACAACATCCTGAAGTGAATGGATGTATTGTGCTGATTCAGATTATTTCAGTAATTCATTCCATTAGATATATGGAATGTGGGTCTTTAAAATAGCTTTTACATTTGTTTGTTTGTAATGGTAATCTCTGAAGATTCAGTTGCAGAACAGACGTTCATCGCCATAACATAAAATCAAATAATCTTGACCTGTTTGTGCTGACTGCATGCATGTTTTAGATTTGTCTCGAGGATTATCAAGGAAAATAGGAGGATCCTAATTTAGAATGTCTTGTCTGAATACTTGAAAACATGATATATTTACGTTATTGTTTTTTAATGATGAGACACAAATACAATTATTTTTTTCACTTAGTCATTATGGTATAACATAGCTTCTGAGATAGAGTAAAGGGACAGCAAAAACCAATTAAGTATGTCATTTGTTAACTTCGACAGACCTTCTGTAGTTTAAATGTGCAATGCTCTTGAATACATTGTGGTTTTAATTTTACATATCGTCAACAACATTGTAATTTATTCAAAATGTATTCTAAATATGGATTTTTTGTTTTAAAATATATTTATTAAAACAAAGATTGCCATCAGATGGCCGTCAGTCATAGTAACTTCTAATTAATTTGCCACTGTCACGATTGGCGAGTCGGACACAAGCGAAATGCGAACGAAGGACATACAGTGGATATAAAAAGTCTACACAACAAATGCCAGGTTTTTGTGAGGTGAACAAAATTAGACAAAGATAAATCATGTCAGAACCTTTTCCATTATTAAAGTGACCTATAATGTGAACAATTCAATTGAAAAACAAACTAAATTCTTTGAGGGGAAAAAACTAAATTCAAAATTCATTCTATAAAATAACCTGTTTATTTTATGTGTGCACACCCTCAAAATAATACATTGTTGAAGCACCTTTTGGTTTTATTACTCACTCAGTCTTTTTGAGTAGGAGTGTATTAGGACGGCACATCTTGACGTGACAATACTTTTCTTTGCAGAAGCTCTCAAAATCTGTCAGATTGCGAGGACCTCTCCTGTGCACAGCCCTGTTCAGATCACCCCACAGATGTTCAGTTGGATTCAGGTCTGGGCTCTGGCTGGGCCATTCCAAACCCCTAATCTTCTTCTGGTGAAGCCACGGTTTTGTGTATTTGGATGTGTGCTTTGGGTTGTGAAAGGTGAACTTCTTCTTCAGCTTTCTAGCGGAAGCCTGGATGTGTTGTGCCAATATTCCTGTTATTTGGAACTGTTCAGAATTCCCTCTACCCTGACAAAGGCCCCAGTTTCATTGTGGGTATAATGTTCCTTGGGTGATGTGACGTGTTGTTTTTGCGCAAAACCTTTTGGGGTTATGGCCAAAAAGTTTAACCTCGGTTTCATCTGACCATTACACATCTGCCCACATGCTTTTGGGAGCCTTGATGTTTGTTTTTGCAAACTTCAGCCGGGATGTTTTTCTTCGTAAGAAAAAGCTTCCATCTTGCCACCCTACCCCATAGCATGGGTGTTGGATTTCACGGGCACAACCATCCTGCCTTGTCAAGACGTGACAGTAACCCCCACAAAGGCGCAGTTCCAGCCGCAATACTCTGACTGGGAGTGGGAGGGGCAGCCTATCTATTGGAGGCAGCCGCCAATCCCGGATCGCTACCAAAGCTTCCCCTACAGCAGCAGCACCCTTCTCCGTTGTCCTAGATCTGCTTCCGTAGGGGTCCCACGGAGCCAATTTGCCGTTGCGTCCTTCACGACCGACGAACCCAGTCACTGAACCACTGCCATAGCCCCCCATAAAAATAATCCAGAGTCCTTCGTTCACCCACTGCGATTTAAAAAATGTTGGTCTTTCTTTCAAGAATGGGAAGTCGGACCCAAGCGCAGGGCGCACAAAATAGATATATTAAACAAAATATAAATATAAAGGAAAACACAAGACATAAGCAGCGTTAACGTTGGCTAACGCCAAACAACACCAACAAGTCAAACTGGGAAAGTAGGAACCTAAATAAGGGCAGTGATTAGGGAAACACATTAGGGCAATGAAACAATGGAACGTGTCTGTTCCCAAATGGACATTGGATTTTGCGGCTAGCCTGCCGTGCCAAGATTTGACAGCCACAGCATATTTCTGTGATTTAATTTTTTTTCCAAAAGTTTGGCAAGCCTCTATTTGTATTTTACTATATTTAAGCAGGAAGGTAGATGGAATGTCAGAGAGTGAGACATGTATAGGCAAATCATTTTATTTCTAACAATATTTATAAAAAATGAAAGGGTGAAAATATCCCCCGATGAAATGGGCCAGTTCCCTTTTAATCAATCAAAACATGAAACTCACCATGTAAGTTATTCAGAAGCATGGTGCATCTCAACTATAAGCAGGCTCAACAAAAATTACCACATGAAATATAATTGTGTCTAAGCCACAACAATTGCAAGTATGATAAACAACAAAATTATTAAAATGTTAAAAAAGAAATCACTGTTTGTATGCTATTAAATGATATCAATCTTAAATAATGTCCAGTGATGAACACATGGATGGCTAATGCAATGATTGGGCATGCAAAATAGGTCAACTTTGAACACTTAAATCCTGTGAATTCCTGTCCAATGTCCATTTTTACAATAGTCAAATATGTAAGGATGGTCAAATCAAATAGTTGCAGTCAAATAGTGATTCAATTGAAATGGATTTACCCACAAAACACACACACACACACACAAACACACACAAACACACACCACGCGCAGAATATAAAAAGATGATATATCCTCTTGTGGATTTTTCTTTTTCTGTGCCAGTGGTTTTGGTGCTTGTATTTTCTCTCCAAAGCTTGCTTTTCTAATTGGCTTTTACTCTGAGTCTGTCACAGAGAGCTCTCAGAGAAAGCATTTATTCTTTCATATACGGGAAAAATGCTGATAAGACTTATAATTATTAGTTCTACAGACTTCAAGGAGCAATTATCAAACCCAAAACTGTGCCCTGTTAGTGAACAAAACGCTCTGCACAATTTAACAACATATGCCGCTCCCCTGTCTTCTTAAACCTTTGGCATTGTAAACAAATCCTGTTTTATACGGATGCTTAGCCAAGCGAAACATGTACGCATGTAGTCTAGGTGACAGATTCATTATTAACGCGATAAATTTAATATTTCTAATTCAAAGTAGCTGTCATTGTGGCTGTCAAGGGAAGGGTCCGGATGTCAAATGGAGACTGCCTTTCAGGACGAAATCAGCAAACATGGTTATCCTTGTGGGGATGGGGGAGGTAAACTCTATTATTTACCCTGCAACAGATTGTACTGGTATGTGGGCTCATGTAACTTTGATGGAGTTTGGTCCTCTGTTATACTGGCACATACTATAAAACATACATCCTCACTTAGACACACCCAGGCGATGCCATAAATATTTTCCCAGCATCAAGTTGTAACCGTTGTGTATCACTCTTAAGAAAAATGTTAACATTTTTTAAAATCTGTTTTTGTTTGTTTAGTCACAAGTAGTTTTTTTAAGTTGAGAACTGATCAGAACTTTCCAGAAGATCGCGTTAGAAGATCACTTTCCAGTTGAGCAGGTGTGTTAGAAATCTATATTACTAGTATTCAAAACAAAGCTAAATCAACAGATTTAAATGGATATCTGTTTTCCCTATGGGTGTCTTTGGAGAATTACTCTCATTTCTATTTTGGTTGGATGCAAACTATACATTTGCTTCATGCGTTATATAAATCAGAACATCAGAATCATTTTGTGCTAGAGCTTCTGCGGGTGCAAACCTTCACTATGCAAAAGAAAACATACCTACAGAGTGGCCATGTATCTATTTTAACTTAATTGGCTAGCTAATTAGCTAGACAATATTTTTTATGTTGGGTACATTACGGTGATGGATATGGCTTTGCATGTTCTAATGCAGGGGTTCTTAACCTTTTTGATGTCGGGGCCCAAATTTTACAGTACAAAGTGGCCCAGGGCCCATTCAAATATTAGCACTGTATTGGTTTATTGATCTCACCCTGGGTTTGATTTGTACTCAATAACTAAACGAAATCCACCTGCAGTTTAACAGTTTATTTATGTATGTAAACCTGCACATACAACAATTAATGGAACAAATCAATCTGCAGGAACAAATTTAAAGGCTCAAGTCAGGCATATTAACACTAAAATTAGTTAGATTTGACAAATCGTACTTTAAGTGTGTGTGTGTGTTAAAATAGTCTGCATCCCATAAGTGAAGATAATGAGGTTTTCTTTACACCCAAACTAATATATTCCCTATTCTCTGTCCTGTCTCAGCTCTTTCTCTCTTGTATATCTCCATCCCCTTCGATCTGATTTCTGCACGATTCAAGTAAAATCATCTGAACATGTTATGCTCACAGGACCAACAAACACCGTGTTTTGTTTCATAATGCTGTTTGACATTTACACTCTTCACAACTCCAACTGTCTCGTTAGAAATCAAACAGAATGGCTTCGTGCTGGATTGGGGCAAAATTAACGCATACCTCTGTCCAATCATCTTTAAAAACTCTATTTTTTCCATCAACTTTTCTTTTCCTGGACAATGACATCCTCCAAACCCATTCAAACGCTTACTGCGGTGAAGTGTCGCGTCTCGCGCCCGATTACTTCAAAAGTATACACTTACTGGATGTCATGGCAACTGAATCACGGAGGAAAACTTTAAATATATCGCCTTCGCTTTAATTTCAGACCATCTCCAAAGAGTCATAAACACTAGACAAATGATTTTGACAGGCATGCGTTTATCAAAGTAGGAAATCCATACTTTTAATTTCTTACACATAATTACTGTTGAAATGAAATAGTCCGGATTCCCTCCGGGTCCGGAGTCCGGACTTTGAGAAGTGCTGGTGTATTGTAACGTAATTCGCTGTCATGGATAACAGTGGTCATTCTTTTAGAAACGCTGTAATTCCATATTATAATTTTTTCCGGAAACGCTATATCCAAAATCCATCATTATTTTCCAAAAATGTATGGTTTGTCTTTTAATTCGCCTTTGGCTAAGCCACACCCTAGAATGTAAATTGACCAATCACAGCACAGCCAAGAATGAGCTCGGGCAGAGGAGTTTTTCACAGACTTTAACATGGGCCGTCTCATATTTCTGGGTCTCGGCAGGCTATTACCGTCGTAGTTTTATCAAAAATATAGTTAAACGTTGTTATACACGCGTAATCAGTTTGCTTTGTAATAACGATTATATAAGTGAATAGAGACCTACCCAGCTTAGCATGAACAGTGTTGCTCCTTGATATTGTTAGTTCCAGCCTCCGTCTCGATTAATAGGATATGCGGTGGTTAATTATTTCACTGTGACCGGTATGCGTTTACCTCTTTGGATGCCTTGTTTCACCTGTATGTCTTGAATATAGCCTTCAAACGCATATTGCAGCCCCTCTTGCCTACTTCTACCGGACACTTTATTTGCTGCTTTATAAAAGTTTGATACAATTTCAGCAGGAAGAGCTGTCACAGCATAATGTTGATACCAAACCAGAGCCCATATGAATTTGTCGGACGTAGCAACAGTAACTAAGGGGGGCGGGGCTTAGCCAAAGTGAAAACTTGTTTGGTCCTATTAAGAATAGGTGTTCTAATGTATGATATGAATCTGATTCCGGCGATATACATCCTCAAGGCATAGTGACATTGTAACGTCTGCAGGAACATATTTCTGTGTGCTATTCATACTTTCCTAACGGCAGACACATATAAAATGTCTTTCCCCAAAATACCTAGAGTAAAACTCCTTTGCTGATGTCATAAATTCGATGTATTCTTGTTGTATTTAGTAGCCACTTCATACTTTTACTGTGATGGACACTTAATGTATGGTAGAATGCTAAAAGCAAAACCTGATTGTGGGTGGATAATGATATCACCAATATTAAACACTTTAACACACATTCATGACATTTAATTTAAGAAGCTGAGTGATGTAAAAGCACTTGGTGACAAATTTGTTGTAAAAAGGGCTTTATAAAATACATTTGATTGATTGATTGATTGAAGATATATAGAAGGCTGAAGAACATTTTGTGGCTAACTTTAATTAGTGTCAGCGGTAGATTTTGAGGAATATTCACTTCAGTACCTCGTCAAAGATCGGCCAGTGTGAAATGTCAGTCCGTGATGATCTATCCCTTTTGGCTGTTTCCATTCCGGATGTGACATACAGACAAAAAATGTTTGACATGTTTTCACTAAATCACTACTGGTTAAATAGACCGTAATATAAAAAAATATAAAATGAATATCAATAATTAAACTTGAACAGAACACTTTTGTAAATACTATTTGCATTATCTTGAAGTGCCCTTAAACATATGCTATTGTCTTTTACATATGCATTGTCGCATTTGTAAAGTACATTTTGGATAAAGTTATTTAAACTTTTGAAGTGATTGATCCATAGTTTTTACAAGAAAACCTAGTTTGGATCAGTGTGTCTCATTGGTTTCTTAGTCAACGAGTAGTGAACTAAGTCACAAGTGGTTAACGCTTGGGTCCCACTCAGGTTATTTAGTGGGGTGAACTTCCTGTTTTCTGGTGGTTTGTTTTTAATTGAGCACAGCTGGGTTCTGTTAGCGATTAGCGCAGGTCTATATAGGTCACTGGGGGTGTGAGCAGGAGTCATGTATTGTCACGATCTTGCAGGGTGAAGTGTTGAGGGAGCGAGATGCAGAGCCATAAAATCACGTTTGTGGCATTTATTTACCCACAAAAGAAACACAACAGCGAACGGCGAAAACATATACTGAAAGAAAGAAATGTGCGCCTAATTAACAGTACAAAGAAGTGCTCTCCCTTAACATCCTATGTACAACACAGCTCACCCATACGTGACATGCATAAGAGTTTATAGTGTTTCTACAGTTGGAACATAAATACAGGAGTCATGTATAGGAGTTTATAGTAGGGATGTAAACGGTTAATCGACTATCGATTAATTGTCGATAAGAATTTACTCGATTAAATTAAATTAATTGTCGGTTAATTGAACATTGCAATCAAAGCCCGTTTTCCACAGGACGTAGGCGTAATTGAACGTGACACGAGATTCTCGCGGGCGGCGAGAGACCCGACACTAACTTGAGGCGTCAAAAAATAAACCGTGATTTGTCATAGACGAAGGAGTTCCGGCTACAATGTTCTTCCGCAAGATGCATGCAGAGTGCCAAAAGTTACGTTTAAAGTTAAAGATATTAATAAGGTCAGTCTGAGAGTCTTATGTTTATTTGACTTTTCTTGTTTGTATAAAGGTTAAATTCAAATAAAAAGTGAACGTTAATTTATTTGTACCGATTCATTTCTAAACGATTATGTAGTTATATAGGAGGAGGTTTCATAGACTTGGCAAATTCATTTTTCAGAAGATTGTAGATACAGACATCTGTTGGGGGTGTTCTTGGCATTTTTTTATTGTTCATATCGATATCGGAATTATATCGTATCGACCGAAATTAAGAAATATATTGTGATATAAAATTTGGCCATATCGTTCAGCCCTATGTTAAAGACACTATTGATAGCGTGAGAAATTTACATTCTCCGGAAAAACGCCGCTTATCAGTTAATCGTTAATCGATCGATAAAGTCAATCAACTAATGATTAATGAATTAATTGATAATGTGCATCCCTAGTTTATAGTGTTTCTCCTGTTGGAACATAAATACAGGAGTCATGTATAGGAGCTTATAGTGTTTCTCCTGTTGGAACATAAATACAGGAGTCATATATATGAGTTTATAGTGTTTCTCCTGTTGGAACATAAATACAGGAGTCATGTATATTAGTTTATAGTGTTTCTCCTGTTGGAACATAAATACAGGAGTCATATATATGAGTTTATAGTGTTTCTCCTGTTGGAACATAAATACAGGAGTCATGTATAGGAGTTTATAGTGTTTCTCCTGTTGGAACATAAATACAGGAGTCATGTATAGGAGTTTATAGTGTTTCTACAGTTGGAACATAAATACAGGAGTCATGTATATGAGTTTATAGTGTTTCTCCTGTTGGAACATAAATACAGGAGTCATGTATATGAGTTTATAGTGTTTCTCCTGTTGGAACATAAATACAGGGGTCATGTATATGAGTTTATAGTGTTTCTCCTGTTGGAACATAAATACAGGAGTCATGTATAGGAGCTTATAGTGTTTCTCCTGTTGGAACATAAATACAGGAGTCAAGTCAACGACTGACTGATGGGGGAATGGGTGAATATAGAATGGTGCAGACACACAACGCATATAGCAACAAAACAACATGTAGGGTTTTTATAAGAGTAGGTAACACTGAAAGCTTTAGTTTACATTATTGACTAGCTATTAGCAGTTATACAGACAAGCCATGGTATTTCCTCCATTTCAAGTCTCCACATCAGTAAAAGTTAACTTACCTTGCATTCGCTATAAAGGAATGGGTGTTTGTGGTCACGAAGGTGACTCAAGAGATTCAATGTTGCCCCGTTTTGCAGCAATTTATTTTGCATGTTCTACAGACAGGATGACTGTCTTGGATAAGGTGTTCCTCAGCCCTCTTGTAAACCCCGAAATACGACCACACTTTAGATTTGGTCCTAGAAGACTGACGGACACACTAATACCAGCCATCTGGATTTTGATTGCGGTTTATTGTGAAACTGGTAAACTGTTTCATCTCTACATTATTGTGCTTATTTACAAGGTTTCTAGTTTTTTACTTTCCCATGTTTGAATGCCAAGCTCAGTCACATCAATATCAAGCGTGTTTCTCTTTTCATATTCCTTTGCGCTTTACTCAATATGCAGTGCCTCTCAAAACTTTTTACCCTCTTAATTTCACTGCTAATTCAATCCATGTCGTGACACAATAAAATTTAGGAAAGTCCAGATTGGGTAAAAAAACTCTTAATAGGCATATTTGGAGGTTGTTTCAATATTTTGGTAGGGCTTAAATCAAAGTCGTCATCATTTTGTCCAAAGAGGCTATTGAGGAGATGCACAAGTCTAAAGATGTTGGCCAGAGAGTTGGCACTCATCTTGGCAAACGTATCCCACAAAACAGCCAGATTAAAGCTGGGGTGTACAATTCAATTAGAATTTTACTTCTGTTTCCTTCTGTACGTGGCTTTATGAATTAAACAAAGATGTTGTCAATATAATATATATAGTGTGTCTTTACCCACCAGTGTTACAGAAGACAAACTCACTTTTGTTTGTGTAACCCTAAACCAAACCCTTAGTCTTTTACAAAAAACATTTTCAAAGATCCCTAAGACCTGGATTTACTGGACAGATTTGCAGCACATTTTTGTTGTGATTTGACGACACACATTTTAGATAAAATATTCAGTTGAATCTGTGTGGCAAAGTTGGAAGCCTTCTTTTGATGTTCTATTAAAAATATAGATTTACTTAAGTCATCAGTAGGCCTTAATGGATAACTTTTGCAAATGTATGTTATTTCCAGTACCTCCTTGGATTTGTGATTATATATGAAAATACATGAAATGCTACTTTGATGACGTTGGTGGCATGTCTATCAGAGCTTAGTGGTAGAGAAATCGTTTGCATAACTATCATTTTGTGAGAAATACAGGCGTGTGCACTTTTTATGGCACACAGCAACAGCCAGAATTTGTCTCAACTCAATATGACGCACACAATAAGCTATTGGCAAATAGGGGATACATGCAGGATTAGGTAAAGGTTGAGATAATAGGCAACTCGTGGTAAAATGCTGAGAAATACTGGAACATAATCATTGAAAAATGCCATGACCCTCCACTGCACTAGATATAAAACATAAACCCTCCACCTGACAGCTGAAGCAAGCAAGCAAGCTGAAATAAAAAATACATGATTCTATCCTATTTTCCTTCGGCTACCAATTGCATAAATTGCTACCAGCTCCTAACCATGTACTGCAGTTATGTGAGAGAACTTGATAGCCTAAGCAAAACGCTTAAGGCTAAACTGAATAAGTCAGAGTTTTGGTGGGCAGAAATGGAACAAAAATGAAATAAAGTCAGCAGACACACAGCCCTCTAGGATTCACACGCTTGTGAGGTGCTTTTTGGACGAGTAATCTAAGTGATTTAAAAAACATAATTTATTTGAGCATTATTGCATTCAGTGTTAACAAAGCTTGCAATTTTTACGATCCACTAGAGTCCAATAAATGCAATTCCACTGAATTAAATTGAATGCAATTCCACTGAACACTACACAGACCATGACACCATGTCTTTAAGGGATGCATTTTTGGACTGAATAACGTCCCATTAAGTGTTTTTATAATGTATTACCCAAATTAAAAACAACTACGTAGCACGAACGTAAAAAAACATATACTGTAAGAAATGCAACTGCGCAAAAGTAAAACATACTAAAACATGTTTAAAACAAAACACTCACCGACATGAAACATACCATTGAATTAATAACAAGCACTCGTGAACCTAACCAGGGACCTTAAATAGCCCACTGATTCACTAACCTATGCCCGGTGCTCAGCTAAACCCAAAACAGCTGTGCTCCTAATTAACACAATACACAGAAGTGTTCTCCCCTAACAGCCTGTGACAACAAATCAGATATAAATATATTTGAAGTTGTTAATGTAATCAGAAAAAGCATTTGATCAAGATATTGGAGATGTCAATTTCCATGATGTCACAGTCGATTCGTCATTTAATGTCAATTAAAATAACATCAAATTGATCAAATATACAGTGTAGCCATTGTTAATGTTGTAAATGAAAATTGCAGCTAGAAATTGCATATTTTTAGGTAATATCTATGAACAGAGGCCAATTATCAGCAACCATCCGTCCTGTGTTCCAATGGCATGTTGCGATTGCTAATCTGATTATAAAACTGATTTCATATTTATGTTAGCACTGCTGAAAAGAGCAATAAAACTGGACTTCTTTAGACTAGTTGAGAATCTGGAGAATCACTAATTGTCGGTTCTAATTAGCGCAGAACAAGTAATTGCATTTGCGATTATATTGCAATATGATAAAACAAGTTTTTTACTGCAAAGCAATCTGGAGCCCCAGGCTCAACAGAAACGGACTCTATGATCAGCATTACATACTTCACCTGTGACTGGTGATAATGTTTGAGGTCATCAGTGTAGATTTCATATTGTTTTCATATTGTCAATCAGCAAATATGTTAACATTTCTGAGTAATTACTTTTTGACTGACACCGGCCTATCGGCTCTTTGTTAGAGTAGTTTGTTTTATAAGTTAAGTTGTAAGATACAATACAAAACACAATTTATTGAAAAAAAAATTCAACTGGTTAACCTCGTTTAAGATTGTTTTTAGAATGTTTTATATAAACAACAATATTGTAATTGAGAAATGCTGAGCTATTTTATTTTATTTTTTTATTACAAAAGTACAGAAAAAAGTACCGTTGGCACCCGGTACTGACTTCCAGGTACCGGTACCAGTAGTATTGGTTCAAATGCAAATGGTACTTAACCCTAGGATTCACAGATAACAGGTAAATTATTTTGTGTATTAAACATTTCCTTGTTTCCCTCACACTAATAACAAAACATAAATAATTTTAAAAACATCAGCATAGGTATTGGCATAGAATTTCACAATCGGTGCATCCCGAGTTAATTGCCCTCTTTTGTACAGCAGCACGACAGTGTGAGATTTCAGTCAGTTGGAATTTAATTATAAACGCCTGTCGCTACAGCAGAACTTGACCTAACAAAACAACCCAACTGTTGCAACTCATGTACAAATTATAATTTTCTGCCAGAACAACTTTTTGACATGGTAATGTTATTGTGCATACAGCAAATATGGGATGACTGTAAAATGTAGAAAATATGTCTCTTCTAATCTTCTTTCCACTGTTGCATTGGATCATTTCTTTATCCATAAAAGCACCATTTTAGATAGCAAAGTTTTGGATGGCTGATTATTTCTAAACAAGCCTGGGAAGGGCTGTTAGCAAGTAATCGAAACAGTAGCGATGAGACAGTTGTGCAGGCTCAACTCAGCAAGACAGCACATTTACTGAGGAGTGTATCGCCATCTGGAAAACAAGATAAAATAAAATATTGCATTTTATGCTATTTGTTATGCACCCCCTTAGATCAGAATTTAGAGGCTGTGCCAATACTGTTACTGTAAAATATAAAGTGATCGCACATGGTTTGCACATTAAAATAAACACATAAGCAATATAGGAATTTATTTTCACAGAAGAGGCAGCAGAACATACTGGGCCTCAGAAGAGGCAGCAGAACATACTGGGCCTCAGAAGAGACAGTTGAACGTACTGGGCCTCAATAGAGGCTACAGAACATACTGGGCCTCAGTGTGCCGCACAGCAGGAGTCTCTTCATTTCAGTAAGTTTTATTACATTCCTGTAAGGGAAAAGCCAGATGTGGAGGGGCTAAACGTTTGTAGGTTTTGGTGTTGCATAGTTGTTTGTTGATCTGAAATCATGTTTTGAAAAGGATAAAAAACTGTAGTTACACCCGTTGACTCGGGTACCACTTGTCTATAAGGGGTCTATAAAGAACTTACGATGAGCTTAATGATTGACGAGTTGCAATTGTATGAACACATAAGACGTTTGACTAAAATGCGATATCTGGTCAGTGCTTGCCAAATAAGTATAAGTGCACATAACCTGAAGGTGGCTAATGTTTGCGTGCGCTGGCATGTTAATTTATGCCAATTAAGGAAAGACATAGGTTATTAGATGGGTCACTGTGATGCAGGTAGTAGGAGGACACAGGTGCAGAGCTTGAAATTCATACCTGCTGTACGTGGTTAGAGGTAGGCTAACGGCCCCGGAGCCAGATGTCAGGTCGGCACTGGTGGAGAAAAAAGATTTGGTTCTGGAGTTGGAGGAGGCTTTGTCCCCGGGGCAGGAAGGGGAGCAGGAAAGGATGACGGCCGGAGCTCGTTTGACAACCCCTCCATCAGAGGCCACCGGGATCCCTCCTCATCCCATCCGACGATGGAGGCGGAAATGGCTTGTCGTCCCACCCATCTGGGGCTGGCTGCTAACTCCCCTCGGCGAGCCATTCTGGTGGATGTGGCGGCAGAAGCTCGGGGCAGGGGCCCTGGTTGAAGGGGCCGGCACGGGAGGTACCGTACTGAGGACTGGTTCAGGATGGGGAACCGAGCTTGGAGGCTCAGGATCAGGGAGGTTCAGCCATGCCCGCCACCACCTGCCATATACCTCAGAGGACTGGTCTTCTAACCGCTATGGAGGCTGCTCATCCATCTTTGTTGGAGGGGCACATAAGTTCTTCGGGCCACCATAGAGGTTGCAGGTATCAATAGCTTCTGATGCCACCATCCAGTGGGACGTGCGCCACATTTGGGATAGAGCCACAGAGAGTTTTGCACGTGTGAAGACACTTCTGTTCAAACTGTATCGTGTTTCTCTGAAGTGCGCATGTCTTACGTTACTTCTCAGGATCGACGGCCACCTCCAACATACTGGTGTAAATACAAACGCTATCGAATAGAGTGAGTGTTTTATTCTGTGTCATGATATGAACATCCATGAATGCCAGACTGGACTGAATTTGAAAATAAACACTTTAAAAACAGCTGATGTCTGCTTTGTTTCTGGAAGTCATGTTGCACCTATGGGTTTAAAACTATGTGCCGTAGTATTTCAAGATTGCATCTGGCTAGAGAAAACTTAGTAGGCAGGATAATCTGTATGAAGTTATTTATTGACAAATTAATTTGAGTTTATGCCCCGTTGTGCCCAGTAATATACTTAAAAAGTTGCACGACAAATCTGTACTGGGCATGTCTAAAGATATCATACTAAATGTGTAGGTAGATAATCTTTGATTGATGCAGTAAAATACAGGTCTGGTGTCTGAGTTGAAATATGACTGCTAGGTTCTCAGGCAACCGAATAGTGTATAATATGTGGCCTTGGGGGTCCAGATTTCCAATGCAGTGTTTTTGTACAGTAATTCCTGTAGTTGACCATATGGAATATATATAGAAAATCATATATATTTATCTATATATATATATATACTGTATATACACACACACACACATGTTTTATATACAGTATATATACACATGCATATGTAAAATGCGAATACATTTATAACTTAAATGAAATGTGTTAATAAATCTTTTTTTGTATTTCACTGTATATACATTCCAACAGTAAAATGCCCTATTTGATTATAGTGAACATTTTGACAGGGGGTGGTGACTTTAGGTTATCTTGTGGCTATTCTGCTCTCCGTGAGCTCTAATGTAATTACCCGGTTTGTGTTCAACCCACCAAACAAAAGGTTTTAGTTGCAAAACGTTCCGTCAGTTTGAATTAGACATCCAGGCAGGTCTCTCCTCGACAAAACAATCCAAATAACATAAGGCACTTTGTAACCTCGTCTCCCATTGTGACGGCACTGCTGATGGTAGGAAAATATATTACAATCAAGCTCGTATCCTACTGTGTATGAGCACTTTGTGCCTCCGTGTAGACCACGTTTATACAGGCAACACAATTCTGAATTCGATCCCAACCGATCTTTCCGCGTCAGATCTTTTTCATAGTAAATCGAATTGGTCAAAATACCAATTAGGGAAAAGATCTGAACTGGGGTCCCCGTGCGCGCACAGCCTTAGACTGACAGTGTGTGCAATTATAGGGGCCGTGCTGCTCCAGGTACGCTTTGATTCCACATATTTCTCCACACATTTTTGAAGCTTCGAGAAGACTTTCCTCTCCTTCGCCCCCTGCCTTCCCTCTCTTCCGATACTCCCCTTTCTCCTGCTCTTCCTTCATACATGGCGCATCAGAAGTCCTATTCCACACAGCCTAATCCTGTGCAACTGCATGTCAGGGAGAATTCCCTCTTAACGCATGAAATATGTTGCAAATGAAGAAATGCAGAGGAGCCACCTCCCCTCAAAACCACCTCAGAAATGAATTCATCTTTAGAACGTTACGCAGATGGTCCAATCGGAATCTTTACAATCGTTAATCCTCAAACTTAAACAACACAATCACACCTCTCGCACGCGCACGCGCACACACGAACACGCACACGGGCACACATACAGTCGAACTCACATAGTTACGTAGTCACAGAGTCCCAGTCCACGAGGCACTTCTTGCAGACTGTCGGCAGCCTAACTAAGTGGAAAGTGAATAGGTCACATGGTCTGCCTGTCGTCCCCAGAGGTTGGTGGCATTGTGCTCGTGTCCTGATATGTTGAAACTGCTGAACATCTCTGTGAGGAGTCTAATGCAAACGGACATGCACACTGGGCACACTGGTACACTGGGCACACTGGCACACTGGGCACACTGGCACACTGGTACACTGGGCAGACTGGGTACACTGGGCACAGTGACTGGCAGGACATGCATAGATAGCTAATACACCTCTATCTGAACTCGGCATCGCAGAAAGAAATGCTTTGAGCGTCCTGGGGGTGGCACGTCTAGTGTGTGGCACGCGCGCGTGTGTGCTTTTAAGTTGTGCGTCTGGATGTGCGTTCGTACACACAGGTTTTTTTTCTGGGAGAGAATAAAGGTTGACGGTGAAACTGGGTACGCGATGAGCCTGGTCAGGACTCGTTGGTTGGCCTTCGGTTAAGATGTCGGAACGCCTTGAGGTCATCGAGTGTCTCCCGTAAAGAGGTGGTCCATAATAGGAGCAACATCAAAGAACAGAATGACCGGGCCTGTTATATAGGCAGTGTCATTACAATAGCCAACCCGAACACCAAGTGGTCGAAGGCCATTGGATTTCACAGCATCGAAATTCATAAAACTACCACTTTAGGATCTTTTTATTGGATAAGTACTCATAGCCACATTTCTCTGGAGACGGCGGTAAGCGAGTGTTCTCTTTCCTGCAGTGGTGTGGGTTCTACTGAGCCTGTAAAAGCACGATAAGGTGCCGCGGCGATAGCATACATGAGAAATCACTTGACAGGATTACGGTTTTCAGATGCAAATCCGACGGGGTTTCAAGAAGACTCTCAAATCCAATCTGGGAATGTCAGTTGCATCGATTCGGCGAAGAACTCAATCACAATTGACGTTTAGCAAATAACCCTATCGGTTCCCTAGCCTACGGGATTGCTTAAACTGCCATTGACCACTGCATATTGCCTATCGTTTCAAGGAAACAGGTCTGGCCGTTGAACAATAGATTATGCCACCGGGGGGGGGGGCTCAAATGCCAATCAAACAAGTCAATCAATGTGTCTGTCGGTGAATCCCAGAAGCTATCAGACCCAACATAACATGAATAACGAATAACGTGAATTCCCCGGTTCGCCTTGACAGAACGATGGAAAAAAAAATCCTAGTCCTCGTCGTTCTTTTTGTTGACCGTCGTCATGTTTCCTCTTCTAGTCTCACGATGTCGTGGACGTGCCGTCTGCCCCCGCGGTCCACGTGCTGCCCTGTCTTTTACCGAAGGCAGTGGGTTAGGTCCATGTCGGTACGGCTGGTTAACCCGCTACGGGGGTAGTGGTCCGATCTGGCTTCTGCTGCCGTGACGCTCTGCTCTGTTTGTGCTCTGGAATACATGTCAGACTGCGACACCTCAGACGATCGGGACAGGGCCTCGCGCCGCTGCCTGAACTCGGGAACGAGGAAGAGAGAGACGAGTGCGGTTGAGTGGTCGAAGAATCAAAAGGGACACTGTTCGGGGATGTCTGCGTAAGGGCTCTGGCAGCCAAACGCGTCTCAGGTTTTTGAGATCTGCAGACTTTTCTTGTGAATAGGAATGTTTTTTTTTCTTTTTTAAAAAAACATTCGAACCAACTGTTCTCCTCCCTTCCAGATTGAGCTCGTCACAGCGGCTCTCGAGCTGACTCAGACAGTTCCGCCAAGCCCTTCTGCTACCCAGCACGCGTTTCGATTAACCTCGAACCTAGCGCCTAAACCCTATACGTTTGGAGTAGAGCACATTGGCCAACCACCCGAAATTTGTTTGCAGGTGTTCAACTCCCCGCAAGCAGTTGATGGAGCCTGACAAAAAGAGGGGACCCTGTCCTACAGTATCGCCACACGCCCAGAACACCGCCTCCTCTAGAGTCTCGGCCACTGCCGATATGCTCCGATCAAGATTCTACCTCTTAACCTCTTGACTGCAACGAAGCCATAACACCACTTATTTTTTCTACTGGCTCACCAATTTGTGTATACACAGTTCTCAATCTGGAATGGTGAAGCATGTGCTGTATCTGGAGATCTGCTTGTCGAAGAGGCCTAATAGCAAAAGCAGTTATACACACCTAGATCCCAACCAACACAATATATTTGTCAGCACTGGCATGGACTGGGTTTGATAAGAGGGCAATTAATAATTCCCCAGAGTTGGTTCAGATCAGGCAGAGATCGGCCACTGTCTCCCCAGCTGATGAGAGCTTTTTATTTTGTTCTGACAGCGACGTCTAGGCTGGTACAGGGTGGCCACCCAAGCGGGTAAAAAGGGCTAGAGTGGGAGAGAGAGAGAGAGAGAGAGAGAGAGAGAGAAGAGAAAGCAAATTCAAAGTGGGAATGTAGTACGGAAATAGACAACAGCGAGAGGGAACAGACAGAAATAGAGGGGAAGTGAACAGAAAATATGAATTAGGATGGAATTCAGAAAGATAGACAAAAAAGAAGAAAATAAAGGGGGGGGGGGTGGAGATGCAGAAAGAGAGGGAAGACTGTAGCTGGGGTGTTTTTTGATGCTGCTGCGGTCTGTATGTAATTACAGGCCCTCGGTGGAGAACGCTCTGTAAGCAGGCGACAGAGAGGCAGAGATAAGATAAGATCGTAGAGGCTCATCCACTTTGTCGACACCATTAGGGGAGGAATGGGGCCGGGCGACGGCGCTCTCTATTCGCGGACGAGAGATCGACACAGGGAGACGGATAAAGAAGGAAGGAGAGAGACAGGAGGAGAGAGGGAGCGAGGGCAGACGCCGGGAATCATTGAAATGCAGGCCAGTGTGTTGTGGCCACAACGGTGGAGTTGGACAATGAATGTGTCAGGCCCCCTCCGTTCTCCAGGTGTAGCTAGCAAAAACCAGCTCCTATCCCACCAAATAACCTGTCAGGCAGACAAAGACCAATGAGAACAATGAGGCAGGCCAACCGTTACGCTGTGTCAGCCTACTCTGTCGCTGACGTAGTGTCTGACACACACACACACACACACACACACATACATACTAGGTGTTACGGCCCGTCACTGTCTACGTGGTAAAAAATGTGTTTTATTCATAATTCAGTTATTCTGTTATAATGATTTGCGGCATCGACATCGCTGCTAGACATTTTTATTTTACGTAATTTATCCGATGCTCTCATCCAGAGTGATCCGTGGCGTTGATTGCAGACAAACTGTGAAGCCCGCTTTGGTTTTAGATAGCCATAATCATTTTAAAATGTTAACAATATATCAAATGACATAATAACATAGTACTCGGGGGCAAATCTTTTGCTTGGAATGATGCCTGAAGCCTGTGAGCCGTCGTCTCCACAGATGCACTTCTGTGTTCGTTCTCCCACTGTTACATCATTAATGAAGACATGTGAGCCATATTTCAGGCACTATGCCGCTTGTTCTGCTCCACATTTTCCTCGCGCCGTCACTCTGGCACTCATGTTAACATTTGTCCCATCTGACCGCGATGCCATTTTCCAGGTTTTCTACGGTACTTTTGGGCAATTATTGGGCCATCCTGTTATACAGTTTCTACGCCATGCTGTTTTAGAAAATTGTGTTTTAACGCGTTGTGGTCTAGTTAAGCCTTCAGCGAGGGCAGCTGCTGACACTTTTAAGTCCACCATCTTAAATGGGTTCCTACGTCTACTAAGTAATTTGCCTTGCTAAGCCCATTGGTTGCTTTTTCTGAATGCAGATTTTTGGCCACATTGTTGATTTTTCGACTGTCTGAACATATTTTGATTTATCTGCTAGCTTGACTTGTATTGGCACGTCTTTGACATGTTATCTAAAGGATTGATTCAATCCAATATGGACGACGATATCTTCAAATTAAAGTTGACAGCCACTTCACTATCAATTACACGATCAACAAAGTTTCATTTGAAATCCAGCGCCGGCACACACAGCTACGATACTGCAGTAAAATTGTATCACTGTCCCAGAACATGCGGTACAGAATATTCCGGGCAATGAATACCTTTCAAAAATGTGACAGCTCGACTGGGACATTGGTGTAATGATGCTGTCAAACACCTGACACCTGTACAGTAGATCCCGGGGATATCCTGACTAGATGGTCTCTGCGAGTGTCACGCCAAAATGATTATTCTCTCACCTTTGAGCCATGTCACAGTTTCTATCAACTGGGTTAATCCTTTCAGAATGTTACATTCAAGCGATAGTCTCGTTTCTGCTCCACCGTTTGCTACGATACTAAAAAAAGCAAACCTATAAAGTTGCCCATTCGGAGTGCAAATATCCTATCAGTTTAGCAGATTAACAGATGGTTTAAGTCTTTCAACAGCGTTAGTTTGTTTCAATGTACGTCTGGGTTTCTCTCAGAGATGGTGACTCTTTGCAACTCGAACTCAAGCCCCACTTTAGTCGCACACACAATGACTTCAGACTTAACTTGAGACTCGTCCTCAAAAGACCTCAGACTTGACTTGAGATTCGTCCTTAAAAGACTTCTCATCGGACTCGAGATGCAGGACTCGTGAACAATCTTTATTTTTAGGAAACCTCTGATGACCTGAATGTTCTTCCTCTTCCTCCGTAACCTAGAACATTCCACGTAATATCTGCTGCGCGCAGCCACACGTGACAGAGAATATCAATAACAAACATGTTAACCAATCATCATACTCCTTGGCTTTAAAACTTCATACAACAAGGCCCAAACAAAAGAAGATAAAGGAGTTAACCACATCTAATTTCATCAGGCATCTTAAAACGCACACCGAAAGTTTTGCAAACATGTTTAGCTCAACATTGGCCATCTTCTTGCTTTAACTTTGACCATCGTTGACTGACGGTCGTTTTGCTGGATATTATGAAAAGGTGAATGAGCGTTTGTTTGCTACGTTTCAGTTTTATTTAGTTAACGTTTCACTTGATTTGAGAGTACGCTGTATGTGTTGACTTACAGTAGTTTATAAGCTGTCATTAGTTGTTGACACATTGCACATTACATAGTTGTGTGTAAAATAAATAACAAATAATTGATTTAATTAGTTAGTGAACTGTAGTGTGTTAACCTTGTAGCATGTAGCTATAATATGTTGTTTTGAATTTTGCACTAATTAGTAGGGTGTTAATTATGGCTTCGTGAGGTGTAACATGCTCTGTATTTGTCCACTGAGTCTGCACAATAGGAGGCAAGCGAGTCCTTTCTTCTTCAGTACCTCAATATTTGGTCTGTAATGTATGTTCATATTACAAGAGGAGTTACAGGAAGAGTTGGTGTAGCTCAGTGGTAGAGTGCAGGCTTTGTATGTACCATGTTGTAACGATGCTGGATGGGTGTAGTGCAGGTTGAGCCAAGTGCAGAGCCGTAGGATCCGTTTAACGGGTATTATTTAATGATAAACACAAAACAAACCGTAAACGGCGAAAAGACTATACTGTGAAATGAAATCAAAGTGCGCATATAGCGTCTTATACAAAATGTTCAATAACAACAGTAAATATCCCCACTCACCTCTAAAGCAACCGTGACATACAAATAATGCGAAGCAACGAGTGCACTGCTCGCGACCCTCTTATATCCCATTGATTACAAGCAGAAACAGCTGAGTGACAAAACATAAACAAGGAAGTGAATCACCGAAAGGTCTGTGTAGCCACGCCCCCACACCATTCGTGACACATGTCCTGGTTTCAATTTCCAGCTTCACCCCAGGTCGCCGCCGCAAATGAGAATTTGTTCTCAATCGGCCTACCTGGTTAAATAAAAAATAAAACAAGGCAAAATACAGTTATTAACTTTAAAGTAAGGCATTCTTGTTGTTTTATTGTGTTCTTATTTTATACCAAACAACTATTCAAAGCCGATACTGTATGCTAATAGATGAAGAAGTCATAATAACATATTACATGCTTTATATTCCTTATTTATAGCGACACACATTATTACCACAAGAGACTTGAGACTTGACTTGGACTCTAGCTCAGAGACTTGAGACTTGACTTGGACTCTAGCTCAGAGACTTGAGACTTGACTTGGACTCTAGCTCAGAGACTTGAGAGCATCTCTGATTTCTGTACCACGGATTCAACTGCTATAGTGTTGCTGTCAATTTGTGAAAAGTGTGAATTGCTAATTAAGATAACAAATACAGCAATTTGGTCAGGTCAACGTACCACTATTTACTTTATACACCGTTATCTGGCAGGCTACGATCTATGTGAATGCTTACCCACTTTGAAACAGGAGCATGTTTGGTATAAGTGATAGGTTTAGTGTAAAACTTACAATTGGGGTTTGATTTAAGGCATTTAGGCATAACTGGTAGTTTATTACACATCACAGTTAGGTTATGTTAATATGAAATGTAAGGTTTAGGGTTAGGTTAAGGACAAGTGAAATTTGAATGCCCATCCTCTCTGGCCAAGAGCACAATACAATTTCATTAAATAACTGGACATTACGGATAATTAGCTATTCAGGAAAGGACCAACTTTTAGCAAATCTGACACCAAAGGAGAGAAGTTACATTCTGTGCCTTTGTAAAGTATTAGTATAAAGTATCAGGGTCACTTCATTTTGACTGTTATCGCCATGATTTATTATTGACTACATTTATTTATCAATTTACTAACAACCAATAATGCAAAGTGAAAAACTATTTTGTAGAAATTTGTGCAGGTTTATTCAAAATGAAAACTCAAATGTGTCATGAAGTTGGCTTCGACACAATGACAAATTCTTTAATAGAGGGAAGCCAAACGCAAATTAACTTCCATCAAGCAAGAGATATTGTGCACTCGCACTGTTTTTTAACAGACTGCATGAAATCAGTGACGTACACATACTGAGACGAAGGAGAGCTATTTTAAACAATACGAGTATCTCGTCTCCAGTAAAGACTTAGCCACTTGTGATATTTAAGGACAATTAATATAACACTAACAAAATTCAAGATGCATTCATGAAATCAATGTAGATACCTTATCTAACATTTCAGCCATATTCTATGCTTTCTGTAAAGAATGGCTGATTTTACAAAAGCAAGCCATTATTAAATATATTGTTTAACCCTTTCAGTGTGTTACCCAGATTTCAGCAGAGACCTTGATGCACCTGTTGCATTCACTATTTCTCTTACATGCATACATTAATAATGACATCACACGTCTTGTTTTCTTATTTTTTCATTATTTTTCATAATCACACTGCTTTTCCTCTGAAGGGCTGTAGGTATTCTAGAGAGCGGCCTCAATGCATATCAGACCGATTTATATATCATGTCGTTTGGTGATAAAACTCTAACATCAAGACCGAATAGAGCAATGCGGAATAATGAAGTAACTTCCAGTGCACTTTGTTGCTGTTTGTCTGACTGGGGGTGGTGGGGGGGGTCAATAGTACTGTGTGCAGGGTTCCTACGGGTGCTTGAAATCCTTGAAAGTGCTTGAATTTTGATGATGTGTTTTCAAGGTTTGAAAAGTGCTTAAATGTTGGATAAAGTGCTTGAAAATGCTTGAAATTGTAACTGTATTTATTTCACAGCAAATATCTAATCTGCATGAATAGTTCGTTATTTAAATGGAGAAAAAAAATGTTGGAGATCGTAAAATGAAACCTGCTGCACTCGCTTATGCATGTGTGACTGCGATCTGCCAGTCTATTCCCTGTGTTCCTCTCCCATGGTCAAGCCTCTGTCGAGAGAGGGTTTTCTGTTAACAAAGAGGTGATGGTGGAGAACCTGCAAGAGCATTCTCTTATTGCTCAGCGGATCATTCATGAGCATGTGAACCATATTGGAGGGCTGCTCAACATAGTCTACACGAAGGAACTACTCCTCTCTGCAGCTGCTGCCTGGCAGAAATACCACAATTATCTAATATTAATATATGGATGACCAAAAACGATAGATGAGGAGACTGCTCAGAAGAGAAAGGGAGTAATGGAGAAGATAGCTGAGATCAAGGCCAAAAGAGAATGGAGGAGGACGTAAGGGTCCTTCTGAAATCTGCAGATAGTAATGCAGAGAAAGTCAAATGGTCTTCGCAGAGCTGCAAAATAAAAACAAAAAAAGTCTGGATGCTGTAGAAAAACAGCTAAATGACAAGCTGAAGGAGCTCAAAGACACTCCTTAATAGGTCCTTAATGTATTATTTGGCCTAAACGTGCATTGTTCGGTGTTTAGTGCAGTGTTTTGTTTTATTTAACAGAGTAAGTTGATTTGTTTAGTTTTTCAGTATTTTGTTTGGGCGTATTAATTTTTATTTATTTTTGCAGGATAAAGTCCACCAAAGTCAATTTTAAGTTGATTTTGTTTAAAACATTAAAATATCTTGTTGAGTTGATTAAATTAAGTTAAATATGCACTTGAGGTATACCATATACATAGTTGTTTCAAGTTGTTTTGATTTGCACAATATTGTTAAAAAGTTCAAAGAGGTGAATCGGATTGACTACTTTAAAGACGAATGTTTGCATTTATTTTGTTTTCAAATATCTGATCCTTCTGCTATTTCAAAAGACAATTTTGTCTGTTTATAGCGTTTATCGCTAATGTGATATAAACAATGGATATTAAATTAAACTATGTATTGGTATGTAATTCACGGTGATGTAAGGTGCTGGAAAAAGCTTAAAAAAATACCTTGAAAGTGCTTGAAAAGTGCTTGAATTTGACCTTGGAAAAGGTGTATGAACCCTGTGTGTGTAATGCGATAGCCTGTGGATAGAGAGAGAAATACATTTGCTCACACTTAGTCACAAAGTCGCCGGCTGTGGTTTATTTTCACTGTCAGTTTAGGTTCCATATCACCTGAGGAGACCATCAGGTGTACCGCTTCTACCCACAAAATGTGGACCTCTGTGACCTTCTCCAAATACTCTTTGTTTTACAATGTCTAACATACATATGAGGCTCATTTGTCACGCCGGCGAACATTAGTCGATGTGAGGACTGTGGATTCTGTTTACGTTTAATTTGCTCGCATTCGATGACCATAAAAACGGGAAATAATAAAAGGAAATAATGCGTGTAAGAATATTTCTCTCGTGATAATCACTTGCGCAAGCTTTAAAATACATGAACTGCACAACTGGATGTGATTCCACCTCTTGCCCCAGGCACTTTTCATAAAGAGCTCCAAGTCTGTTTGATAGCGCGGGCTGCAGTTAAGAAACAGATGATTTGCTCCTGGCAGCAACATTGTGGAATGGAAATAGCAGTTTTGTTTACCAGATGGGAGGATGGAGGTCACTTTTGGTTCCCGTTTGGGAGTGATACACGCCCCCCTCCCACACACGGCGACTCAGCCGCTCCACTCCGCAACGGCATTGCGCCTCTCCTCTCTTGGTCAAATATCAGATTACTGAGTCATACCTGACCCTTTTGTCTCCTCGGAGACAAGCTGGCCGACTTAAAATACACTCTGGCACGGCAAGTATGGCAGATCCGAGGCCCAGCAGCTAGAGACGGTACACTGAAACCGTGGAGGGGGGTGTGGGGGTGGTATTGTGGGGCGGTGTGGGGAACGGAGAGATGGGTCGGTTGAAATCCGCTCTGGCATGGCAAGCACGGCAGACCTGAAGCCCGACAGGCGACCGGGGACTCAAACACGCCGCACCCGGGTGAGGTGCAACCAGGTGGGCGGGGCCTACGAGGGTTCCAATAGCCTGGGGTCGGGTAACCAGGGCGGATCAGCAGCCCAGCATGCACCTGAGATTAGACCAGGAAACTGGTCAATGAAGTGCCCATACAAACACTGGCGTTCTGATGCCGTTGACAGGCTCTGAAGGCAGCGGGCAGCGCATCTGAACTCCACATCGAACTCTCACTAGCATGAGGTGCCACAATGAATCCACTCTGTGTTTGGAAACATTGACTCAGAGAGATGACGTTCACCGCGTTGGCGGCCTAACGCTGAGATTACATTTGGATTGATATTTGACGAGCCGTAGATGAATAATCTGACGTTGTCATTGGTTGGGAAAATAAAATCACAGGAAACGTTACGGGGCCAGATGGGACGATGGCAAGCCTCTCGGTCGCCGTGGCGCGCACACGTCCATGTGTGGCGTCAGAGTCTCGTGTGCTGAATAAGATTTGAGCGTAGTGCCTGTGATAGCATGGTGGCGGGTCTGATGGCCGCCAGCGTTTTGTGTCAGTGTGATCTGCTACACCACCCAAGCCATTTTTTTCCACGTGATCTGAATTTACCACGGAGAATGAGCGCGTCAGCCGTCGAGATTCACACCTTCTGCTCGGACACGGCCGTCAGACAAAGCGCCACGTAGACGGGAGTCAGCTTTAAATGATTTTATGTGATGCGAAGGCTGTGGCGTAGAGAAGCGTTGGATAAAAGTGTCTACAGTCAATGGGGCACAGTCACAGTCAATGGGGCACAGTCACAGTCAATGGGGCACAGTCTCAGTCAATGGGGCACAGTCTCAGTCAATGGGGCACAGTCACAGTCAATGGGGCACAGTCTCAGTCAATGGGGCACAGTCACAGTCAATGGGGCACAGTCACAGTCAAAGGGGCACAGTCACAGACAATGGGGCACAGTCTCAGTCAATGGGGCACAGTCACAGTCAATGGGGCACAGTCACAGTCAATGGGGCACAGTCTCAGTCAATGGGGCACAGTCTCAGTCAATGGGGCACAGTCACAGTCAATGGGGCACAGTCTCAGTCAATGGGGCACAGTCACAGTCAATGGGGCACAGTCACAGTCAAAGGGGCACAGTCACAGACAATGGGGCACAGTCTCAGTCAATGGGGCACAGTCTCAGTCAATGGGGCACAGTCACAGTCAAAGGGGCACAGTCACAGACAATGGGGCACAGTCACAGTCAATGGGGCACAGTCACAGTCAAGGGGGCACAGTCACAGTCAATGGGACACAGTCACAGTCAATGGGGCACAGTCACGGTTAATGGGGCACAGTCACAGTCAATGGGACACAGTCACAGTCAATGGGACACATTCACAGTCAATGGGGCACGGTCACGGTTAATGGGGCACAGTCTCAGTCAATGGGGCACAGTCACAGTCAATGGGGCACAGTCACAGTCAATGGGACAAAGTCACAGTCAATGGGGCACATTCACAGTCAATGGGACACAGTCACAGTCAATGGGGCACAGTCACAGTTAATGGGGCACAGTCACAGTCAAGGGGGCACAGTCACGGTTAATGGAGCACAGTCAATGGGGCACAGTCACAGTCAATGGGGCACAGTCAATGGGGCACAGTCACAGTCAAGGGGGCACATTCACAGTCAATGGGACACAGTTACAGTCAATGGGGCACAGTCACAGTTAATGGGGCACAGTCACAGTCAAGGGGGCACAGTCACGGTTAATGGAGCACAGTCAATGGGGCACAGTCACAGTCAATGGGGCACAGTCACAGTCAATGAGGCACAGTCACAGTCAAGGGGGCACAGTCACAGTCAATGGGGCACAGTCACAGTCAATGGGGCACAGTCACATGTGTTGTGTTACACAGGAACACAGATCTGAATGTGGGAGGGGAGGTACTCGGCTTTAGCGCATAATAATGCATCCGGTAAAATGAAATAAAGTTCAACAAATGTATCACTGAGTCACCTGGAAAATACTTGTTCTTTTTTTCACTAAATGTGTGTGCTAGGATGTCTGGATTGGGATTCTGACTGAACTCCACCTTTCAGTCGACCGATCAATCATGGTAAAAGCTATGTGCTACCTGCCCGGTGAGATATAGATGAGTTTAAGGCTAGACAAGGGAGAAAGATGTGATAGAGTGAAGTCGATTGGTGGAGGAAGCCGGAGGGAGGGGTTAGAAGGATCTATATGGATTCCCTCTAAAGAAGATGATGGGAAAACAGACTAACTAGCTCACTGGCTGAGGAACGGGCGGGACATCGTCCCCTGTGTCATGTGAACGGTTACGAGTGGGGCTGGGGGGGGTGCGGTCTAAGAGGAATTATGGGATGTGTGGGAGTCAGGGTGAGGATGGGAGATAATGGAAGAGTCTTACTAGCTCCCTAGTTGGCTGTATGGATTTACTGGAAGAACATGGCTGTGTGTGTGTTTTGTGTGTGTGTGTGGGTGTGTGGGGGTGGGGGTGGGGGGTTTATAGGTCTTGCGAGGAGAACGTCAAGATGCAGGATTCTGTCTGAAATCTGGACTGTGAGATTTTAATGAAGGGATTCATTGATAAGGGCTGGCAGTCTTGTTTGGTCAATGTCAGAGAGATGGAGAGAGGAAAGCCAGAATATTTGACTCCCATTATTGAGCGGCGTCGAGAGGAAACAAGTGACCTGTCCAGATGGGTGAGACCGACGGAACTTGCTGGGGGGAGCATGATGGGAGGGAGGAAGTGAGGAAGCTGGGAGAAGCAGCCTGGCTAACTGTCCAGTCGGAATGACTAGAAGCAGGTTGGTGGAAAACTGGCAGCCTGGAAGACTGGCAGCCTGGAAAACTGGCAGCCTCAGGACCTCCCTGGGCAGGAAGTGTCTGCTGATCATCTGTGTGGGAGTGTCTGTATGCAGAGAAAGATTGGGGAAGGAGGGGGGGGGGGCTGAAACTGTGTCCAGGGTGAGAGAGAGAGAGAGACAGAGAGAGAGAGAGAGAGAGAGAGAGAGAGAGAGAGGGTAGTGATATT
The DNA here is from genome assembly GCA_029465975.1 of Dallia pectoralis. Classification (NCBI taxonomy): domain Eukaryota; kingdom Metazoa; phylum Chordata; class Actinopteri; order Esociformes; family Umbridae; genus Dallia; species Dallia pectoralis. Next base: position 7,451,897 of record CM055728.1, read on the forward strand.
GACAGAGAGAAGGACACGGACAGGAGAAATGAGAATATATTTGAGTCTACAGTAAAAGACAGACTGACCCAAATGAAGAATATGTCAGTGTCTTTAGGTGAAGAGAGACTGACACTAATGAAGAATATGTCAGTGTCTACAGGTAAAGAGAGACTGAGACTAATGAAGAATATGTCAGTGTCTTTAGGTGAAGAGAGACTGACACTAATGAAGAATATGTCAGTGTCTACAGGTAAAGAGAGACTGACACAAATTAAGAATATGTCAGTGTCTTTAGGTGAAGAGAGACTGACACTAATGAATAATATGTCAGTGTCTACAGGTAAAGAGAGACTGACACTAATGAAGAATATGTCAGTGTCTTTAGTTAAAGAGAGACTGACACTAATGAAGAATATGTCAGTGTCTACAGGTAAAGAGAGACTGACACTAATGAAGAATATGTCAGTGTCTTTAGGTAAAGAGAGACTGACACTAATGAAGAATATGTCAGTGTCTACAGGAAAAGAGAGACTGACACAAATTAAGAATATGTCAGTGTCTTTAGGTGGAGAGAGACTGACATAAATGAAGAGTATGTCAGTGTCTACAGGTAAAGAGAGACTGACACAAATGAAGAATATGTCAGTGTCTACAGGTAAAGAGAGACTGACACAAATGAAGAAAATGTCAGTGTCTTTAGGTGAAGAGAGACTGACACAAATGAAGAATATGTCAGTGTCTACAGGTAAAGAGAGACTGACACTAATGAAGAATATGTCAGTGTCTACAGGTAAAGAGAGACTGACACTAATGAAGAATATGTCAGTGTCTACTGTGAAAGACAAACTGACACAAATGAAGAATATGTCAGTGTCTACAGGTAAAGAGAGACTGACACTAATGAAGAATATGTCAGTGTCTACAGGTAAAGAGAGACTGACACTAATGAAGAATATGTCAGTGTCTACTGTGAAAGACAAACTGACACAAATGAAGAATATGTCAGTGTCTACTGTGAAAGGCAAACTGACACAAAGGGAGAAAAGACAAGAGAGCCAACCATCAAAATGAAAGCTGCCCTCTTTTGTTTGGCAGGAGCTAGTTCTGGTTTGTAGAGATTACCCGAGCACAGACAGGGTTCTGTGTATGGCCGTAGTCATTACCTCAGCTATGCTGACAAATTGCTCCGTAATCTCCATACGCATCTCCCAAAGCACAATCCCTCTGCGCTAAAGTACATTTTGGTTTGAGCTGTCCTTTTGATTTATCTGTAACGATTGAAATAAACTGGTTTAACTGCTCAATATCTGTATAGGTTCACGTTGTATTTGACAGTAAATTGTCTATATTCGTCTGGCTCCTTAGATTTACAAGTCAGACTTGCATTTTACATAAATTCACTTTGGATTTTCACTGACTGCCAATCTATATCAAATTAATTTGCATTCTTAAAGTGTATTCTAATCTCAATCTCTGGTTTTGATATAGATTCGGATTTGTTTTATATTTACATTGGTTTTTTATTGCTTGTCTTCCTGTTTGTTTTCAATTATGTTAATTGTCAGGAGCTAAGGACAGGAGACGTCTAGGCATCTCTATGGTGGCCGGGAGGTCCTTTTAGGGCAGTGATGAGTCTTGTTTTCTCTATGTTTTGGTGGCTCCGTATTAGAGACAGTTGCACTGCGTCGTCTCTAAATGGGATCCCTATTTAGGTTCAGTCTGAGTGCAACTGTTGGTGGTTCTTTGTTCCTGGATGGACGTCATGAGTTGTTGGTTTGTTCAGTTTGTTATTCTGTACTTAGTTTGAATGAAAGAAACCTGAATGTTCCTCACAAGCTCTGCACCTGCTTCCTCCTTCCCCCCTCACGGTGACAACAATGTAAACACCCATTTAGAGTACACTTTAAATTATGTGTTCCTTTGCTTTAAATAAAATAGATTTGAAACGCACATGAATGTGAACCCCCTCGGATGCTTTGTCCATTTGCATTGTCCCGTTTGGCTGCCACAGTGTGTTGGTGAAGTGTTTACTCTGACATTTGGTCACAGACAGCATGGGGTCAGAGTTCGCTCTGTCAGAGGACCAGCTGTCAGTTCCGCCCTCGCCATGGAAACTGTCACCCAAACAGTACAGCAAGGCTGACTGATGTCAGGATATAGTTAGAATTTAATCATGCAGTAAATAGAAACCCTGGGTTTTTTACTATGGAACCCGGCTTGATGTCATCTCCCTAGTTCAATGTGTTCGGGAAGAAAATGCCAGCTCCTGTCACAGCAAGTTTGGAGTTTTGCTGAGTTTTTCCTTTGATTAAGCCCCTGTGACACAGAAAAGCAAAATACATCTGGACTGGATGTATTCCAATTTGTTGTTGTTCTTTCCAGTGTTATTGTGAGAGAACAGTTTTACCACTAAGGTGCACTACCTCTGAGCAATATTAGGTCTTCATCTGAAATGTTTAGAATGCAGCCATTAAGGCAAAACATTCATCCTCAGCAACTTACAATTAGAGAAATAATTGTAAGGCAGAATTTAGTTACGCAAAACAACCACATAACCTAGGAATAGTAAATTGTAACGAGGGGTTTTGAGAAGTTTCCTTTAAACGCGCAGAGACTCTGCTGTCCTAGTTTGAAGGTGTAGAGCTTGATCATAGTCAGACAGAAGAAAGCGCCAGCTTTCCTCGTCTGCCCCTGAATGTGTGTAGCAGCCTTTGTGTTGTCAAAGTTCATGCCAAGGTTCTTAGTACTCTGGAATGGGGACACCATGTCAACCATGACTGAGAAGTCTTGGAGTGCGCAGGCTTTTCCTTTGGAGGAAGAGCAGCTCTTTTCTGTTGAGGTTGAGCTTGAACTGGTGGACGACATACAAACCGGGGCTGTCGAGGAGGATAAGATGGGACACAGTGTTAAAGATAGCGGATAAATATGCAGTAGGAGGATGTGAGCCAAGCAGATTAATCTGAGGCAATGAGAGAGCCTGTGTTTCCGTTCAGTGGCATGTCCTGAAACATGACTGGTTGGGTTATGGAGATTTTGTTTTCAGAGAAATCACTGGAGAATTGTTTGGAAAGGACAAACAGAAGGGACACCAGTCTATTGCTGTAGATGTCGGTGGGGTCAAGTGCTGGTGACAGTCATGGGGATGTGGGGAGAGGGAGGAGAGTTGGGTCAAAGAGGAAGAATCAGGAGACATAAGGGAGGAGCAGATGGGTGAGATGATTGGACAGAGAGAGAGAGAGAGAGAGAGAGAGAGAGGGAGAGAGAGAGAGAGGGAGAGAGAGAGAGAGAGGGAGGGAATGAAGTAGTAGGGAGAGCGAAGGAAGATTGTGAAGACGCGTGACCATCTGGGTAGCGGCTGAGTGGGTAGGCTCGCAGAGAAAGAGAAAATGACAGAAATAATTGATCAGAGACCTGCCTTGTGAGCGGACGGGGGGCTGGTAAGGTGTGAGGTCAGAACAGAAAATAAGTGGAAAAAAGAGAGGTGGAGAAAAACAAATCAGAGGCAGACGTCAGGAAATTACCCAGAAATATATTAGTGCTGAGCCATCGTCAGGACATCAGCCTATCACGGTGTCCCAGTTATTTGAAGATCTAATCAATGGCTTTTAGTGGATGAAAGATGATTTGGGCCAAGTTGACCTTGAACCAACATTGGTATCATGGAACTCAACGAGGACATTGGTACAGTAGCCTTGTGAGACCACAACAAATGTTGTCTCAGAGTGCTGTATGTCAAACACATATTCAGGTGAAGAGAGAGTAAGAGGGCAGCTGGAGTAGCTGTGTTTGTGTGTGTGTGTATTTCTCTGTCTCAGGTTCTGAGCCAGGAACTCTGTCTTGTTGACAGTTGCTGGAGCTCCCATGTGATCATGGTCTTTGTTTTAGGCAATAGTTCTAAAATTCACTGATGACTTCTCAGCAGAGAAACCACTTCCCTTTCGGATAATGCAATGATAATCAGAAGCTTGACAAAGTGCACTGACCTTGAAACCTAGTTGATCGGTCAACAGTCATCTAGCAGAGAGTTGTGTGCAGTCAGCAGTTAACAGTTTGAAGACGGAAAGCCTTAACGACGATGATCCTCACACGCAAGTAAACAACTAGACAGAAGTAAATAACAAACAAAAATGTTGGTTGTCTGCAAAGATCAGTCTGCCTCGTCCTTAAGTAGACGTTTACTCTGACACATCTAGTAGCTGTAGCTTAGCCAAGCCGTGTTTTGCGAATCGTTTCTTTTGTTCGATGGCTCATCCTTTGCAATGAGAATGAATGAGAAATAGGCACAAAGTAAGCACTTAAGTCAAGTAGACGTCGCTCCTTTGATCAAACCAAATATGCTCTGCTCAATATTTCATCACGGTAACACTAACCTGTCTTTAGAAATGTCCACCTCTCTGTTTTGTGGTCGATCAGTGTGCGATATAACAGTGGAAAGGGCACGGCGCGCTAATTTACTTCACGCCGCATTCCTCCTGACGTAAACGTATCCAACCTTTCCAACCTTTCCACACTAACCTCGCTTAGTCACCTTTCCTCATTAACACGTCAGACGAGAAATCAAATTTAATGTCAGTTAAAATATTAGACTTCCTTGCCATGGTCTCACTTTTTCCACACTTCCTGTCACATCTCTCTCTCATGCTCTCCCTCTTTCTCTCGTTTCTCTCTCTACCTCGCTGCTCTCTCTGTAGCTGCGTTTTCTCTCAGTTCTCCCGGTCCCTGTTGTTCTTTCCCTTGCTTTCTCTATTAGCTATTTACCTTTTTTTTTTCTGCAGTTCTCACAATCTTTTTCTCCCCCCACCCTACCCCCATTCCCCCAGTTCAGACCCGCTCTTTCTTCCGTCTTTTTAGACTCCGGCTCTTGACTCTTTATTCAAAGCGGTTGGCGGCACTTTGCGGTGGTGAATCAATAAAAGTGTGTCCCCTGTAACAGACTTTTGTGTTTTTCTCCCATCGATCCTGTCAGCCCAGATACATTTAAGAGCCGGCCGAGCGATTACCCTCAGCAATCCTAACTCGGATCCATACTGCAAATGACAGACGCCAGGCATCGGGGTAATTGTGATGCTGAAACGGTACCATTGTTAACCCTCCAACCCTGTTCTGGGACCCAATTCAATTTCTCACGTTTTAATTTAGTGAGATTTTAATTGTACTCGGGTATTCTACACTGCCTGTTCGGGCTACAATCAGCCTTTTGTCAGGTGGTACTAATGGATACGAGGAAACGATGTGGGGGTGTAGTTACAACTGCGTGTTACAATTTTACCGACCCTGAGACCTACCTTTACACAGCCGGGGGGGGGGCTATTTTGGGGGAACATGGATAGGATTCCTGGAGTGCCGCTGGATCCGCAGCTATCCGTTCCAGCACCGAATCAGACTGAGCTAATTGATCAGTTCAGTGGTTGCCAGAATTGAACGCAGCTGATCCCGGGTCATTTTAATAAAAGACGCAAACAGCCTGCGGCACTCAGGGGGGCCTCCCCCTGGAGAAGGATGTCTGCTTTCTATTGGCTCGGCTGGTAATTAATGGTTAATTGGAAAAGGATGCAATACTGAGCATGCCATGTTAATATAAAACACAACTAATGAAAAAAGTCCCCGGAAACAATATGATCAATGAGTGACTCTATAAAGCTGAAGCGTTTTAATATCTGGTTGACTTGTCGAAGCGGGCTTTCCAGAAACACCCGGACAAGAATTCACCTGCGCAACTCAGACGAAGTAATCACGCTAAAAGATTGTAATTTAAACCATCTCTTTCGCACGGCGGATTTAAATTACAAACTGCTTCTCGCTTCATTTTTGTCCATTAGCTGGTAGTGAGAACTGCACAGGTGTGAAATCCTAATCACAAGCGTTTAGTCCCAGTGTGTTTTCTAGTTTGGTGAACATATAGTAACGTGGGAAGCTTTTACGCCCATGCATTTACTGATGCCAGGTTAAACCCTATCATTTGATGGAAGGGGGTCAAAGTGCTCATTTAAATGCATGACCTGAAATAGCACAGAGAAGACAACCATGGACCCTGAATAAGTTGTGAAATAATTCTATTAGCAGAGAGACGGGATGCAAATAGTCACGGTTTTGCTCCTGAAATGACATATATACTTGTTTCTGCTTCCTGAGTTGTTTCCTCCAGCAGAGGAAGCGGAGGTGAGAAATATCTTCAAATATGTTTTGAGCCCTGTTCAGGAAAAGACAGGCCGCGACTCGGCAATCCATCAGACCTGCGATATATATACGACCTTTGCTTTTCATTATAGCAACAACATTTTGCTCCCTTAAAACACTGCAAATAGATACTTTCACAGAGAGAGAGAGTAAGAGAGAGAGAGAGAAAAAGACTAAGAAGGTGAGCGTTGGAGAGACAGACAAAACAAAGACATACAGACAGAAATAAAGACAGGAAGAAAGTGGTAGAAAGCGCTAGAGCAGCGAATGTGCGGAAATGCGAGTGAGTGTTTAAATGCAAATGGCTGTCATTCTCTCTTCCCATTACTTTGCCTCCGTACCCCTTTGACCCAGAACACTCAATTCAACCAACAGCGCTGAAGTGGTTGAGCTGCTAACGTCTAGCATTATCCCACCCCTATGAATTTGTGTAATTGCATCGCGAGCTAAACAGATTATACGAGGTCCGCACTTTCGCGCATATTAAGTCGCCTCGAATACGACCTCGACTATTTGTCTTCGTCGCGCAATTGACCCCTTTCGAGTTTCGGGTCGGAGCTGTGACTCGCGGCCGGGTCCTGCGTGAGGCGTGGGTCTGGTGCTGCCATTTCCCTGCGACCGTGTCCTCGTTCTCCCGTCTCCCCCAGCTGCTTTATGATCGTCCTTATGTGAAGGAGACGACGCTCTCTGGGATTTTCACGTACCTTTTCACACGTTACTTCATTTGCCAAAGTCTCATTAGGACATTTAACCTGTATGTTTGCATGGGGTTCGCGGAGACTCATCTGAGAGAAAATCTGTCTGCGTTATTGGTGGTAACCCTGGGAACTATCTGAAGTGATAATTAATATAAAAGTGACAATAACTTTAACTGCTTTTATACAGAGCCTTGTTCTTACTATGTCTCATAGTGCTAGTGTCTGTCTGGTTGAAGCTCTTTTATTCACCGTCAACATTGACTGTAATCAGTAAGGCGTTCAGGAACGGAACGGCCTCCCTGATCTAAACCCGAGCGGTCGTTTGTTATTGGACTTCTGTGCTAGTCATGGATTGTCTATAACAAACACCATGTTCGAACATAAGGAGGCGCATAAGTGTACATGGTACCAGAGCACCCTAGGCCGAAGGTCAATGATCGATTTTGTGATCGTATCGGCTGATCTAAGGCCGCATGTTTTGGACACTCGGGTGAAGAGAGGGGCAGAGCTGTCAACTGATCACCATCTGGTAGTGAGTTGGATCAGAGGGTGGGGAAAGACTTTGGACAGACCAGGTAAGCCCAAACGGGTGGTGCGGGTGAACTGGGAACGTCTGGAGGAGGCCCCTGTCCGAAAGATCTTCAACTCACACCTCCGGCGGAGCTTTTCAGGCATCCCTGTGGAGGTTGGGGGCATTGAACCTGAGTGGGCAATGTTCAAAGCTTCTATTGCTGAAGCTGCGGCGGTGAGCTGTGGTCTCAAGGTCCTAGGTGCCTCAAGGGGTGGTAACCCTAGAACACCGTGGTGGACCACGGTGGTCAGGGAAGCTGTCCGACTGAAGAAGGAGGCCTTCAGGGATATGCTAGCCCTGGGGACTCCGGAGGCAGTTGCAGGGTACCGACAGGCCCGAAGGGCTGCAGCCGCTGCCGTGTCAGAGGCAAAGCAGCGGGTGTGGGAGAAGTTTGGAGAAGCTATGGAGAAGGACTTTCGGTCGGCACCAAAATGCTTCTGGAAAACCGTTCGGCACCTCAGAAGGGGAAAACGGGAACCATCCAAGCTGTGTACAGTAAGGATGGGACACTGTTGACCTCAACTGATGATGTGATCGGGCGCTGGAAAGAGCATTTTGAGGAGCTCCTGAATCCGACCTACACGCCCTCTAGTACAGAGGCAGAGCTGGAGGCTGATGGAGGGTCATCGTCAGTTTCCCTGGGGGAAGTCGCTGAGGTAGTCAAACAACTCCACAGTGGCAAAGCCCCAGGGACTGATGAGATTCGTCCAGAAATGCTAAAAGCTTTGGGTGGGGAAGGGCTGTCTTGGTTGACACGCCTCTTCAACATTGCATGGAAGTCTGGGACAGTGCCAGAGGAGTGGCAGACCGGGGTGGTGGTTCCCCTCTTTAAAAAGGGGGACCAGAGAGTGTGTGCCAATTACAGAGGTATCACACTCCTCAGCCTCCCTGGTAAAGTGTACTCCAAAGTGCTGGAAAGGAGGGTTCGGCCAATAGTCGAACCTCAGATTGAAGAGGAACAATGCGGTTTTCGTCCTGGCCGGGGAACCACGGACCAGCTCTTTACTCTCGCAAGGATCCTGGAGGGGGCCTGGGAGTATGCCCATCCAGTCTACATGTGTTTTGTGGATCTGGAGAAGGCGTATGACCGGGTACCCCGGGATCTTTGTGGGAGGTGCTGCGGGAGTATGGGGTGAGGGGGTCTCTTCTCAGGGCCATCCAATCTCTGTACGCTCAAAGCATGAGCTGTGTCCGTGTCCTCGGCAGTAAGTCGGATTCGTTCCCGGTGGGGGTTGGCCTCCGCCAGGGCTGCGCTTTGTCACCAATCCTGTTTGTAATATTCATGGACAGGATATCAAGGCGTAGTCATGGGGGAGGGGTTCCCGTTCGGTGGGCTGATGGTCACATCACTGCTTTTTGCGGATGATGTGGTCCTGATGGCCTCATCGGTCGGTGACCTTCAGCACTCACTGGATCGGTTCGCAGCCGAGTGTGAAGCGGCTGGGATGAGGGTTAGCACCTCTAAATCTGAGGCCATGACTCTCAGCAGGAAACCGGTGGAGTGCCTACTCCGGGTAGGGAATGAGTCCTTACTCCAAGTGAAGGAGTTCAAGTACCTCGGGGTCCTGTTCGCGAGTGAGGGAACAATGGAGCGGGAGTTTGGTCGGAGGATCGGAGCAGCGGGGGCGGTGTTGCATTCGCTTCACCGCACCGTTGTGACGAAAAGAGAGCTGAGCCGAAAGGCAAAGCTCTCGATCTACCGGTCAATCTTTGTTCCTACCCTCACCTATGGTCATGAAAGCTGGGTCATGACCGAAAGAACGAGATCGCGGGTACAAGCGGCCGAAATGGGTTTTCTCAGAAAGGTGGCTGGCCTCTCCCTTAGGGATAGGGTGAGAAGCTCAGTCATCCGAGAGGAACTCGGAGTAGAGCCGCTGCTCCTTTGCATAGAAAGGAGCCAGTTGAGGTGGTTCGGGCATCTTGTAAGAATGCCACCTGGGCGCCTCCCTAGAGAGGTGTTCCAGGCACGTCCAGCTGGGAGGAGACCTCGGGGAAGACCCAGGACTAGGTGGAGAGATTATATCTCCACACTGGCCTGGGAACGCCTCGGGATTCCCCAGTCAGAGCTGGCTAATGTTGCCCGGGAAAGGGAAGTTTGGGGTCCCCTGCTAGAGCTGCTACCCCCGCGACCCGACCCCGGATAAGCGGTTGAAGATGAGATGAGATGAGATGAGTAAGGCGTTTTCTTTGATGTGGGGGACGTCTCGCCATAACACACTGATGTGAATTAATCAACTGCAAGAGCTTCTTCGTAAAGTCTAAAGTGTAGAAGGAACAAATGGGTTGTACCTGATTGGACAATAGGCGTGTGTACATCACTTCCACTCTCTCTTTTCTCCAATCAGATCCCCCAGATTAGCTACGCCTCTACGGCCCCGGAGCTGAGCGATGACCGGCGCTACGACTTTTTCTCCCGGGTGGTTCCTCCCGACTCTTTCCAGGCCCAGGCCATGGTGGACATCATCAGGGAACTTGGTTGGACCTATGTCTCCACCGTGGCCTCGGAGGGAAGCTATGGAGAAAAGGGGGTGGAGGCCTTTCAACAGATCTCCAAAGAGACTGGTGAGTGGAAATGTTATTGTATATAACACCATACTACAGTAAGATAATGTTATTGTATATAACACAATACTACAGTATGATCATGCTATTGTATATAACACAATACTACAGTAAAATAATGTTATTGTATATAACACAATACTACAGTAAGATAATGTTATTGTATATAGCACAATACTACAGTAAGATAATAATATTGTATATAACACAATATTACAGTAAGATAATGTTATTGTATATAACACAATATTAAAGTAAGATAATGGTATTGTATATAACACAATATTACAGTAAGATAATGGTATTGTATATAACACAATACTACAGTAAGATAATGTTAATGTATATAACACAATACTACAGTAAGATAATGTTATTGTATATAACACAATACTACAGTAAGATAATGTTATTGTATATAACACAATATTACAGTAAGATAATGTTATTGTATATAACACAATATTACAGTAAGATAATGTTATTGTATATAACACAATACCACAGTAAGATAATGGTATTGTATATAACACAATACTACAGTAAGATAATGTTATTGTATATAACACAATACCACAGAAAGATAATGTTATTTTATATAACACAATACTACAGTAAGATAATGCTATTGTATATTACACAATACTACAGTAAGATAATGTTATTGTATATAACACAATACTACAGTAAGATAATGTTATTGTATATAACACAATATTACAGTAAGATAATGTTATTGTATATAACACAATATTACAGTAAGATAATGTTATTGTATATAACACAATACCACAGTAAGATAATGTTATTGTATATAACACAATACTACAGTAAGATAATGTTAATGTATATAACACAATACTACAGTAAGATAATGTTATTGTATATAACACAATACTACAGTAAGATAATGTTTTTTTTATATAACACAATACTACAGTAAGATAATGTTATTGTATATAACACAATACCACAGTAAGATAATGTTATTGTATATAACACAATACCACAGTAAGATAATGTTATTGTATATAACACAATACTACAGTAAGATAATGTTTTTGTATATAACACAATACTACGGTAAGATTTTGGTTTTACTAATTTCTCCAAGTTCTGTAGCTTTCATTTCCAGTTAAAGGGAAGTTGGCATTGAACAGTTTTTTTTATTTTGTTGGAATGACGTTCCATTTTAAATACAGGTTTTATAGGACATTTCAGCATCTATCAAATCATGGGCCACAGCTCAATAGCATTAGGGAAATGCCACAAAGCTGCTCCCATGTAGATGTCCAGTCAAATCAATACTTTTATTTGGCAACATCCTTCAAACTGAATCCAGAAACATAAAAACGGTATCCAAGTGTTCATTGGATTGGCAAGGAAAGGACTTTCTTTAAGCTATCGCTTTAAAGCTATGTTGTTCTTCTTTAAGCTGTTTTCCCCTAGGCCACATACAGGCAAATAAGTAATGGTGGTCACAAGTGAGAATCAACCCTCCATCCCACCACAGGTTATTATTACACTGCCAATTTATGGCAGGAAGTGCACTGACTGGCTAGGAGGTGGGGAGGCAGGAGGAGGGAGGTGGGGAGGCAGTGGGTGGGAGGTGGGGAGGCAGTGGGAGGGAGGTGGGGAGGGAAGAGGAGGGAGGTGAGGAGGCAGGAGGAGAGAGGTGGTGAGACAGTGGTAGGGAGTTGGTGAGACAGAGGAGGGAGGTGGGGAGGCAGTCGCAGGGTGGTGGGGGTGGCAGTGGGTGGTAGGTGGGGAGGCAGTGGGTGGGAGGTGGGGAGGCAGTGGGTGGGAGGTGGGGAGACAGAGGGAGGGAGGTGTGGAGGCAGTGGGAGGGAGGTGGGGAGGCAGGAGGAGGGAGGTGGTGAGGCAGTGGGAGGGAGGTGGGGAGACAGAGGAGTGCGGTGGGGAGGCAGTCGCAGGGTGGTGGGGGTGGCAGTGGGTGGTAGGTGGGGAGACAGAGGGAGGGAGGTGGGGAGGCAGGAGGAGGGAGGTGGGGAGGCAGTGGGTGGGAGGTGGGGAGACAGAGGGAGGGAGGTGGGAAGGCAGTGGGAGGGAGGTGCTGAGACAGAGGGAGGGAGGTGGGGAGGCAGGAGGAGGGAGGTGGTGAGACAGTGGGTGGGAGGTGGGGAGGCAGTGGGAGGGAGGTGGGGAGGCAGGAGGGGGAGGTGGTGAGGCAGTGTGAGGGAGGTGGGGAGACAGAGGGAGGGAGGTGAGGAGGCAGTGGGAGGGAGGTGGTGAGTCAGTGGGAGGGAGGTGGGGAGGGAGGGGGAGGGAGGAGGAGGAGGGAGGTGGGGAGGGAGGAGGAGGGAGGTGGCAAGGCAGTGTGAGGGAGGTGGTGAGGCAGGAGGAGGGAGGTGGGGAGTCAGGTGTAGGGAGGTGTGGAGGCAGTGTGGTCCGCCTGCAGCTCACTAATATGGGCTTTTGCTGTAAATGCCATGTTGTGACTCCACTAATATTGTTTTTTGTAATACATTCTGAAGTATTATTGGACAACAACAACAACATAGTGGCATCTAGGTCTGTCGCTTCTGTTCTGTGAGTGTCCTTGGGTCAAATATATTCCTCGTCAATTCCATTTTCTATCCCAGGGTAAGAAGGTCTGCTTTAAGGAAGGATGACATTTTTCAATGCCAAGCTCAGGAAATTACACTGCATGATCCACGGTTCAGCATCTACACAACTCCTCCCCCGGGAATATCACTGTACCAAGGGAGCCAAGGGTTACTTCCTGATCCTCACCTTGACCTTTTCAGATCCATTTATTTTAATCTGCTGCTCCTCCAACACCCCCTGCTGACCAATCCCGAGTCTTGGTTCTAAGAAGTGATGCTAGTAAATACAAACCCCTGAATGACAGCGTTAACAATATCCAACTCTCGAAAATCTGAAGTCTTGCTGAAGTTAATATATTGTCTATATATGCGTTTATTTACAGTATTTACGTGCAGTTTTTATGCGCTGTCGTTATGTGCTGTTGTTATGTGCTGTTGTTATGTGTAGTTATTATGTGTGGTCTTTATGTGCAGTCTTTATGCGCTGTCTTTATGTGCATTGATTCTTTATGTGCAGTTGTTATGTGCAGTCTTTATGTGCAGTCTTTAAGTGCAGTCTTTATGTGCAGTCTTTATCTGCAGTCTTTGTGTGCAGTCTTTATGTGCAGTCTTTATGTGCAGTCTTTATGTGCTTTTGTTATGTGTAGTCTTTATGTGCAGTCGGTTGGGGTGTTGTGGCGCTAGATGATATTGCTGCAGGTGGAATCCCTTTGGAACAACACTGTGATGGAATTAGGAATAAAAACCCTGATGATTTTAGGTGGGTTATTTCGGGAGGAGGGGGGGGTTGCTTGTTACATGCTTCGCTGCACACGGGTGGGTATAAAGGGACCAGATTGTTTTCTTTGTTCTGGATTTTTCTGTCACTGACATTTGTCTCAGCAGTCGGCAAACATTGCATTGATATTGTTGCTGTGACTGTAGGAACATGACAGACGAGCGGGTTCGGGTTTCTAGGATATTGCTGTAGTTGTTGACTCATCCATTACATCGGAGCTGCTGTCAAGGAATGGCATGTTCTGTATCGCCACTCAAATCCAACAGGAATCATTTCCACTCAAGCCTCTCACACACACACACACACCGGACATTATGTTTTCAATAAGGCATTCGTTACATAACGACCACCATGTATATTTATAACACCAAAGTGTGTGCCAGTTGCCGCGTATCGCAGCGCTACGTTCGGTTTGAATAGGCAACATATTGAGAAGGAGAAACGCTAACGTGGATCCGCCCACGGACGGTCCTTTGAATTTATCTGCGCGGTCTGGATGTTTTTTGGACCCGTTTCTTCGGCGGTTGTGAAATGTCGGATGCATTAGTGGCGTCCTCGCCTCACCACTTCAAGGAGAAGCGTCCAGTGGGCTTAATGCAATCTGGTCGCCCATTACCCAGAGTGCAGAGCAGAGTGATGGTCAGCTAGTATCGATCGCTTCTATTTTCCACTCTCCTATTTCCACTTTGTTTGGGTTGTCAAACAATTATATATTTTTTGTGTGTTTGGGGGGGGCTGTACATTTTCACATGTTTAATGTATGTAATATATACATCTTGTGTCCCATTAATACCATAGACATTAATGAACCAAGTCAATCAAAAGTTTATCTGGCACCAAAGACGTAATATTCGAAGTGTCTCTGCTTTTGCAGAATCTTCATGAGAAGAAAATGTCAGAAAATTGTTAATGCGTATGTCTCGATCGCTTTAGTTGCTGGGCTTTTCTTTTGAGTTCAATTGATCCACGCATACAACGACAACATAATAACACATCTATTACGTCTATTTACTTGATCTCATCCATCTGTCCTGGATTTTGGAAATCAAACGTTTACTGAGCGCAGACACAACCAGAAGCAGGGAAATTACAATATCCATTATAATCAAGCCTCTCGCTCTCAAGAGTGGTTTCACATCTGCCGAGTGTCCTGACCTCTTTACGCCAGCCATTATTTGACTACATGCACACAATGTTTAAAACAGCCCAATGTACGTCAACGTTAAAAAAACGAATAAACGCTCGCTCAGATAAGTCGCTAAACACACTCGCTTGTGTTCTCTTGGTTTTATGTCACCTGACTTTCAGCTGCCCAAATCCTGTTTCTGTTTCCCCGAAAAATTTGTTAAAACCCTGCTTTAGCAATAAGATGGGCGAAACAAACACCAGATCAGGCCTACGCAGGGTAATGCTAAAGGTATTAAAACCCTGCTTTAGCAATAAGCTAGGCGAAACAAACACTAGACCTGGCCTACACAGGGTCATGCTAAATGGACCTAGCCTATCATATAAAGTGAACATGAATATTTGAAGCGAGCGGAGACGATGCGACAGCTGCAATCGATGAAAAAGGAAATTGACACTTATTCGGAAACAACACGCGCCCAATCCCCCAGGTGATGAACTGTGTCACACGAACACTTCCCGTAGATGGCACGAACACGTGCTTTGATTGGTTTACAGTTTGCTTGTGTCATAAACGTTTGAACCAACCCGGCCACTTCACGGACACAGCGCCGGGCATGTTCTCAACGTCGATACGCGTACAAGCGACGGTACTTAACGTTACTTAGCTCGTTGGACTTGATAAGAATCGTCCTGAAGGCTGATTGAATGTCTGCATACACCGATTTAGGGTTCATCCATTACTGACACACATTTCCACAGAGATCATACATCCTTTAAGGATCTGTTCAGTTCCTGTCAGAGAACACTTTAGGAAGAGTTGAAACATGGATGCAATCGTGTTATTATATCACACCAGGACGGAATTGTCTGCTCAGTGTGATGAGAGAGAACGAGAGATTTATCTTGTATTTTCAATTAGTGTGGAACACACCGGTCCCTGGAAGGGTTTCTGTATTTCTGGCTACTTCTGATATGTCAGGAAGTGAAAGAAAGCCCATTTAGGTGCAGTCAGGGGCCCATTTGGGTGCAGACAGGGGCCCATTTGGGTACTGTCAGGGGCCCATTTGGGTGCAGACAGGGGCCCATTTGGGTGCAGACAGGGGCCCATTTGGGTGCAGACAGGGGCCCATTTAGGTGCAGTCAGGGGCCCATTTGGGTGCAGACAGGGGCCCATTTGGGTGCAGACAGGGGCCCATTTGGGTGCAGACAGGGGCCCATTTGGGTGCAGACAGGGGCCCATTTGGAAGCAGTCAGGGGCCCATTTGGGTGCAGACAGGGGCCCATTTAGGTGCAGTCAGGGGCCCATTTGGAAGCAGTCAGGGGCCCATTTGGGTGCAGACAGGGGCCCATTTGGGTGCAGACAGGGGCCCATTTGGGTGCAGACAGGGGCCCATTTGGGTGCAGACAGGGGCCCATTTGGGTGCAGACAGGGGCCCATTTAGGTGCAGTCGGGGGCCCATTTGGGTGCAGACAGGGGCCCATTTAGGTGCAGTCAGGGGCCCATTTGGGTGCAGACAGGGGCCCATTTAGGTGCAGTCAGGGGCCCATTTGGAAGCAGTCAGGGGCCCATTTGGGTGCAGACAGGGGCCCATTTGGGTGCAGACAGGGGCCCATTTGGGTGCAGACAGGGGCCCATTTGGGTCCAGTCAGGGGCCCATTTGGGTGCAGTCAGGGGCCCATTTGGGTGCAGTCAGGGGCCCATTTGGGTGCAGACAGGGGCCCATTTGGAAGCAGTCAGGGGCCCATTTGGGTGCAGACAGGGGCCCATTTGGGTGCAGACAGGGGCCCATTTGGGTGCAGACAGGGGCCCATTTGGGTGCAGACAGGGGCCCATTTGGGCGCAGGGGTCCATTTGGGTGCAGGGTCCTACCTACAGAGCTGGGAGAGATTAGTATTTTCTGCATTACTCTCAACATATTTAAATTCAGTTTATATAACAGTGGCATTTGTTTTTTCCCTTTGAATAACTAACCCATGCTGGCTCGTTTAAAAGCAAGATACAAACATCACTCTTATATGCATTGAAAGGCACCACCAGAGCCGGGACTTCATATCACTCGTTTGAACTGCAAAAAAAATTCAATATGCACTTCAAAATATTTCACAGCAGGACCGGAGCTAAAATATAGCGTGTAACATTTTTATTCTCTGTACTTCATGCATATGGAAGGACTACATTGGCTTCGCCATCAGCCTTTGACCAACAGCTTGATCTGTTCTGTGAAGATGAGCTCTCTGAACGAGAACTGCGTGCTCCTGCAGCGTTCCCTCCGTTTCTCCGGAGCTAACACGACAGTGGAGTGTGGGATGAGGACGGTCGGGAACGGGCCCGACGCGCACTGGATGGGAATGGCAGTCCGTTTCCCCGGGCTGGTTCCGCTTGAGCTGCGCCGGGAGGGAAGTGACAGCCGTGGGAGCCAGTTGACGTTCCGCCTCCCTGCTCCGGAGGTGATAAAAATAATTGGAGCCTTATGGACGAGCCCCCTCGTCCCCTCCCCCTGCCCGCCCCCCGGGTGGGGCTAGTGGGGTGGGAGGGGGTTGCCCGTCGGAAGTACACTCGGATATCGAGGACCGCCCCCTCCTTCCCTCCCTCCACTCCCTCCCTCTGGAGTCTCTCTGGGATAAGATGGGATGTATAATTGAAAGTGCAGCATGGACCTTATGGCACTCACTCTCACGGTCCCACACAGGACCAGACGGAGACAGATGAATTAAATCATCACTATTTCATCTGGCCTATATTAATCAAACTGGGTGTCGAGTCTGGCTGGAGGGGGGTGTTCACTGTAGATAGCGAACACTGGGTGCATCCGGGGTAAAACGTCAAATAATGGGAACGTTCAAACATCCCAGGATTCGTGCCCAACAAACATTTCAACAGCGTTCCAGCTTTTGCAGTGAAAATCTAACCGAAACCGAAACCCCTCTCCGATGTCTCCTGAATGTATCTCTTTATGTATGTATGAATGTATCTCTTTATGTATGTATGAATGTATCTCTCTATGTATGTATAAATGTATCTCTTTATGTATGTATGAATGTATCTCTCTATGTATGTATGAATGTATCTCTTTATGTATGTATGAATGTATCTCTTTATGTATGTATGAATGTATCTCTCTATGTATGTGTGAATGTATCTCTCTATGTATGTATGAATGTATCTCTCTGTATGTATGAATGTATCTCTGTATGTATGAATGTATCTCTCTATGTATGTATGAATGTATCTCTTTATGTATGTATGAATGTATCTCTCTATGTATGTATGAATGTATCTCTCTATGTATGTATGAATGTATCTCTTTATGTATGTTTGAATCTATCTCTCTGTATGTATGAATGTATCTCTGTATGTATGAATGTATCTCTCTATGTATGTATGTGTCACGGATGCTCCGGCGTAGTGCGGTGAAAGCCATTGCAGAGTCGTAGGAACCGTTCAAAATAAGGTTTATTGCGACGTTGAACACAAAACAAACCGATCACGGCGAAAATCCTATACTGTTAAACTGAAAGTAAAAGTGCGCATATCGCGTCTTAACACAAATACGTTTCTTAATAACAGTCCGATATACACCAGCACTCACCTCTATAATACAGTGACATTCAAACACACAATGCTAAGCAAGGAGTGACTTGCTAGCGACCCCTTTATATCCCGACATAAAGTGACAGATTACTAACAGCTGTGACCACGTGAAAGAGGAAGTAATCACAGCTAGTGAGAACAAAAACACGGAAGTGGATCACCGAAATGGAAGTGTAGCAACGCCACCACACCAATCGTGACAGTATCCCCCACTAAAAGGCTAGCTCCCCAGATAGCCGAACGAACTAACAAAAACCCTAAGGGAGCAACAAGACAGAACCCACAGTTAAACCCAATGGGTTAGTCCATCAGGACGGGTCCAGTCCTGAATAGGCCACGGTAGCCGACCGCCATCTCGAGCGGCTGAGAGGCCGCCAGTTTGAGCGGCTCAGGGTGCGTCGTGGCGGCGGCCATCGTGGGCGACGTGGCGGAGGCCATCGTTGGCGACGTGGCTGAGGCCATCGTTGGCGACGTGGCGGAGGCCATCGTGGGCGACGTGGCGGAGGCCATCGTGGGCGACGTGGCGGAGGCCATCGTGGGCGACGTGGCGGAGGCCATCGTGGGCGACGTGGCTGAGGCCATCGTTGGCGACGTGGCGGCGGCCATCGTGAGCGTAGTCGTGGCGGCGGCCATCGTGAGCGTAGTCGTGGCGGCGGCCATTGTGAGCCTAGTCGTGGCGGCGTCCCTCGTGAGCGTAGTCGTGGCGGCGGCCATCGTGAGCGGCGTCGTGGCGGCGGCCATCGTGAGCGTCGTCGTGGCGGCGGCCATCGTGAGCGAGTCGTGGCGGCGGCCATCGTGAGCGTAGTCGTGGCGGCGGCCATCGTGAGCGTAGTCGTGGCGGCGGCCATCGTGAGCGTAGTCGTGGCGGCGGCCATCGTGAGCGCAGTCGTGGCGGCGGCCATCGTGCGCGCAGTCGTGGCGGCGGCCATCGTGAGCGCAGTCGTGGCGGCGGCCATCGTGAGCGTAGTCGTGGCGGCGGCCATCGTGAGCGTCGTCGTGGCGGCCATCGTGAGCGTCGTCGTGGCGGCGGCCATCGTGAGCGTCGTCGTGGCGGCGGCCATCGTGAGCGTCGTCGTGGCGGCGGCCATCGTGAGCGTCGTCGTGGCGCGGCCTTCGTGGCCGGCGATGCGGCAGCCATTGTGGACGGCGATGCGGCAGCCATTATGGGCGGCGATGCGGCAGCCATTGTGGGCGGCGATGCGGCAGCCATTGTGGGCGGCGATGCGGCAGCCATTGTGGGCGGCGATGCGGCAGCCATTGTGGGCGGCGATGCGGCAGCCATTGTGGGCGGCGATGCGGCAGCCACTGTGGGGGGCGATGCGGCAGCCATTGTGGGCGGCGATGCGGCAGCCATCTTGGGCGCGGGTGTGACGGCGGGGGCCATCGTGGACGCTGGCGTGACGGCGGGGGCCATCGTGGACGCTGGCGTGACGGCGGCAGCCATCTTGGGCGCTGGCGTGACGACGGCAGCCATCTTGGGCGCTGGCGTGACGACGACGGCAGCCATCTTGAGCGCTGGCGTGACGGCAACAGCCATCTTGGGCGCGGGCGTGACGGCGGGAGCCATCGTGGACGTGGGCGTGACGACGGCAGCCATCTTGGGCGCTGGCGGGACGACGGCAGCCATCTTGGGCGCTGGCGGGACGGCAGGAGCCATCGTGGACGCTGGCGTGACGGCGGCAGCCATCTTGGGCGCTGGCGTGACGACGGCAGCCATCTTGGGCGCTGGCGTGACAACGACGGCAGCCATCTTGAGCGCTGGCGTGACGGCAACAGCCATCTTGGGCGCGGGCGTGACGGCGGGAGCCATCGTGGACGTGGGCGTGACGACGGCAGCCATCTTGGGCGCTGGCGGAACGACGGCAGCCATCTTGGGCGCTGGTGGGACGGCAGGAGCCATCGTGGACGCTGGCGTGACGGCGGCAGCCATCTTGGGCGCTGGCGTGACGGCAACAGCCTTCTTTGGCGCTGGCGTGACGGCGGCAGCCATCTTGGGCGCTGGCGTGACTGAGGCCATCTCGGGCACAGGCGTAGCTGAAGCCATCTCGGGCACAGGCGTAGCTGAGGCCATCTCGGGCACAGGCGTAGCTGAGGCCATCTCGGGCACAGGCGTAGCTGAGGCCATCTCGGGCGCAGGCGTAGCTGAGGCCATCTCAGGCGCAGGCGTAGCTGAGGCCATCTCAGGCGCAGGCGTAGCTGAGGCCATCTCAGGCGCAGGCGTAGCTGAGGCCATCTCGGGCACAGGCGTAGCTGAGGCCATCTCAGGCGCAGGCGTAGCGGCCATCTCGGGCGCTGGCGTGGCGGAGGCGATCTCTGGCGTCAGATCTTGAAAGTCCAGCCATGCCTTCCACCACGCCCTAATGACAGCCGGGGGCTGCTTATGTAACCCCTCCGGGATTTCTCTGTCCCGGAGGTAGGTGGTCGGAAAGGGTCTTCCCCGGCGGGGGTAGTGGCTGTAGCTCCAGGGGTTTTCCTCCCCTGTCTGCAGCCCCGGAACAGTGGGCGGTGTCTTCTGCCCGCCCCAGCCGACGTCCGATGTTGCGGGGACTAGTCGACTGAGGACGGGATCCCATAGCAGGGCGTCTTCCAGGGAGTCCTCCTCCACTCGCTCGTAGAACGCCTCCTCATCATCCGAGGAGAGGGAGTCGGACCCCCAATCACCCTGCCAGGTGTAGCGCTGCTCCTGCTGCTCCGTGGGTTGACGGTGAGCTTCATACCTCGGAGCGCTATAGCTTGCCCCTCCGAGGAATCCACTCACCGTCCGGCTCTGCGGGCTTTTTGGGTGGCTTAGCATTCTGTCACGGATGCTCCGGCGTAGTGCGGTGAAAGCCATTGCAGAGTCGTAGGAACCATTCAAAATAAGGTTTATTGCGACGTTGAACACAAAACAAACCGATCACGGCGAAAATCCTATACTGTTAAACTGAAAGTAAAAGTGCGCATATCGCGTCTTAACACAAATACGTTTCTTAATAACAGTCCGATATACACCAGCACTCACCTCTATAATACAGTGACATTCAAACACACAATGCTAAGCAAGGAGTGACTTGCTAGCGACCCCTTTATATCCCGACATAAAGTGACAGATTACTAACAGCTGTGACCACGTGAAAGAGGAAGTAATCACAGCTAGTGAGAACAAAAACACGGAAGTGGATCACCGAAATGGAAGTGTAGCAACGCCACCACACCAATCGTGACAGTATGAATGTATCTCTCTGTATGTATGAATGTATCTCTCTATGTTTGTATGAATGTATCTCTCTATGTATGTATGAATGTATCTCTCTATGTTTGTATGAATGTATCTCTCTATGTATGTATGAATGTATCTCTTTATGTATGTATGAATGTATTTCTCTATGTATGTATGAATGTATCTCTCTATGTATGTATGAATGTATCTCTTTATGTATGTATGAATGTATCTCTTTATGTATGTATGAATGTATCTCTCTATGTATGTATGAATGTATCTCTCTATGTATGTATGAATGTATCTCTTTATGTATGTTTGAATGTATCTCTCTGTATGTATGAATGTATCTCTGTATGTATGAATGTATCTCTTTATGTATGTTTGAATGTATCTCTCTGTATGTATGAATGTATCTCTGTATGTATGAATGTATCTCTCTGTATGTATGAATGTATGTATGTATGAATGTATCTCTCTATGTATGTATGAATGTATCTCTGTATGTATGAATGTATCTCTATGTTTGTATGAATGTATCTCTCTATGTATGTATGAATGTATCTCTTTATGTATGTATGAATGTATCTCTCTATGTATGTATGAATGTATCTCTCTATGTATGTATGAATGTATCTCATTATGTATGTATGAATGTATCTCTTTATGTATGTATGAATGTATCTCTTTATGTATGTATGAATGTATCTCTCTATGTATGTATGAGTGTATCTCTTTATGTATGTATGAATGTATCTCTTTATGTATGTATGAATGTATCTCTTTATGTATGTATGAATGTATCTCTCTCTGTATGTATCAATGTATCTCTCTATGAATGTATGAATGTATCTCTCTATGTATGTATGAATGTATCTCTTTGTGTATGTATGAATGTATCTCTTTGTGTATGTATGAATGTATCTCTCTATGTATGTATGAATGTATCGCTCTATGTTTGTATGAATGTATCTCTTTATGTATGTATGAATGTATCTCTCTCTGTATGTATCAATGTATCTCTCTATGAATGTATGAATGTATCTCTCTATGTATGTATGAATGTATCTCTTTGTGTATGTATGAATGTATCTCTTTGTGTATGTATGAATGTATCTCTCTATGTATGTATGAATGTATCTCTTTATGTATGTATGAATGTATCTCTCTATGTATGTATGAATGTATCTCTCTATGTATGTATGAATGTATCTCTTTATGTATGTATGAATGTATCTCTTTATGTATGTATGAATGTATCTCTTTATGTATGTATGAATGTATCTCTCTATGTATGTATGAGTGTATCTCTTTATGTATGTATGAATGTATCTCTCTGTATGTATGAATGTATCTCTCTATGTTTGTATGAATGTATCTCTCTATGTATGTATGAATGTATCTCTCTATGTTTGTATGAATGTATCTCTCTATGTATGTATGAATGTATCTCTTTATGTATGTATGAATGTATCTCTCTATGTATGTATGAATGTATCTCTCTATGTATGTATGAATGTATCTCTTTATGTATGTATGAATGTATCTCTTTATGTATGTATGAATGTATCTCTCTATGTATGTATGAATGTATCTCTCTATGTATGTATGAATGTATCTCTTTATGTATGTTTGAATGTATCTCTCTGTATGTATGAATGTATCTCTCTATGTATGTATGAATGTATCTCTCTGTATGTATGAATGTATCTCTCTATGTTTGTATGAATGTATCTCTCTATGTATGTATGAATGTATCTCTTTATGTATGTATGTATGTATCTCTTTATGTATGTATGAATGTATCTCTTTATGTATGTATGAATGTATCTCTTTATGTATGTATGAATGTATCTCTCTCTGTATGTATCAATGTATCTCTCTATGAATGTATGAATGTATCTCTCTATGTATGTATGAATGTATCTCTTTGTGTATGTATGAATGTATCTCTTTGTGTATGTATGAATGTATCTCTCTATGTATGTATGAATGTATCGCTCTATGTTTGTATGAATGTATCTCTTTATGTATGTATGAATGTATCTCTCTCTGTATGTATCAATGTATCTCTCTATGAATGTATGAATGTATCTCTCTATGTATGTATGAATGTATCTCTTTGTGTATGTATGAATGTATCTCTTTGTGTATGTATGAATGTATCTCTCTATGTATGTATGAATGTATCTCTTTATGTATGTATGAATGTATCTCTCTATGTATGTATGAATGTATCTCTCTATGTATGTATGAATGTATCTCTTTATGTATGTATGAATGTATCTCTTTATGTATGTATGAATGTATCTCTTTATGTATGTATGAATGTATCTCTCTATGTATGTATGAGTGTATCTCTTTATGTATGTATGAATGTATCTCTTTATGTATGTATGAATGTATCTCTTTATGTATGTATGAATGTATCTCTCTCTGTATGTATAAATGTATCTCTCTATGAATGTATGAATGTATCTCTCTATGTATGTATGAATGTATCTCTTTGTGTATGTATGAATGTATCTCTTTGTGTATGTATGAATGTATCTCTCTATGTATGTATGAATGTATCTCTTTATGTATGTATGAATGTATCTCTCTATGTATGTATGAATGTATCTCTTTGTGTATGTATGAATGTATCTCTCTATGTATGTATGAATGTATCTCTCTGTATGTATGAATGTATCTCTCTATGACTTATCAATATATATTCGAAACCAGGCCACCTGCTGCTCCTTAGTTCGCCGGCTGCCCCTGAGAACGGAGAGCTCCGTATCTTCGTCACGTCCGGAGATGTGAGCCACTCTGCCGGCGGCAAGGGAAGACACTTCCCCCTGACGGCACAGAGTTCTGTCGGCAGACCCGTTGCTCTGGTGTTCCCGTCTTGGCTGACTAACGAGGAACCCTATGGTCATTCAATAACTTAGCCTCAGCTACGTCGCACACAGCAGCCAGTCCACCTCCTTCGGGCGGTCTGGTCATCACAGCGTGTTCAAGCCTGCTGCTCAAAAAGGAGAACCAGTCTGCTTATCTTCATCCATGACAGGCGGCCATGAACCAAGTGTGACCTCTGCCTCCTCCGTTGTGACAGTGACAAGTGGATTTATTTTTTTATGTTGAATCAGACCCCAGAACGTATGACAGTCTCACTGACAGACAGACAGAGGAATAGAGGTATGCACATGTGCATACAAATACACATGCTTTACACACACACACACACACACAGTGACCTGGCTGCATTAGCAGCTTCGATTACTCATCCCCCTATATCCCAGAGACTCCCACATACATGCATACATACATACATACATACATACATACACACACACATACATACATGCACACACACATACATACATACATGCATGCACAAATACATATACATACACACATTATGCACAAATACAAATATACACACATTAAGAACATGCATATGGTACACAAATACATTCCGTTGCCAGTCGGCCCTGGGGCGCTTAACTGTGCTTCTGACTCATCTCTCTGAGATTTAGCCTCAACACAGCGGTACCGTTTCGCCGAACAGGAAAGCTTGTTCGTAGCAGTGTTGCAAACCCACCAAGAGCCCCGAAGAATAATGTGAAATCTCTGTTCTGAAATGGAGCTTTAGCTCGGTTCCTGCGAGACCCTCTGGCTGTCTGCTTCAGCTGCTTCTTCTCTTCTGTTCGTCAGACGCGCCACAACAGCACACTTCATTTTAACAGTCGAGCCCGATCCCCCAGCATTTAACCCGCTCCAGAGAAGAGCTTAGCTTTTGTGTTCTGTCCACTTAAGGAGGATTACAGCCACACTTGCTGTTTGTAGAGATGTATTGTCCGGCAATGAGCGATATTATTCTAATTCTGCCTGACGGGTCTTTCGCTGTTCGGGATGGCCAGGGAGAAGGCTTTCGGGTAAAGCTGATGTAGCCCCTGTAAATGTGTTCTCTACAGCCAGCTAAAAGATGTTATATCAAAGTAGTGAGCCTGCAGAAATGGCCAATTAGGGAATTCCTAGCATTTCTCGTTCTGTTCAGGCAACCCAACCTGATACCCTCATAGGTTGTCTGCGTTAGGAGTATTTGAATAGGTGACATTTTAATTAGTTTGAGAGAAGCTTCGGAGCAGCTCGTCAAGTATTTGTCTTTGCCATATGTCGATTCCCGTATATTCCAAGGAAGTACAATAACGGCGTGTCGAAGGTTAGGTCGACCCTTGCCCTCACATCTGTTTGAGCAGAATGAACACAGTGAATGTATTTGTGAATGTAGAATCGTATTTCTTTTTGTCGCTTTTTATATAATGAGCTCCTGAATGCAACCGAATGTGACCCGGATGACAACTCATTTATCAAACCCTGTCAAACCTTGGGCTTTTTTTCTCCTGCCAGAAAGGCAGCCGGAATCTGTCAACCAGCACTAATACAGAACTGTGAGACAGTATTTAAAGGTTACCTTAAATGCTTGACTGAAGCAAATTAGGTCAGAATGCAGCCCCTGGACATCTATGGATTACACAGACATTATTACCTTAATCGATATTCCCTCAAGGACAATTTCCAACTAAGTTTTGGCCGTTTTTCTGAAGTGACTGCCATGAGTGACTCGCCTAATATCAAATAAATCTTCAGAGATGCCAGGAATATGCAATAAGCAATACGTAGCTTTCACCGTTTATCAACTCATTAGCACTGACTCGTCTAAGCACAGATTAATCTGTCAATATTATTAGCACTCTTGTGTGTGTCATCTGTGCGTCGAAAAAGCGTTGAAGGAAAAGTCAAGGGAGGCCTGAGACTTCAAACCATTTGTAGTGAAAAAGTTTGAGAACTACAATTAACCTTCAGCTGCAACCGTCTATTAAGGATCGGAAATTACCTATTCTGCGTTTTCCATTGAATTCGTGTTTTGCCCTGTTGTTTTTTTATTCCCAGTGTGAGACCACTTACTGTGAAACACTCAGCCCGCTAAAACTGAAATGTAAATGGGACGTATGGAACCGACGAGCACTGTGATTTATTCATTCCGCCAGTCATTTATCAATCTTGCAACGACTACGCGGAAGAATGCAAACATAATTACAGCCCCGGATCTCCCTTGTTCGACTGCATTCCATATCCACATGGATCTGACTTCCACGAGAGAAGATTAACGCGGTGTTGACTCGAGGGTTGTGAGCGTGTGGATATTTGTGTGTGGCTCCGGGTAAACATCCTAGAGAGCGCATCATTCAGCCCTCAATCCAAAACCAATGTTATTTCTTCACCCCCCCCCACTTTCTTTTTGTTTGTTTCTGTCTTTGTCTTGCTCTTCCTTTCCATCTCTCTCTTTCTTTCTCTGTTTCGTTCTTTCTCTCTCTCTATCTCTCGCTCTGTTCTTACGCTCCGCGTCTCTGCCTTTCTTTGCCTCCCAATTCAAGGTGGAATCTGCATCGCACAGTCTCTGAAGATCCCCCACAATCCCCGGCAGGAGGATTATGACAAAGCCGTTCAGCAGCTGTTGGAAACGCAGCGCTCCCGGGCCGTCATCATATTTGCCAGTGAAGAAGACATACGGTTGGTAGTGTAGTTCACGGCATCCCTACGCTACTGTGATACGCTTCTGTGTTGTTCAGGGCTCCTGGGTGACAAGCCAAGTCAAGAGATGTTAGCACCTCTCATAGAAGGAAATCCTAAAGGTTGGGGGCACAGACAGATGTGTGTGTGTGTGTGTGTGTGTGTGTATGTGTGTGTGTATGTGTGTGTGTGTGTTGATTGGTATTTGATTGCTATGACCATGGTGACGGTGTTTGGTCACCAGATTGCAGGCCTGTCTAAAACCAAACCATTGAAACCAGCCAAACACACCATTCTGTGTCTGCCGGCTTGGGCCGTATTGGGGAGGTAGTGGTGCTTTCTTCACAATAAAGGTGTAGACGTATTAAAGATTTTTTGATATTCATGGCCTTTAGATATGCATGAACTTTCGATGGATTAAAATGAAGCATTTCATAATGTGTGATTATATATTTGCCAACTAAACATGCCGCAAATAAGCAAAACAGAAACGTGCCTCTGAGGTGAACTAGGTATAATGGAATATCGCAACAAAGCCGAGATTTCATTTTCAAAGCCTCCAGGGATGTGGCTTTCTGAGAGGATTCGGTGTCCATCGCTACAAGAAATAGCCAGACAGAGGGATAGACAGACCTACCGGATTGACGGATGGATAGACGCAGCGGAGAGAAAGAACGGGGAACAGACAGAGATAATGCATGGCAAACAATGAGGAAGGCATCTGGAAAACCTTTCACGTCTTCTCGTACGAAACAATGGAGATGCGTACAGTGAATAGATGAACATTGTAAAAATATCCCAACCAACGACGGATACATGACCAGTGAACACTGTAAATATACATGTATGCACACATTAGAGACGGATACATGACCAGTGAACACTGTAAATATACATGTATGCACACATTAACGACGGATACAGGACCAGTGAACACTGTAAATATACATGTATGCACACATTAGAGACGGATACATGACCAGTGAACACTGTAAATATACATGTATGCACACATTAGAGACGGATACATGACCAGTGAACACTGTAAATATACATGTATGCACACATTAACGACGGATACAGGACCAGTGAACACTGTAAATATACATGATGCACACATTAGAGAGGACCAGTGAACACTGTAAATATACATGTATGCACACATTAGAGACGGATACATGACCAGTGAACACTGTAAATATACATGTATGCACACATTTGACGGATACATGACCGGATACATGACCAGTGAACACTGTAAATATACATGTATGCACACATTAGTGACGGATACATGACCAGTGAACACTGTAAATATACATGTATGCACACATTAGTGACGGATACATGACCAGTGAACACTGTAAATATACATGTATGCACACATTAGTGACGGATACATGACCAGTGAACACTGTAAATATACATGTATGCACACATTAGTGACGGATACATGACCAGTGAACACTGTAAATATACATGTATGCACACATTAGAGACGGATACATGACCAGTGAACACTGTAAATATACATGTATGCACACATTAACGACGGATACATGACCAGTGAACACTGTAAATATACATGTATGCACACATTAACGACGGATACATGACCAGTGAACACTGTAAATATACATGTATGCACACATTAGTGACGGATACATGACCAGTGAACACTGTAAATATACATGTATGCACACATTAGTGACGGATACATGACCAGTGAACACTGTAAATATACATGTATGCACACATTAGAGACGGATACATGACCAGTGAACACTGTAAATATACATGTATGCACACATTAACGACGGATACATGACCAGTGAACACTGTAAATATACATGTATGCACACATTAACGACGGATACAGGACCAGTGAACACTGTAAATATACATGTATGCACACATTAGCGACGGATACATGACCAGTGAACACTGTAAATATACATGTATGCACACATTAGTGACGTATACATGACCAGTGAACACTGTAAATATACATGTATGCACACATTAGTGACGGATACATGACCAGTGAACACTGTAAATATACATGTATGCACACATTAGAGACGGATACATGACCAGTGAACACTGTAAATATACATGTATGCACACATTAGTGACGGATACATGACCAGTGAACACTGTAAATATACATGTATGCACACATTAGCGACGGATACATGACCAGGGAACACTGTAAATATACATGTATGCACACATTAACGACGGATACATGACCAGTGAACACTGTAAATATACATGTATGCACACATTAGTGACGGATACATGACCAGTGAACACTGTAAATATACATGTATGCACACATTAGTGACGGATGCATGACCAGTGAACACTGTAAATATACATGTATGCACACATTAGTGACGGATACATGACCAGTGAACACTGTAAATATACATGTATGCACACATTAGTGACGGATACATGACCAGTGAACACTGTAAATATACATGTATGCACACATTAGTGACGGATACATGACCAGTGAACACTGTAAATATACATGTATGCACACATTAGCGACGGATACATGACCAGTGAACACTGTAAATATACATGTATGCACACATTAACGACGGATACATGACCAGTGAACACTGTAAATATACATGTATGCACACATTAGAGACGGATACATGACCAGTGAACACTGTAAATATACATGTATGCACACATTAGTGACGGATACATGACCAGTGAACACTGTAAATATACATGTATGCACACATTAACGACGGATACATGACCAGTGAACACTGTAAATATACATGTATGCACACATTAGTGACGGATACATGACCAGTGAACACTGTAAATATACATACATGCACACATTAACGACGGATACATGACCAGTGAACACTGTAAATATACATGTATGCACACATTAGTGACGGATACATGACCAGTGAACACTGTAAATATACATGTATGCACACATTAGAGACGGATACATGACCAGTGAACACTGTAAATATACATGTATGCACACATTAGTGCACACATTAGTGACGGATACATGACCAGTGAACACTGTAAATATACATGTATGCACACATTAGTGACGGATACATGACCAGTGAACACTGTAAATATACATGTATGCACACATTGCACACATTGAACACTGTACATGAAATATATACGTATGCACACATACATGACCAGTGAACACTGTAAATATACATGACCAGTGTGTAAATATACATGTATGCACACATTGATACATGACCACACATGTATGCACACATTAGTGACGGATACATGACCAGTGAACACTGTAAATATACATGTATGCACACATTAGTGACGGATACATGACGGATACATGACCAGTGAACACTGTAAATATACATGTATGCACACATGACGGATACATGACCAGTGAACACTGTAAATATACATGTATGCACACATTAGTGACGGATACATGACCAGTGAACACTGTAAATATACATGTATGCACACATGACGGATACATGACCAGTGAACACTGTAAATATACATGACCACTGACGGATACATGACCAGTGAACACTGTAAATATACATGTAAATAACGACGGATACATGACCAGTGAACACTGTAAATATACATGTATGCACACATTAGTGACGGATACATGACCAGTGAACACTGTAAATATACATACATGCACACATTAACATGACGGATACATGACCAGTGAACACTGTAAATATACATGTATGCACACATTAACGACGGATACATGACCAGTGAACACTGTAAATATACATGTATGCACACATTAGTGACGGATACATGACCAGTGAACACTGTAAATATACATGTATGCACACATTAGAGACGGATACATGACCAGTGAACACTGTAAATATACATGTATGCACACATTAGTGACGGATACATGACCAGTGAACACTGTAAATATACATGTATGCACACATTAGTGACGGATACATGACCAGTGAACACTGTAAATATACATGTATGCACACATTAGTGACGGATACATGACCAGTGAACACTGTAAATATACATGTATGCACACATTAGTGACGGATACATGACCAGTGAACACTGTAAATATACATGTATGCACACATTAACGACGGATACATGACCACTGAACACTGTAAATATACATGTATGCACACATTAGTGACGGATACATGACCAGTGAACACTGTAAATATACATGTATGCACACATTAGTGACGGATACATGACCACTGAACACTGTAAATATACATGTATGCACACATTAGTGACGGATACATGACCAGTGAACACTGTAAATATACATGTATGCACACATTAGTGACGGATACATGACCAGTGAACACTGTAAATATACATGTATGCACACATTAACGACGGATACAGGACCAGTGAACACTGTAAATATGCATGTATGCACACATTAGTGACGGATACATGACCAGTGAACACTGTAAATATACATGTATGCACACATTAACGACGGATACAGGACCAGTGAACACTGTAAATATGCATGTATGCACACATACGGTACATAGTTCAGGAACTCTGCAATTAACTGATACAGGCATCATAGGTTTTATTGTTCTTGGTCGTAATGGGAATTGTATTGCGTGTGTCTCTTCTGTTTTCTCCTGATTTACACGCGGCTGCCCTTTTAGGGGAGTCCTCAATGCCACCAAGAGAGCCAATCAGGTGGGCCATTTCCTGTGGATTGGATCGGACAGTTGGGGGGCGAAGAGCAGCCCAATAAACCAGTTAGAGGAGGTGGCAATAGGAGCGCTCACAATATTGCCCAAGCGCTCGTCTATTAAAGGTACGTGCACACACACGCCCACATGCACAAAACTCCAACCGCAGAAACACACACACAAATGCACACACACGCACACAAACACACACACAAATACACACACGCACACACGCATCTGTTCTTTTATTCTTCTGGGGATTCTAAAACATACATACATGCATACATACAAGCTCATAACACCTAAACCTAACATTTACCATAACCCTAAGTATTTAACGTTTATGATTGAAATGAATGTATATCTAACATCCAGTGTACCCTGTTCCCCATGGTATTCCATGATACATCTATTGTTTGAACCATTGGTTGTGCAAATGCAAGGTATCTTTAAAGATATGAATGCACAATGCAATGTTTTGAACATTGGAGAGCCTGTGTTACAAGTGTTTACTGTTGTGAGTTTTTTGTCTAGAGTTGTGGAAAATGACATTAAGGTTCTGCGATAATGGTCAAAGGGATTGCTAAAAACTTTATTCTACTACCTGTCCCATGAATCCTAAAACATAAAGGAACCATAAATTCAAATTTTTACTACATGCGTAACCCCTTAGCCGAAATAGCCTTTTTCTGGGCACCAGCTGAAGGTCTGCAGGTTCCCCAGTTGTACACAGTAGTTACATTTTGATCACACACACGCTACATACACGCACTAGATACACACACTAGATACACACACTAGATACACACACTAGATACACACACTAGATACACACACTAGATACACACACTAGATACACACACTAGATACACACACTAGATACACACACTAGATACGCACCCTAGATACGCACACTAGATACAGATACTAGATACGCACATTAGATACAGATACTAGATACAGATACTAGATACACACACTAGATACAGATACTAGATATGCACACTACAAACACACACACTACATATACACACTACATACACACACTACATACAGATACTAGATACGCACACTAGATACACACACTAGATACAGACACTAGATACGCACACTAGATACAGATACTAGATAAACACATTAGATACAGATACTAGATACGCACATTAGATACAGATACTAGATACAGATACTAGATACACACACTAGATACAGATAATAGATACACACATTAGATACACACACTACATACAGATACTAGATATGCACACTACAAACACACATACTACTTATACACACTACATACACACACTACATACAGATACTAGATACGCACACTAGATACACACACTAGATACAGACACTAGATACGCACACTAGATACAGATACTAGATAAACACATTAGATACAGATACTAGATACACACATTAGATACACACACTAGATACGCACACTAGATACGCACCCTAGATACGCACACTAGATACACACACTAGATACAGATACTAGATAAACACATTAGAAACAGATACTAGATACACACATTAGATACACACACTAGATACGCACACTAGATACACACACTAGATACAGATACTAGATACACACATTAGAAACAGATACTAGATACACACATTAGATACACATACTAGATACGCACACTAGATACGCACCCTAGATACGCACACTAGATATGCACACTTGATACGCACACTAGATACGCACACTAGATAGAGTTTTGTACAGATTTTAAATTATTTATTTTACCAGTCAGCAGTGACTTATTTCTACTCAGTGCCACTGCGATAATAGCATCTTTTCAATACAATCTAGGGATGAGATGTAACG
Source organism: Dallia pectoralis (assembly GCA_029465975.1). NCBI lineage: Eukaryota > Metazoa > Chordata > Actinopteri > Esociformes > Umbridae > Dallia > Dallia pectoralis. The sequence goes on from CM055728.1 coordinate 7,485,268, forward strand.
TGAATTGTGGGTTTTTCTATGTAGACTTTTTAATAAGGGCGATCAAACTAAGAAAATAAATGGTCTGGTAAGAGCCAGGAGGCAAGAAAAGTCTATTAACCCAGCATGCATCAGTGATACCCTGTTTCAAAAGAAAAATGTGCCTAGTCATTTAGCCTCTATTAGTCATTATCCTCCCGATTCAGCTGATAAAACTGACTGTGTGAGAGCGAGGGAACGTGTATAGACATCACAATACCACTGCAAGTATGTAACAGCTTGATATGATGTATCTGTTTTAGTGCAGTACCGACTATGCTAATCTTGCCACCCTATCCAAGATTTTCCCTCCTCCACACTTACACAACAACCCCGCAGACGTATTCTATCAGATAATTCAATATTATATTCATTTATTACATATATAAACAATTTGCCTTGTTTATTGCGAGGAAATGGTGATGTTGTGCTTACTTACATACTAATATGGATAATGAATGATAACACTAAAACAATTATCAAAATGACATAATTTATGACTGACAGGAGATTCGGTGAAATGTGTGATTTTCATGGGAGCAGCGGTAGGCCCAAGGTATATTTCAATCATCTTCCATTTTAAAAAGCATCACTGTGAGAATGACAGAGGCCCTGAGGGATATCCACATGATAGGACAGATCTCCTTCAGCTTTTTCTCACGAAGAAAAGCAAGACGCTCTTAAGTGCTCACGTCGGTTGACAATTTGGAAAATCCTTAAACTCCAGGGCTGGTTCCGTTCCATTCAAATCTGACTTCGCCACGGCTTATGGAGTTGCTTAGTTTGTCACATCGCTCGGGTAACTCATCAATGGACAAGCGTGTAAAGTGGCTAACCCTCTAAACGTGTCACTTACGTTCTCTGCGGTCTAAAAACTCTATTCAAGTGGCTCGAGAGCAACATCCACGACAACATTAAAGAATCCAGTCTCCCTTTCTTTCAGTGTTAAACTGACTGGCTCATCTGTACGTATAAAATCTGTTTACTAGTTCACAGCCTCTTAGCTTTTAGCTTAGTGCAAAGGAGCAGGTAGGCTGTAACTTCCTCTGCCAAAAATGTAGCTTTCATTTTAATAACACGATCTGTTTCTGTTTCACTCACTGACAGCAGAGCTTCTCTGACTTAAGCCATTTATGTTCTTTCAATTGAAACAAATCTGTTGGAGTAATGGTTATGACAATTTCTCCAATAAGCTATATTTGGAAAAGGGAAGTCTGGTTTCACCTGATATGTTTCACGCGTAACAAATTAAGTTCTTACCTTATAAGACAGGAAACATGGTCAGTCAGGAAGATTTATTGACAGGTTGGCGAGCTGGACGTACGTGGCTGTGTTACTAAGCATATATAGATGATGTTCCTCACAGGTATTTTAATTGAGCATCAGTAGAATTGTAGAACAGATGTGTGTCAGATTCATGCTTTGGTGTAACAGTGACCCTTGTATTATTACTGCAGCACACAACATGTAATTAAACCAACGAAATGTGTTCAGAATTACAGTTAATAATAGAACAGTTAGTAATGCATTCATTTTTCATTAATTAACTAATGAAATAGTCAACACCGGCAGTACTTCCTGCCCACCCACCAAAACGGTACGTCGTACTGTCGAGGTGAACGCGTAAGTCGTATAGAAGGGAGAACGGGCGTCTGATGTATTTATTATGGGAAACCGACCCAGACCCACACAGCTAGCGCAGTGTTTTCTGTTGGTAAACAGTCTGCAACCCCTAAAAAGATTGTGCCCAAGGCAACCACTTATCCGTCTGCGACAGAAGCAAACCCGTTTTACTCGGGGCAACGTCTTTTCAAATGGGATGTTAAACGGGCATCTCTGTGGTCAAGTCCCATGGAGCTTGGACCTTGATAGCAATTTTGTTAAGGTTCAATGTCATGGTTAAATTCCCAATCGAGCTCCATTAACGACATGGCCTCCCAGTCATCCAACCTTGTGTCTAATTGTCTTATATTATGTCTCACCTCTCCTATAGACAATGTGTGTGTTCCTGTACCCAGTTGGCTGCTACGTATTGGTGTGGATGAGGTGTTTCCCTCGAACTATTTTGGATGCTTAAGGGGTCTGGGAGGAGCATTATATGAGTTCAGTCCATTATTCATAATGCAATTATAGATTTTGTCATTTGTGAATGAATTTAGCACGGTAGTTTAAAAAAAGACACGTCAACAGGCGTATGGACTGGGTGAGAAACCGTGAGATTACAAAAGTGTACACAGAACTCCCACAGAACCTTTTTACAAAAATGCCCAAAGCGTAACATATGGTACATAAACGTTTATGATTGAGCCCGATGGTACATTCTTTCTGTTTCTATGTATATCCGTCTAAATATAGAAACGCATATGTTACAAACACACAAACACCTGCGGACAAACGCCTCAATCGTACAGACCACAGGAGATGACACGGCCTTATATAAAGACCCTGTTATTATTTGTTTTGAATCCAGACATTGTAATGTCATATTAATTGTCATTTTGGAGATGAAACGAAAGAGGCGATTAAAGATAGATACCAAGGACGCGGAAGAACCTGGGGTGGTCAAATTTTCATGAAGAGTGTCTGGTTGAACTCTGGGTAATGGAACTCCTGAGCGTCGACGGCAGCGACATTGTCCCGGGGCATTGCTTTATTTCCTCCGGGTTTCGCTCGAATTGATGCAGAACTGAACAATTCTGTTTTTGTTTTCCATTCGCCAGGGTTTGATGAATACTTCACCTCCCTCACTCTGGAGAATAATCGCAGGAACGTGTGGTTTGCCGAGTTCTGGGAGGAAAACTTTGACTGCAGGCTTCTCAGCTCTTCTAAACGAGAAGACACCAGCAGGAAATGCACAGGTAGGCACTGTATGTTTGTGTGCACGGTTGTTTGTTTGGTTCATTTGTTTGTTTGTGGGACAGAGCGTTGCCGTTGGCAATCATGCGCGGGCAATAATCCATTGTTTTTACCGTGGACCAATTTGTGCTTCTTTTAAAAGTCCACAAGTAGTAGTGACAATGATTTGTTCATAGTCCTATAACCATGTACAGCATACAAAAGACGCCTGGTTGTAAAACACATTTGACAAATGCCGTGGGCATACTGGATGCAAACAGCTTAAAAGGTTCGCCCTACTGGGATATTAAAGTTGTGTCTTAGACATTATGACAGCAGTGTTTCGCTGTGATACGTATGCTAAGTTGGGGCTATAAGGAAGCGTGCGCAGCATTTCAAACGGTGCAGTTTGAAATGACAAGTGAGCAAAGTAACTCGCTATTGACGATCCCTAAAAGGTTATTACCGGAACTGGCTTGATCCCATTGTAAACCCTATTAGCGACGAGGCATGTTGAGACTCGGTAGCATTGATAGCGTAGAAGTGGCGCTTTCTGTGGTGTATAATGAGCCATTTAAACAAAGGGAGAAGTGACACAATGACACCGTGTCAATGCTTGTGAAAAGGAAATCGTCTTTCTGGCTTCCCTGTGATCTGCTGGAGGCCCTTGTTTTTCATCTGGGTGTACCAAAGCCATAGCAGTTGGAGTTGAAGGATTTGTTCGCCTAACGATATTATTACATATATCGCCTTTCAACTTTTCCTCTCATACCACATGCTAAGGATACTTGTACTCTTCTTTAAGCAGATCAAATTTGTATTCAGGATATCAACAACGCTTTTAAGCACAAACAAACACGTGCCCAGGATGAGGGATATTAACAAAGCATCGTACAAAGTGACCTACATCATATTCTTCTAAGTCACCTCCAAAAATGTCACCAAGAGCGAGGGAAAGATTTTCCTTTCCACCGTAGGCTTTCACTTTTCCACTTTTTTTCACGCCGATCAACAGCATTTATATATTTCATTGACTTTGTTGCTTTCAAAGCTTTTGCAACCAGGTCCCCACACGACGCTACGTGTGGGCTGAGACGTTTGCTGAAAGGAGAGAAGCTGGTGAAAATGTCAACATGTATTTATTTTGACCTCCTTTGGCTTGTGCCGGTCTTCAGCGGCGAATTCAGGTTGCCGTTTGTTTGCGATGTGAACTGCAAGCCTTTATTCGGTACTCATAAGTTATAATCTCACAGTAATGTCTTCGCGCCTTGGCGGCTTTCCCGAAACAGTTCATCTGTTCGCTTCTACTGTGGATTTACGAGCTGCGTCGTGTTAATGCGTCCTTCTTATGCTCGGTGCCCACATATGCGGCGTTTAATGATTAAGCTCGTTCATATTTGCATGTTGGAGATGTGCAAAATACTTTAGTAATAGGATGCCCTAAACATAGTGTTTGTGAGAGAACAGCTCTTTAACTACCCTTATAATTTGGCTTTCTGTGGGAGTATCACCGGTAACAGAAAAACGCCCTAAATGTTTCAGAGGTAATTGTGTCCTTCCTGGTGGGCACATAATTGCAGATGTTGTGGCAGGTGCGGTAAAATCCTTTTTTGTATTGGATAGATAAAGTGACTCTAACTCCTAACATTTAACAAGGAAAAAGAAAGTTTACATAAGTCCAAATCTACAAAACTTACACAATCACCCGCTGTTAATACAAACGTGAGTTACATGTGTTTATCATAATGTCCTCTATCTCTTCATGGTACTCAGCCCCACATGTGTTTATAATAGTGTCCTCTATCTCTTCATGGTACTCAGCCCCACATGTGTTTATTATAGTGTCCTCTATATCTTCATGGTACTCAGCCCCACATGTGTTTATTATAGTGTCCTCTATATCTTCATGGTACTCAGCCCCACATGTGTTTATTATAGTGTCCTCTATATCTTCATGGTACTCAGCCCCACATGTGTTTATCATAGAGTCCGCTATCTCTTCAGGGTACTCAGCCCCACATGTGTTTATTATAGTGTCCTCTATCTCTTCAGGATACTCAGCCCCACATGTGTTTATCATAGAGTCCGCTATATCTTCATGGTACTCAGCCCCACATGTGTTTATAATAGTGTCCTCTATCTCTTCGTGGTACTCAGCCCCACATGTGTTTAATAGTGTCCTCTATAAGCACAGTTTTCTGGCCATAACAATTTGGACACATTCCTTTACTCCAGCCCATTTCTTTACTCCAGCCCATTCCTTTACTCCAGCCCATTTTTGTACTCCAGCCCATTCCTTTACTCCAGCCCATTCCTTTACTCCAGCCCATTCATTTAGTCCAGCCCATTCCTTTACTCCAGCCCATTCCTTTACTCCAGCCCATTCCTTTACTCCAGCCCATTCCTTTACTCCAGCCCATTCCTTTACTCCAGCCCATCCCTTTACTCCAGCCCATTCCTTTACTCCAGCCCATTCCTTTACTCCAGCCCATTCCTTTACTCCAGCCCATTCCTTTACTCCAGCCCATTCCTTTACTCCAGGCCATTCCTTTACTCCAGCCCATTGCTTTATTCCTGCCCATTCCTTTACTCCAGCCCATTCCTTTACTCCAGCCCATTCCTTTACTCCAGCCCATTCCTTTACTCCAGCCCATTCCTTTACTCCAGCCCATTCCTTTACTCCAGCCCATTCCTTTACTCCAGCCCATTCCTTTACTCCAGCCCATTCCTTTATTCCTGCCCATTCCTTTATTCCTGCCCATTCCTTTACTCCAGCCCATTCCTTTACTCCAGCCCATTCCTTTACTCCAGCCCATTCCTTTACTCCAGCCCATTCCTTTACTCCAGCCCATCCCTTTACTCCAGTCCATTCCTTTACTCCAGCCCATTCCTTTACTCCAGCCCATTCCTTTACTCCAGCCCATTCCTTTACTCCAGCCCATTCCTTTACTCCAGCCCATTCCTTTATTCCTGCCCATTCCTTTACTCCAGCCCATTCCTTTACTCCAGCCTCCAACACATTGGTTACAATAATTCATTGTTTGTTGTTGTTACTTCATGCTTTGGTGTAACACTTACATTATTGCAGCAGCACACAACATGTAATTAAACCAACAAAATGATCATAATGTTTTGGCTCATCAGTATATATGTACATACAAATTTGCATTCCTATTTAAACACTTCCAAACGAAAACAAAGTTTTGTAAATAAATATTTCAACCAGTAACATGTTTTTCAGGAAGCGCTGGGTAGAAAATAGTTAAGTCAAGTAAACAGTATATAAACAAATGCAACGTGATCAGTTTGCAGCTCCACTGTTTTCAGCATACAGTACACGAGAAAGCAGTTTTACAGTAAAGGGCAGAATCCCGCTGGGATATTCGAAAAGAACACAGCGCTGCTAGCAATGGAGATCCCTACGGAAGCTCATCATGGCCTTGAACGCTCCTGAAATGGCTTGGCCCAGAATGTCCACACATCTCAGGGCCCGCAGGGCTTAAAGTAGACTTACAGTAGACTTACAGTAGACTGACTTCTCCTGGACGTTGGCTTAGTGTACCTCCACACTCATATGCATGCTTTGGTGGGGGAGCAGTTTTACCAGGCACAGTAGGCATCAGAGACGTTACTCTGCAGGAAGGTTGACCAACTTGCGTTGTGTGATTGGGTCTTTTTCTCGACCTCTGACCCGGACGCGTCCCCAACCCCAGGCCAAGAGCGGATCGGCATCGACTCCAAGTACGAGCAGGAGGGAAAGGTGCAGTTTGTGATAGACGCCGTGTACGCCATGGCCCACGCCCTCCACACCATGCAGAGGGACCTGTGTCCGGAGCACTCGGGCATCTGTCCTGTGATGGAGGCGGCGGAGGGGAAGACCCTCCTCAAATACATACGCAACGCCAGCTTCAACGGTCAGTACTTTGGTTTTGTACTTTGGTTTACTCTGGTCCGTATTCGGGTGCATATCCTCGTGAACACCAGTGCCCGTTACTCAAACCAACATGGGATTTCCTTTCAGGATTGTTTAAAAGCTTGTTCTGATTTATTATAATGTGTTTCGAATAAAAGAAGGACAGAGGGGGGTAAGATTAATGATTTCTTTCTTAATCCACCCACTGTGTGAGTATAATCAAATTTGCTGTTTGACTGTTTTATATAGAAATCACTAGAGACGCTGGATTATCATGCGTGATGGGAGCAACAATTAGTTATACAATGTAAATTACACTGGTCACAGTCCACATACTGTGAGTACTGAACGTCGCATACGGCGTTTGTAACTGTAATTTCGCGGTTTCTTTAGAGTCATGCGTTCATCATTAGAAAGCTTGGGGGAACAAACGAACATCCCTGTAGTATGAAGTACACCTTACTCAATGGAGTAGCTGTCAGCAAAGTCAGTGTGAGATGAGGGGAAAAGAGAAACGATGGCTGTCCTAAGATACCATAAAGAGAGCGTTGCATTTAATTGGGATGTACAATTATCTCTACGCACGGCCCTTGCTAATGAATTCCCATGCTAATGAATACAATTCAAGGGGGCACTCATTTCCCACTAGAAATAACAAATGTTTTATACAAATGTTTTAGATTTGAAGAAGCGCAGTTTAGATTGGGTGAGTGGTGAGACTGGAGGAATTGCTCTTTTAGATATTTATGAAAGATAATTTGTTCATATTTTTTCATTTAAATGACAAGTTCAGCAATGTGTGACCTACTGGTGTTTTTTAATACTACTGTTGATGCAAGTGTTTTTCATTTTATGGAGGGGAAACAGTGACTCCTATTAAAACCATGCTGTTATTTTTATTTTCCCAGCATGCACTAATGTAGAAATGTACAATGTCACATACACATTGATGGAGTGGGGCATTTTACAAGTCTTAAAGAAAAGTAACATCATAAAATAAAAATCCAAACAGTTTTATGTTTTGCAACTGTTACTGAAATACAGTAGGAGGTAAATTACATATTAGCATATTAGTACATTAACATATTTTTATATTTTTTCTGAATCTTGCATTCAGAATGACTCTTGTTACAATTAATGTAAAATGCGGGTAATAAAAAAACGTGTTACTCAGTGACAGGATTCCAATACAAAGTATTCCCGAATCTAGCATAAAATTCCGGTAACTTTGACCTCATTCCAAAGTATTTCTGAAATTCTGTTAAAAAGTTTTTTACGCTACTGAGAATAAGGAGGAAATGTAGAATCGTTCGACCATGATATTGTTTCTTTGAGGAGAGTTGTTTTGAATTTTGCAACCCCACTTGAAACCTAAAGGCCCTGATGTTTCAAGTCTTATTACATGAAACTATTTGTGTGGACTGAATGCATTTCCCAGTGTTGGATATATGACAATAAAGGGAGGAGTCTGCAGGCGTCTCACCAGCTGAGGCAGCTCTCATCGTCTCTCTCATCTCTCATCTTCAACCGCTTATCCGGGGTCGGGTCGCGGGGGTAGCAGCTCTAGCAGGGGACCCCAAACTTCCCTTTCCCGGGCAACATTAGCCAGCTCTGACTGGGGAATCCCGAGGCGTTCCCAGGCCAGTGTGGAGATATAATCTCTCCACCTAGTCCTGGGTCTTCCCCGAGGTCTCCTCCCAGCTGGACGTGCCTGGAACACCTCTCTAGGGAGGCGCCCAGGTGGCATTCTTACAAGATGCCCGAACCACCTCAACTGGCTCCTTTCTATGCAAAGGAGCAGCGGCTCTACTCCGAGTTCCTCTCGGATGACTGAGCTTCTCACCCTATCCCTAAGGGAGAGGCCAGCCACCTTTCTGAGAAAACCCATTTCGGCCGCTTGTACCCGCGATCTCGTTCTTTCGGTCATGACCCAGCTTTCATGACCATAGGTGAGGGTAGGAACAAAGATTGACCGGTAGATCGAGAGCTTTGCCTTTCGGCTCAGCTCTCTTTTCGTCACAACGGTGCGGTGAAGCGAATGCAACACCGCCCCCGCTGCTCCGATCCTCCGACCAAACTCCCGCTCCATTGTTCCCTCACTCGCGAACAGGACCCCGAGGTACTTGAACTCCTTCACTTGGTGTAAGGACTCATTCCCTACCCGGAGTAGGCACTCCACCGGTTTCCTGCTGAGAGTCATGGCCTCAGATTTAGAGGTGCTAACCCTCATCCCAGCCGCTTCACACTCGGCTGCGAACCGATCCAGTGAGTGCTGAAGGTCACCGACCGATGAGGCCATCAGGACCACATCATCCGCAAAAAGCAGTGATGTGACCATCAGCCCACCGAACGGAACCCCTCCCCCCATGACTACGCCTTGATATCCTGTCCATGAATATTACAAACAGGATTGGTGACAAAGCGCAGCCCTGGCGGAGGCCAACCCCCACCGGGAACGAATCCGACTTACTGCCGAGGACACGGACACAGCTCATGCTTTGAGCGTACAGAGATTGGATGGCCCTGACAAGAGACCCCCTCACCCCATACTCCCGCAGCACCTCCCACAAAAGATCCCGGGGTACCCGGTCATACGCCTTCTCCAGATCCACAAAACACATGTAGACTGGATGGGCATACTCCCAGGCCCCCTCCAGGATCCTTGCGAGAGTAAAGAGCTGGTCCGTGGTTCCCCGGCCAGGACGAAAACCGCATTGTTCCTCTTCAATCTGAGGTTCGACTATTGGCCGAACCCTCCTTTCCAGCACTTTGGAGTACACTTTACCAGGGAGGCTGAGGAGTGTGATACCTCTGTAATTGGCACACACTCTCTGGTCCCCTTTTTAAAGAGGGGAACCACCACCCCGGTCTGCCACTCCTCTGGCACTGTCCCAGACTTCCATGCAATGTTGAAGAGGCGTGTCAACCAAGACAGCCCTTCCCCACCCAAAGCTTTTAGCATTTCTGGACGAATCTCATCAGTCCCTGGGGCTTTGCCACTGTGGAGTTGTTTGACTACCTCAGCGACTTCCCCCAGGGAAACTGACGATGACCCTCCATCAGCCTCCAGCTCTGCCTCTGTACTAGAGGGCGTGTAGGTCGGATTCAGGAGCTCCTCAAAATGCTCTTTCCAGCGCCCGATCACATCATCAGTTGAGGTCAACAGTGTCCCATCCTTACTGTACACAGCTTGGATGGTTCCCGTTTTCCCCTTCTGAGGTGCCGAACGGTTTTCCAGAAGCATTTTGGTGCCGACCGAAAGTCCTTCTCCATAGCTTCTCCAAACTTCTCCCACACCCGCTGCTTTGCCTCTGACACGGCAGCGGCTGCAGCCCTTCGGGCCTGTCGGTACCCTGCAACTGCCTCCGGAGTCCCCAGGGCTAGCATATCCCTGAAGGCCTCCTTCTTCAGTCGGACAGCTTCCCTGACCACCGTGGTCCACCACGGTGTTCTAGGGTTACCACCCCTTGAGGCACCTAGGACCTTGAGACCACAGCTCACCGCCGCAGCTTCAGCAATAGAAGCTTTGAACATTGCCCACTCAGGTTCAATGCCCCCAACCTCCACAGGGATGCCTGAAAAGCTCCGCCGGAGGTGTGAGTTGAAGATCTTTCGGACAGGGGCCTCCTCCAGACGTTCCCAGTTCACCCGCACCACCCGTTTGGGCTTACCTGGTCTGTCCAAAGTCTTTCCCCACCCTCTGATCCAACTCACTACCAGATGGTGATCAGTTGACAGCTCTGCCCCTCTCTTCACCCGAGTGTCCAAAACATGCGGCCTTAGATCAGCCGATACGATCACAAAATCGATCATTGACCTTCGGCCTAGGGTGCTCTGGTACCATGTACACTTATGCGCCTCCTTATGTTCGAACATGGTGTTTGTTATAGACAATCCATGACTAGCACAGAAGTCCAATAACAAACGACCGCTCGGGTTTAGATCAGGGAGGCCGTTCCTCCCAATCACGCCTCTCCAGGTGTCTCCATCGTTGCCCACATGTGCGTTGAAGTCTCCCAGCAGAATGATGGAGTCCCCTACTGGAGCCCTATATAGGACTCCCTTCAGGGTCTCCAAGAAGGCTGAATACTCCGAACTGCTGTTTGGTGCATAAGCACAAACAACAGTCAGAGTTTTCCCCCACCACCCTTAGGCGTAGGGAGGCAAACCTCTCATCCACCGGGGTAAACTCCAACACCGCCGTGCTCAGACGTGGGCTCGTGAGTATCCCCACACCAGCCCGCCGCCTCTCACCCTGGGCAACTCCAGAGAAGAACAGAGTCCAACCCCTATCCAGGGGTAAGGTTCCAGAGCCACGGTTGTGCGTAGAGGTAAGTCCCACCAGATCCAACTGGTATCGCTCCACCTCACGCACAAGTTCTGGCTCCTTCCCCCAGTGAGGTGACGTTCCACGTCCCCAAAGCAAGCTTCTGCCGCCCGGGTCTGATCCGTCGAGACCCCCCACCTTCACTGTCACCCATATGACAGCGCACCCGACCCCTGCGGTTGTTCCTGTGAGTGGTGGGCCCACAGGATGGAGAGGAGAGAGATGCCACGTATCTCGTTCGGGCTGTGCCCGGCCGGGCTCCGTGGCAAACCCGGCCACCAGACGCTCGCTTTCGAGCCCGCCGTCTGGGCCTGGCTCCAGACGGGGGCCCTGGGCTTCCTCCAGGCAGGGTCTCGATCCCTCGATTTTTCATGGGGTCTTGGTGAACCATTCTTAGTCTGGCCCCTCGCCTGAGACCACTTTGCCTTGGGAAACCCTACCAGGAGCATGAAGCTCCAGACAACCCAGCCCTCAGGTTCATAGGGGCACACAAACCTCTCCACCACGTTAAGGTGATGATTCCCGGGGAGGAGCTCTCATCGTGACACTCAGAACTATCATAGCTAGCAAGCTATTACACATAACTGACCGGTTGGGATGTTTGAAACTTCACTGAAACCCCCCCAGAAAAAAACACCTTTAAGCTTGATGTGAAATGGCACAAAAATACATATGTTCAAACAATGTCAACGTTCTTTAAGGATTTATTGTTCTACATTCAGGTTATTAAATAATTTTCGCGAGTGTTAAAGAAGTTCCTCAACTCTGGGTCATGTGGCTAAATTGACCGCAACAAACACTCCTCTCAGAATGTCTGTGCATAGAATATCATAGAATATAAGCACTTGCAAAAAACTAAAAAATGCCAAATTATTTTCTGAGAAATATTGCGAGCACTTGGCTTACGTAGAGGATGGGCTTTTACAGGCAAACAGCTATGCCGTAACTGAAGCGCGTTCAAGTTGCCACAGTCCATTATGTCAAAAAAGGATACGGGATCTCTAGTCTTGTTTCAGTACATTTAGACAAAGAACTGTGTATCAAAATGTCATCTTTTTAATTCCTTGACGTTATTATGGTTCATGTTCTGACAAACTGAGAGTGAAATTGTATTATTATTATGTATTCTGTCGTACATAATAGCATGTCATTCGCCATACACTTTCAGGTAAGGGGTTAAATATAATCTTGTAATAAAATACATTTTAATTTTCAGACCATAATACTGTGCATGACTGGATATAATTAGAATCTGAATCGCCTTTATAATGTGTTATTATTTTGCTGAGGGTTTGGCCTCCGTTAGACAACTTAAGACTTAACATAAAATACATTCATATGCAATAAAATGACTGGTGAGCCTATGAGATGAAAGGACACGGCCCATATATTAGTATCAATACATTTACATTGTATCTACACATTTACTGATTCACAGTTCAGTGGAGATAGTTCATGTGTCTATGTAAATGTATATAGATGAGAGGCTTTTGCTACCCATAGAACTATAGACCTATAGACCCATAGAGTCATAGACCCATAGAACTATAGTGCCATAGTGCCATATATTCATAGACCCATACCATCATAGACCTATGTACCCATAGACCTATATATCCATAGAGCCATAGACCCATAGAGACATAGACCCATAGACACATAGAGTCATAGAACTATAGACCCATAGAGTCATAGACCCATAGAGCCATAGAACCATAGAACTATAGACCCATAGAGTCATAGACCCATAGAGCCATAGAACCATAGAACTATAGACCCATAGAGTCATAGACCCATAGACACATAGAGTCATAGAACTATAGAGTCATAGACCCATAGAACCATAGAACTATAGTGCCATAGTGCTATATATTCATAGACCCATACCATCATAGACCTATGTACCCATAGACCTATATATCCATAGAGCCATAGACCCATAGAGACATAGACCCATAGACACATAGAGTCATAGAACTATAGACCCATAGAGTCATAGACCCATAGAGCCATAGAACCATAGAACTATAGACCCATAGAGTCATAGACCCATAGAGCCATAGAACCATAGAACCATAGACCCATATATCCATAGACCCATAGAGCCATAGAACCATAGACCCATATATCCATAGACCCATAGAGCCATAGAACCATAGACCCATAGAGCCATAGAGACATATATCCATATATCCATAGAACCATAGACCCATATATCCATAGAGCCATAGAACCATAGACCCATATATCCATATATCCATAGAACCATAGACCCATATATCCATAGAGCCATAGAACCATAGACCCATATATCCATATATCCATAGAACCATAGATCCATATATCCATAGACCCATAGAGCCATAGAACCATAGACCCATATATCCATAGACCCATAGAGCCATAGACCCATATATCCATAGACCCATAGAGCCATAGAACCATAGACCCATATATCCATAGACCCATAGACCCATAAATCTATAGAGCAACTATCTCATATACAGGCTTTTTTATCTAAACCCATGTAGCAGCGTTCTGGAGGGCACTGGGCTGCAGACTAGACGTTCTGCACTATGAAAAGTAGACCCATTGCAACAGCATTTGGGAGAATTATTAGTTTTCTTGAAATGTCCTAAACCTTTTGATTGCGTTTGTGATCAAACACCTTTTATCATCGGTGTTATGAATATGAAACTGTCTTGGAGTTTCTATCTGTGCCAGAATCGCAATACATGAAGAAAGAAATGATATTCTCACTGACCTGCGGATGGTACCACATCCATTATCAAATGTCTACGACCAGATACAATGATTATACAAATGATACTATTACTGTGTTTTCTACAAACCTTTCACAGCGACCATGAAGAATGGAAAGCCTAAGGCACCTTGCAGACCGTATTAATTGGCTGGTGTTTTTGTTTCAAATTGTACGGCTATCACTGCGTACATGCAGTGGGACAAAAGGGGTGTTCTTCTAGTTGCTGGTTGAAAACACAGGACCTTTAATCAGGTTTTACACAGGTGGAGTTGTGGTATTAGTTCTATAGTTCTGATAAAGCTACATCGGGCTACACATATGCCCCTCCGCTGGTTGAAAACACAGGACCTTTAATCAGGTTTTACACAGGTGGAGTTGTGGTATTAGTTCTATAGTTCTGATAAAGCTACATCGGGCTACACATATGCCCCTCCGCTGGTTGAAAACACAGGACCTTTAATCAGGTTTTACACAGGTGGAGTTGTGGTATTAGTTCTATAGTTCTGATAAAGCTACATCGGGCTACACATATGCCCCTCCGCTGGTTGAAAACACAGGACCTTTAATCAGGTTTTACACAGGTGGAGTTGTGGTATTAGTTCTATAGTTCTGATAAAGCTACATCGGGCTACACATATGCCCCTCCGCTGGTTGAAAACACAGGACCTTTAATCAGGTTTTACACAGGTGGAGTTGTGGTATTAGTTCTATAGTTCTGATAAAGCTACATCGGGCTACACATATGCCCCTCCGCTGGTTGAAAACACAGGACCTTTAATCAGGTTTTACACAGGTGGAGTTGTGGTATTAGTTCTATAGTTCTGATAAAGCTACATCGGGCTACACATATGCCCCTCCGCTGGTTGAAAACACAGGACCTTTAATCAGGTTTTACACAGGTGGAGTTGTGGTATTAGTTCTATAGTTCTGATAAAGCTACATAAATGCCCCTCCGCTGGTTGAAAACACAGGCAGGTTTTACACAGGTGGAGTTGTGGTATTACATATGCCCCATATCCCCTCCGCTGGTTGAAAACACAGGACCTTTAATCAGGTTTTACACAGGTGGAGTTGTGGTATTAGTTCTATAGTTCTGATAAAGCTACATCGGGCTACACATATGCCCCTCCGCTGGTTGAAAACACAGGACCTTTAATCAGGTTTTACACAGGTGGAGTTGTGGTATTAGTTCTATAGTTCTGATAAAGCTACATCGGGCTACACATATGCCCCTCCGCTGGTTGAAAACACAGGACCTTTAATCAGGTTTTACACAGGTGGAGTTGTGGTATTAGTTCTATAGTTCTGATAAAGCTACATCGGGCTACACATATGCCCCTCCGCTGGTTGAAAACACAGGACCTTTAATCAGGTTTTACACAGGTGGAGTTGTGGTATTAGTTCTATAGTTCTGATAAAGCTACATCGGGCTACACATATGCCCCTCCGCTGGTTGAAAACACAGGACCTTTAATCAGGTTTTACACAGGTGGAGTTGTGGTATTAGTTCTATAGTTCTGATAAAGCTACATCGGGCTACACATATGCCCCTCCGCTGGTTGAAAACACAGGACCTTTAATCAGGTTTTACACAGGTGGAGTTGTGGTATTAGTTCTATAGTTCTGATAAAGCTACATCGGGCTACACATATGCCCCTCCGCTGGTTGAAAACACAGGACCTTTAATCAGGTTTTACACAGGTGGAGTTGTGGTATTAGTTCTATAGTTCTTCTGATAAAGCTACATCGGGCTACACATATGCCCCTCCGCTGGTTGAAAACACAGGACCTTTTAATCAGGTTTTACACAGGTGGAGTTGTGGTATTAGTTCTATAGTTCTGATAAAGCTACATCAGGCTACACATATGCCCCTCCGCTGGTTGAAAACACAGGACCTTTAATCAGGTTTTACACAGGTGGAGTTGTGGTATTAGTTCTATAGTTCTTCTGATAAAGCTACATCGGGCTACACATATGCCCCTCCGCTGGTTGAAAACACAGGACCTTTTAATCAGGTTTTACACAGGTGGAGTTGTGGTATTAGTTCTATAGTTCTGATAAAGCTACATCGGGCTACACATATGCCCCTCCGCTGGTTGAAAACACAGGACCTTTAATCAGGTTTTACACAGGTGGAGTTGTGGTATTAGTTCTATAGTTCTGATAAAGCTACATCGGGCTACACATATGCCCCTCCGCTGGTTGAAAACACAGGACCTTTTAATCAGGTTTTACACAGGTGGAGTTGTGGTATTAGTTCTATAGTTCTGATAAAGCTACATCGGGCTACACATATGCCCCTCCGCTGGTTGAAAACACAGGACCTTTTAATCAGGTTTTACACAGGTGGAGTTGTGGTATTAGTTCTATAGTTCTTATAAAGCTACATCGGGCTACACATATGCCCCTCCGCTGGTTGAAAACACAGGACCTTTTAATCAGGTTTTACACAGGTGGAGTTGTGGTATTAGTTCTATAGTTCTGATAAAGCTACATCGGGCTACACATATGCCCCTCCGCTGGTTGAAAACACAGGACCTTTAATCAGGTTTTACACAGGTGGAGTTGTGGTATTAGTTCTATAGTTCTGATAAAGCTACATCGGGCTACACATATGCCCCTCCGCTGGTTGAAAACACAGGACCTTTTAATCAGGTTTTACACAGGTGGAGTTGTGGTATTAGTTCTATAGTTCTGATAAAGCTACATCGGGCTACACATATGCCCCTCCGCTGGTTGAAAACACAGGACCTTTTAATCAGGTTTTACACAGGTGGAGTTGTGGTATTAGTTCTATAGTTCTGATAAAGCTACATCGGGCTACACATATGCCCCTCCGCTGGTTGAAAACACAGGACCTTTAATCAGGTTTTACACAGGTGGAGTTGTGGTATTAGTTCTATAGTTCTTCTGTTAGTCTTCCGATAAAGCTACATCAGCCTAATGTTACACTGCCAAATTAGAATATTCAGATCACCTTCCACTTTAAGCAGAACTATTTGTATTATCATATGGATTTGTATTTTCTGGGTGTTTGTCAGTAAAATTAGGAAGCAGTTTTGTAACGGCCAACTGCGCTCCAGTTGGTATTTGTCAATCAAGCAGTACAATCCTTACAAATGTACACCAATTTGCCTGAAGTGCCTGTAACACAGCACCTGTACTACACCTGTATATAATCAGAGAGACTTTACCCTGTCTACCTTCACTGACTGCGGTGCACTAGTCTAGATATTGGCCCTGGGATATTTGTCCATGTATTTCCACTGAGACCCTTATTGTTGGAAGGCTAGTAACAAACCAGCCTATGTAGTTGTGTGTGTGCGTGTGCATGTGCTTGCATGTGACTGTGTGTTTGTTTGTGTGTGTGTGTGTTTGTGTGTGTGTCTGTGTGTGTGTGTGCGTGTGCGTGTGCTTGCATGTGACTGTGTTTGTGTGTGTGCTTGCATGTGACTGTGTGTTTGTTTGTGTGTGTGTGTGTGTGTGTGTGTGTGTGTGTGTGCGTGTGTGTGTGCGTGCGTGCGTGCGTGTGTGTGCGTGTGCGTTTGTGTGCGTGTGCTTGCATGTGACTGTGTGTTTGTGTGTGTGTGTGCTTGCATGTGACTGTGTGTTTGTTTGTGTGTGTTTGTGTGTGTGTGTGTGTGTGTGTGCGTGTGCGTGCGCGTGTGTGTGTGTGTGTGTGTGTGTGTGTGTGTGCGCGTTTGTGTGGTCAGTTTCTGTTGCTCTCCCCACTCTGCTGGAAACCGCTAAACACGGAAGGAAATAAAGGGAGAATAATACAGCAAGAGAAGCACAGTGGTGGAGCCTAAAGTCCACCCACACTGCTTGGCACACAACACCAGTGGCGCACTTTAGTCCTATCTTAGCACGTAGCCCAAATGCGGGGAAAAAACATGTAACAATGTGGAGTACCCTGGACACCTGTGCTGGGAGAACAGAGAACGTTTAATAAAAGAACTAAGAGGTAACAAAACCTAAACTAAACAGCAAAAAAAAACATTGCACATAGTGAGGGAAGTAAGTATTTGATGCAGATTTTTCCCACTGACTACTTTTAATGGTAGGTTTACTGAACAGTGAGAGACAGAATAACACATTTTAAATAAGTTATGAATTGGTGTGCATTTTACACAGTGAAATAAATAATTGATCCCGTTACAATCAGCAAGATTTCTGTCTCCCAGGTGTCTTTTATACAGGTAACAAGCTGAGATCAGAAGGGAGTGCCCCTAATCTCAGCTTGTTACCTGTGCAAAAGACACCTGTCCACAGAAGCAATCAATCAACAGAAAATAATTGTCAATCCCCCTCGGTCTGGGTCTCCATGCAAGATCTCACCTCGTGGAGTTTCAATGACCATGAGAACGGTGAGGAATCAGCCCAGAGCTACACAGGAGGATCTTGTCAATGTTCTCAAGGCAGGTGGGACCATGTCACCAAGAAAACAATTGGTAACACATCTGCCGTGAAGGATCGAAATCCTACAGCGCCACAAGTTCTCCCTGCTCAAGAAAGCCTATAACCCCAAGAACACCATCCCCATTGTCAAAATGGAGGTGGAAACATCATGCTGTGGGGGTGTTTTTCTGCTAAGGGGACAGGACAACTTCCCCGCATCAGAGGGACGATGGATAAGATGAGATGTGCAAACCTGGTGGCCAACTACACGAAACATCTGACCTCTGATTGCCAACAAGGATTTTGCCACCAAGTCATGTTTTGCACAGGGGTCAAAATCGTATTTCACTGAGTAAAATAACTTGTTTGAAAAGCCTTATTCAGGATTTTTTCCTGTTATTCTGTCTCTCCCTGTTCAAATAAACCTTGCATTCAATTATAGACTGATTATGTCTTTGTCAATGGGCAAACTTACAAACACAGCAGGGAATCAAATACTTTCCTCCTTCACTGTATGGCATAACCAAACAAAAACAGACAATATACACTAGGAAATGACAAACTTAAATTGTGATAGCGATAAGGGAAACAGGTGAGGGCAATAAACAACAAATCACACTCCACTCTACAAAGGTGGGGGGAGGATGGGGGGAGGAGGCAAATGGAGTCCCGGAGGTCCACTGACGCCCACGGAGCCGTACTGGGAGGGTTCTGTGTTTGACCTGGAACTGCTGGCACCAAACGCCAGGGCCGGCTGACATGCTTTCTTTTCATAGACCCGGATCTGCCTCTGTGGAGGTGGTGTTGCACATGACCGTTGTGCTGTTTCAACCTAGAGCTGCGGGTACCCGTCATGAACGAACCCGGTCGCTGCACCCAGCCTTCCCATGCCAGGACGTGACAAAACAGAAATCTCATACAGCGCTCTTACAAAGCTGTCTACGCAGATCATTTTGTTCCTTGGAAATAAAAGATGTAAAATAGAATTTGTAGTGACTTTATCAACAAGAAAAGCCAGGGTGCTTTATATTTACTTTCTGACAGGCTGTTTGTGTGTGTGTGTGTGTGTGTGTCTGAGCGTTCGATCATTTGTACTGCCATGGGCGTGGAATCAGACAGACTTGTAGTCTTGTCATCCTCACTGTCAACTGTGTCAACACCCTGCCAGCGACTAGACACAGCATGTCAACGATTCTCCTCTGTCTGAAGCACAAGTGACAGGTTGTCGACAGCAAGCACTTTGTTGCTGTATCAGTCCAAACAGTATTCAAATACATGTAGCGTGCCACTTTCCTTCGACAAGGGGCCCTTTGACACGGGCCGCGTCATTGTGTAATACGGACATGACAGTAAGGTACGTTTAGAGGCGCCTGCTGATCCAACACAGTTTAAACAAGGGCCCCATGCGAGCTGAGAATATCCTACCTGTCTAACATTCTGTGCACATTCAGAGGGAAACATGTTTCAGAGGCTTCACCTGCTTTAGCCCAGGGATTAGCTCTTCCCTCTGTACCCATTACAGCTCATCTAATACACCTTGCAGGCCATTAACAAATCCATGTCAAAAGCTGACGAAGACAGTGAATAGTCAGTGACTAATGGAGGCTTTGATGGTCGTACAAACTTTGAGTCGAGTGGTGGATGTTGTCCTCCCATGAGGCTTTTCCTTCGGGTTTCATCCCGTATGTATGGTGCATCTAAATTAGTTTTTCCTTTGCATCTCTTCTGCTCGCTGTGTAAAAGGGGACACTTCGTCCTTGCTATTTTGCACAATGTTCAGTGAGAAGTGTCCTTGATGAAGAAGGAAGCACTGGTGTGTGGGTTATCAAAAGTCCCTACTGACACAAACTAAGAGAGGATGGCAGCGTTGGGCTGCAGCCACTACATCACCTGACCGAACAAAGTAGCTACATCATGTCCCCTTAAACTATTTTGGACATGTGTTATTGGTCACTCCCCTCTTTCACTTTTTATAGCCAGAGCTATTAGTGCAGTCTATTCCCAAGCCACATCAGGTTTGAGTTCTCCTCCCCCCCACCCCCGTCCTATTTTAGAAATGGTATCCCCCATGCCAACGTTGAGTTATTGTACACTCAGCCAAGGTTAACCTGCTATTGAACTAGAGAAGTCATGTGGTCTCACAATGGCAGAATGAGAGACAGTTGACCTCGCCGCGTGCTGTGCCCAATGTCACGCCCGAAAATAAGCGTGTCCAGATCTCGCCTCACAGACAACCACGGACGTATTTCACACATTCACACCGACACGCGTGTCAGAAATATGGGGATGTGGATTTCATTTCCAGAACACTATGCTTCAGGTGTCCAGAACTCACACAAACTAATTAGTCTACGCTTCTCCGGCTGGGACCGGCTGCTGCGCTGCGACCAGATGGGGACCGCGTGACGTTCCCGCCGACCCATTTGTCTTCCCGCCGCTCGGCTCCGGTCCGGCGTGCGCGACTCAGTCGTTTGTTCTCCCGTTTGACCCGGGGAAACGTGTATTTGTCTTGAAAAACGAGCCGCAATAATCCTGATACGCTGAAGTGATCGCCTACAGCTAGCTCTGCCCGGAGATCTAATAGCGCCCCTGTATCACACGGATCAGACGCCTGGAAATGTGAAATGTAGGCTGGCCTTAATAGAAGCAGGAAATAGCATGTGCGGTCCACGGCTCTCAGGGCCATTGTCTCAGTCAGGAGGGAACCAGCTGACCTCCCTCCTGCTGTAATGAGGGGACATGATGTGGGTCACGGTCGTTACCAACACAACCTGGTCCACTGTGTTTCCACTGAACTCTTTGTAGGTTCACGACGACAAACGAGCAATCTTTGCCCTGTGGAGGTTTTGTGGAACTCTCAACAATGTGGCCATGCGTAATGGAAGTCTGTGTATTAAACACCCCCTTTCCTTATCTCTTTCTTTCTGCAGGTAGCGCAGCGACGTCGGTTCTGTTTAATAAGAACGGCGACGCCCCCGGTCGCTACGACCTGTTCCAGTTTCAGACGACCAACTCCAGTGTTCCTGAGTACAGGCCGATTGGTCAGTGGGTGGAGTCACTTCAACTCAGGGTAAGGGTAGGGATTTTAATCACGGCTACGGTGATTTGGTGACATGGTCAAAATGAATCCTTACATTTTTTCTATTATTTTTTATGAATCAGAAATGTAATTGGATCCACAAAAACAGTTTTAGTGAATTAGACGATGTGCTGGAGGCAAAAGCGAAGCATGGTTTAAATGCATTGCATTGCAACAAATTTGACTAGTAGGTATTTGTCTAGTGACTGCATGTGGCTCTGATAAGGTAGACCACCAATAGCTCAGCTACTATTAGAAACAATTTACAACCCACTGGAACTGTGTGGGCAGCCTTTCCTCTTTTTCAGCCACATTTAAGTGTATTCAGAGCCCTTGAGAAAATACTGATTGATTTGTTTTTAATTGGTACGATCACTTGTTAAAGGAAAGCAATGAGAAATTGAATGGAGGAATTAACCTATGGCTCTCGTCGTCGCTTTCCCTTTCTGGCAAGCAAAAAAATGGAAAAAAAGCTTTGACACCTGTTTTACGAAACGCCTGGTTGGCAAGACATACAGGGACGAGAGGTGTTTACAATGAAGTAATCACAAAAGGAGAGTCTATGTTCGCCTTAAACCCACCTCGCACAGCCAGAAAAACAAGTCAATAAAATAAATTAAAATAAGAATGAAATAGTCATGATGGCTACAGCAGCAGATCAGATCAAGGTGAGAAACCGTGCTTTGTGGTTTCCGTGGCAACAGTGGTGTTGGTCTCATTAGGTTTTCCACTCGGAGAGTCCGTGTGTGATTGGGAGCCGTTTCAGACTGCAACACTGTCCATAAAACCTACCAGAGGCCCCCTGCACAGATAATGTATGGTAGTAGATCATCGTCATCCTTGGAGACAGTGTTGGGACAACAAATGAGTTACACAGGTGCATACAAAGCTAAAGGACATGTACAACACACACACACACCAAATGAGTAATGAGTATGCTTAAAGACTGTGTGTTTGGATGTAGCTTTGTAGTAAATAATAGTTCAATGAATTGTTGAAACTATCGCTAGTAAAAGTCAACATACTCTTACTATCCAATCATGACACTAATTGATATTAAAGGTGCAAGTCAACCAGACTGTAAGTTCTTACCAGACTCTTCATGATCAGCTGACCAACAACCCCTATGAAGTATCCGTATCTGTAAGTATCAGTTTCATCAGCCCACTATTGAACCAAACGTGCACCACATAAAGGCATCGGATTGCATTCAACTGTATTAGAGCAGCATTTTTGGAATGACCATGAAATCGACCAATCACAATTTGACCTGCGGTGGGTGAGAACTTTGTTGGTAACTGATAGAGTATATCTGGCCGTTACCTTGTCTGCGCATGGGGTTAGAGCTGACTGACATTGGATGCAACTCCCAGTGTGTGTTATCAACAGTTGCGTAATCTACATTTTTCTATAGGAATTTTTGATAGAGATGTTGGCGTTACGAATGCGTCTCACTGTTGTTAATGCCTATTAAATAGAATGGAATGTTGTTTAATTAGGCTGTTTATTTTCTCGTTATTTGCTATTGACTTGATCTGTTTTATACAATGTGCCTAACCTTGATTATTTGTATCCAGGAAGTGGTCATGTTAGCGCATGTGTATCATAGATTTGTCGGTGCCCCGCGGGGGTGAACCTACTGTCATTCTGAACCAATGAGGTCTAGTTTTGCCCAAAACACACATGCCAGAGTACATGAGCGAAGGTAAACTGCCTGTACTCCCACTCATGACTCACTAAGCGCACCTCTCTACGACCTGGTGCGTTCTTTTTCCCGCGACGCTAAAACTAGTCCCACGCTTGCTCCGCGTTCGCTCCTTACTTTTCAAATGTCAACAACCACCTAATCTACGTCTGTAATTATTTAGGCTACCGTTTGCTCTTGAAGTGGGCAATCGGAGAAGGGCTCAGTGTTTCCACAGAAAGTCGTAGGCTATGCAAGCTGTTTCAACCTATTCCGACGTAGCGGTTACTGGCCCGACACCACTGTAATCACTGGGCCATCTGCACACCAACTGTAGACCGACACGGCTGCTACACTCGCTCAGATCTGTCTCCTGTGAACATTTGGCATGGTTCGATTTAATATTACGGTGCTCAAAACAATGTCCTATTCTCTCAATCATTTCTATAATGTGATGGTTTGGGTAGCCAGAGATCGGGGGACATAATTGAATAATGCAATGGCAGAGTGCAATATTTTGTATTTATTTTAGATGTGCTGATGAGCATGAACCCGTCTGAATTTAAAGGGGACTAACGGCAACTTTCAGGAAATGTGTCTGAATGCGTGAACCTCAAAATGACTTGGACTGTGTGTGAAAGTGCACACGCCACTCTCACCCGTGGAGATTGTGATAGAGTGAGAGCTACGTCTCCAGGTTTTTACCCATCTTTTATTCCCAGTGAATATATATATCGAATAGCCATCTCAACAATATTACTTGTATTTTTTTTAATAGTCTTGCCTATTGCTTGGTCTATAACTGGGTCCCCAACTGGCACACACGTTCGGCTCGGACCAAGACCCAGACATTTGTAGTTCCATATTCAGTATCTCACAAAAGTGAGTACCGGTACACTACCGGTACAATATTTGATTTGATCTTTTCATGTGACGACACTGAAGAAAGGACACTGTCCTCAGAGGCCGATTATAAAAACATTAAAATGAGTATGTCAGGTCTTTAGTTCAACAGACACTGTCCTTGCACTGGATGGGCCACAGGGCAGTATTCCAGCATGATAACGACCCCAAACACACCTCCAATATGACCACTGCCTTGTTAAAGAAGTTGAGGGTAAAGGTGATGGACTGGCCAAGCATGTCTCCAGACCTAAACCCTATAGAACATCTGTGGGGCATCCTCAGGTGGAAGGTGGAGGAGCACAAAGTCTCTAACATCCACCAGCTTGGTGATGTCATCATGGAGGAGTGGAAGAGGACTCCAGTGGCAACCTGTGAAGCTCTGGTGATCTTTATACTATCCAACCATACATGAGGGTTAAGGCAGTGCTGGAAAATAATGGTGGCCACACAAAATATTGACACTTTGGGCCCAATTTGGACATTTCTACTAGGGGTCACTTTGTTGCCAGCCGTTTAAACATTTATGGCTGTGTGTTGAGTTATTTTTAGGGACAGCAAATGTACACTGTTATACAGCTGTACACTCATTGTAGCAAAGTTTCATTTCTTTAGTATTGTCAAATGAAAAGATATAATCAAATATTTACAAAAATGTGAGGGGTGCACTTCCCCGTATGTTCGATCCAGACCTTGTTTAAGCCAGGTATTTCACCATCCTTTATACTCCAGAATGCAGTGTGTTGTTGACTGTAAAAGGAAAGCAGATGAGCCTCAGCTTTGTGCACTTTTTCCGTTACTTAACTGGTGGAAAAAAAATGTAATCACATATATTGCTAACAACATGGATTCACCACACAACCAGATGTATTGCTAACAACATGGATTCACCAGACAACCAGATGTATTGCTAATAACATGGATTCACCACACAACCAGATGTATTGCTAATAACATGGATTCACCAGACAACCAGATGTATTGCTAATAACATGGATTCACCACACAACCAGATGTATTGCTAATAACATGGATTCACCAGACAACCAGATGTATTGCTAACAACATGGATTCACCAGACAACCAGATGTATTGCTAATAACATGGATTCACCAGACAACCAGATGTATTGCTAACAACATGGATTCACCAGACAACCAGATGTATTGCTAATAACATGGATTCACCAGACAACCAGATGTATTGCTAACAACATGGATTCACCAGACAACCAGATGTATTGCTAATAACATGGATTCACCACACAACCAGATGTATTGCTAATAACATGGATTCACCAGACAACCAGATGTATTGCTAATAACATGGATTCACCAGACAACCAGATGTATTGCTAACAACATGGATTCACCACACAACCAGATGTATTGCTAACAACATGGATTCACCAGACAACCAGATGTATTGCTAATAACATGGATTCACCACACAACCAGATGTATTGCTAACAACATGGATTCACCACACAACCAGATGTATTGCTAACAACATGGATTCACCACACAACCAGATGTATTGCTAACAACATGGATTCACCACACAACCAGATGTATTGCTAACAACATGGATTCACCACACAACCAGATGTATTGCTAACAACATGGATTCACCAGACAACCAGATGTATTGCTAATAACATGGATTCACCACACAACCAGATGTATTGCTAATAACATGGATTCACCAGACAACCAGATGTATTGCTAACAACATGGATTCACCACACAACCAGATGTATTGCTAATAACATGGATTCACCACACAACCAGATGTATTGCTAACAACATGGATTCACCACACAACCAGATGTATTGCTAATAACATGGATTCACCACACAACCAGATGTATTGCTAACAACATGGATTCACCACACAACCAGATGTATTGCTAATAACATGGATTCACCACACAACCAGATGTATTGCTAATAACATGGATTCACCACACAACCAGATGTATTGCTAATAACATGGATTCACCACACAACCAGATGTATTGCTAACAACATGGATTCACCACACAACCAGATGTATTGCTAACAACATGGATTCACCACACAACCAGATGTATTGCTAATAACATGGATTCACCACACAACCAGATGTATTGCTAACAACATGGATTCACCACACAACCAGATGTATTGCTAATAACATGGATTCACCACACAACCAGATGTATTGCTAATAACATGGATTCACCACACAACCAGATGTATTGCTAACAACATGGATTCACCACACAACCAGATGTATTGCTAACAACATGGATTCACCACACAACCAGATGTATTGCTAACAACATGGATTCACCACACAACCAGATGTATTGCTAATAACATGGATTCACCACACAACCAGATGTATTGCTAACAACATGGATTCACATGGATTCACCACAACCAGATGTATTGCTAATAACATGGATTCACCACACAACCAGATGTATTGCTAATAACATGGATTCACCACACAACCAGATGTATTGCTAACAACATGGATTCACCACACAACCAGATGTATTGCTAATAACATGGATTCACCAGACAACCAGATGTATTGCTAATAACATGGATTCACCACACAACCAGATGTATTGCTAATAACATGGATTCACCACACAACCAGATGTATTCACCACACAACCAGATGTATTGCTAATAACATGGATTCACCACACAACCAGATGTATTGCTAATAACATGGATTCACCACACAACCAGATGTATTGCTAACAACATGGATTCACCACACAACCAGATGTATTGCTAATAACATGGATTCACCACACAACCAGATGTATTGCTAATAACATGGATTCACCACACAACCAGATGTATTGCTAATAACATGGATTCACCACACAACCAGATGTATTGCTAACAACATGGATTCACCACACAACCAGATGTATTGCTAATAACATGGATTCACCACACAACCAGATGTATTGCTAATAACATGGATTCACCACACAACCAGATGTATTGCTAATAACATGGATTCACCACACAACCAGATGTATTGCTAACAACATGGATTCACCACACAACCAGATGTATTGCTAACAACATGGATTCACCACACAACCAGATGTATTGCTAACAACATGGATTCACCACACAACCAGATGTATTCACCACACAACCAGATGTATTGCTAACAACATGGATTCACCACACAACCAGATGTATTGCTAATAACATGGATTCACCACACAACCAGATGTATTGCTAACAACATGGATTCACCACACAACCAGATGTATTGCTAATAACATGGATTCACCACACAACCAGATGTATTGCTAACAACATGGATTCACCACACAACCAGATGTATTGCTAATAACATGGATTCACCACACAACCAGATGTATTGCTAATAACATGGATTCACCACACAACCAGATGTATTGCTAACAACATGGATTCACCACACAACCAGATGTATTGCTAATAACATGGATTCACCAGACAACCAGATGTATTGCTAATAACATGGATTCACCACACAACCAGATGTATTGCTAATAACATGGATTCACCAGACAACCAGATGTATTGCTAATAACATGGATTCACCACACAACCAGATGTATTGCTAATAACATGGATTCACCACACAACCAGATGTATTGCTAACAACATGGATTCACCACACAACCAGATGTATTGCTAATAACATGGATTCACCACACAACCAGATGTATTGCTAACAACATGGATTCACCACACAACCAGATGTATTGCTAATAACATGGATTCACCACACAACCAGATGTATTGCTAATAACATGGATTCACCACACAACCAGATGTATTGCTAACAACATGGATTCACCACACAACCAGATGTATTGCTAACAACATGGATTCACCAGACAACCAGATGTATTGCTAATAACATGGATTCACCACACAACCAGATGTATTGCTAATAACATGGATTCACCACACAACCAGATGTATTGCTAACAACATGGATTCACCAGACAACCAGATGTATTGCTAACAACATGGATTCACCACACAACCAGATGTATTGATAACAACATGGATTCACCACACAACCAGATGTATTGCTAACAACATGGATTCACCAGACAACCAGATGTATTGCTAACAACATGGATTCACCACACAACCAGATGTATTGCTAATAACATGGATTCACCACACAACCAGATGTATTGCTAATAACATGGATTCACCAGACAACCAGATGTATTGCTAATAACATGGATTCACCACACAACCAGATGTATTGCTAATAACATGGATTCACCACACAACCAGATGTATTGCTAATAACATGGATTCACCACACAACCAGATGTATTGCTAATAACATGGATTCACCACACAACCAGATGTATTGATAACAACATGGATTCACCACACAACCAGATGTATTGCTAACAACATGGATTCACCAGACAACCAGATGTATTGCTAACAACATGGATTCACCACACAACCAGATGTATTGCTAACAACATGGATTCACCAGACAACCAGATGTATTGCTAATAACATGGATTCACCACACAACCAGATGTATTGCTAATAACATGGATTCACCAGACAACCAGATGTATTGCTAATAACATGGATTCACCACACAACCAGATGTATTGCTAATAACATGGATTCACCACACAACCAGATGTATTGCTAATAACATGGATTCACCACACAACCAGATGTATTGCTAACAACATGGATTCACCACACAACCAGATGTATTGCTAACAACATGGATTCACCACACAACCAGATGTATTGCTAACAACATGAATTCAACATGGATTCCCGGTCCTAATTGTCCAGTTGCCCAAACACTAAAAGCTCGGATCAACGCTCTTATCTGAAACAATCTGAATGTAGCCTAAGTTGTAGAATTCAGTTGTTAAACCTTCTGGGTACTAATTACTAATTGCATGAATCATGTGTGATTTAATAACCTTCAAGTGAACCTAGCACATCAGCCTCGGGGCCTGTACATTAGTTACAGAAATATCACTAGTTCACTATCACGAGTTCATTTTGCAAATTTCTCAAAATGTATATATATCAAACACATAAGATAAGCAATGTCTGAAGATAAAACATTTTAATTTCTGCTTTCTTAAGTATATTTATCGAATATTAAATTATACCAAATTTTTAAGAGAAATGCATTTCTGCACCAATGAAGTCTAACTAAACATGCAGAAAGCTGTGTAGTAAACGCGTGTACTTTTGCATGAATCAAGTAAAAAGAAGCTCAGTACAAAATCTGAACTTTTGCGTTGTTGTGCTTTAACTCCACCTCGCTTGTCCTGAGGGAGAAAAGCGCACACTTTAACAGACAGCCCAGCACTAAGTCAAATTTAGGCACCCAGAAAAACAACTCGGGTTGTTGTCATTGTATCCTTTTCAAAGTCAGACTACTCACAGGACTGATAATAAACAGTTTCTTTGAAGTATTTCAGTACTCTTTTCTATATTCTCTCTGTAGTTGACACTTGGTCCATGCAGTATAGAAAATCCTGAAGAAACATTCCCTCTCTTGTCACGGCAATACTGTTGGATATATGGTTGTTGTAAAATGAGCTTTTTAAAGCGGTAAATCTGATTCTCCTAAAACGAATCTTTTTTCTCATATCTTTCGTTTCAGCACTCTTTATTATTCGCATATTGCATGTGTCTGGCATTTAATTGTTTCTCCTTTTTCCATTTTATTGAATAAAAATGCAAGTGCTGTCTCCAAGGTGATACCAATTGCTCTTGATACACTTGAAAGTATATTGGTTTATTTAGGTTATTCTTAGCCTGGTCTATTGAGTGGAACGGCAAAAATGCAGGAAAGAGATTTTTTCTATATCTTGTTTATTATCGCTATCATTTTTCTCCCTTCCTGTATTTCTGTCATTTTTTCTGTTTTTCTCTTCAAATCTGTCTGCGTCTCATTCACCATCTGTGTCTGTCTCTCTGTCTCTGTCTGTTGGTCTCTATCTCTCTCTGTCTCCTCATCTTTCTCCCTCACCTCCATCTCTCTCTTCTCACCTCTCCCCCATGTCTCCCCCACTGTCTGTATCAATATCCTTCTCCCTGTACGTCCGTCTCGATCTCTCGCTGTCTCAGTTGGAGGAACTGCAGTGGCCAGACGGGGAACAGGAGCTACCGATCTCCGTGTGCAGTGGTCCCTGTAAGACCGGCCAGAGGAAGAAGAGGGTGAAGGGCATGCCGTGCTGCTGGCATTGCGAGTCGTGCGACGGCTACCAGTACCAGTACGACGAGACGTCGTGCCGCCTGTGCCCGTACGACATGAGGCCCGACGCCAACGGCACGGCGTGCCAGCCCATACCCATCGTCAAGCTGGAGTGGCACTCCGCGTGGGCCGTCATCCCGGTCTTCCTCGCCATGCTCGGCATCATCGCCACCATCTTCGTCATGGCCACGTTCGTCCGCTACAACGACACGCCCATTGTGCGCGCGTCCGGACGGGAGCTCAGCTACGTGCTGCTGACGGGCATCTTCCTGTGTTACATCATCACCTTCCTGATGATCGCCAAGCCGGACGTGGGAGTGTGCTCCTTCCGGCGGATCTTCCTGGGCCTGGGGATGTGCATCAGCTACGCGGCGCTGCTCACCAAAACCAACCGCATCTACCGGATCTTCGAGCAGGGCAAGCAGACGGTGGCCGCGCCGCGTTTCATCAGCCCCACGTCGCAGATCGCCATCACCTCCTCGCTCATCTGTCTCCAGCTCCTGGGCGTGCTCATCTGGTTCGCGGTGGACCCGCCGAACACCGTCGTCGACTACGACGAGCAGAAGACCAGGAACCCCAGGATGGCGCGCGGCGTGCTCAAGTGCGACATCACAGACCTGCAGATGATCTGTTCCCTTGGTTACAGCATCCTGCTGATGGTCACGTGCACCATCTACGCCATAAAGACCCGGGATGTGCCAGAGGACTTCAACGAGGCCAAACCCATTGGCTTCACCATGTACACCACATGCATCGTCTGGCTGGCCTTCATCCCCATCTTCTTCGGCACGGCCCAGTCTGCAGACAAGGTGAGTCATTCCTCTCTCCCTCCTTTCTCCCTCCTCCCGCTGCCTCCTCCCGCTCCCTCCTCCCGCTGCCTCCTCCCGCTCCCTCCTCCCGCTGCCTCCTCCCGCTCCCTCCTCCCGCTCCCTCCTCCCGCTGCCTCCTCCCGCTGCCTCCTCCCGCTGCCTCCTCCCGCTGCCTCCTCCCGCTCCCTCCTCCCGCTGCCTCCTCACGCTGCCTCTTACGCTCCTTGGAGCCTGTGTTTTTATCTCTCGCAAACACACGCACGCCGACACAGACGCTAAAACCAACACGTGTGTAAGCGAGCGACCGCACACACACACACGCACACACACACACGGCGCCGTATGTGTTAAAGACTCATTTTCTTTTGATTTCGAATTCATATGGCTTAGAGGACCGCAAGAGACATAAATAGGCATTGTCAAAGGGAAGGCGATGGCGTGCTGGTGGGCGGGTGGTGGTGGTTATGGAGGGGAAGCAGAGCAATGCTGTGAGGTGCTTGAGGAGAGCTTGGGAAGGAGGAGTGTGTGTGTGTGGGGGGGGTTGGGGTGAGCCATTATCTTAGCTCTCACGCCCAGGGCTCAGTGCTAGCTATGCCTCATCCTTTGGCAGAAGACGGGGAGACGCGGGAGGAGGTGGCGTTGGAGGAGGAGGACAGAGCAAGAGAAAAGGGGGATAAATGGTCTCCAGTCAAAAAATTCCATTCCTCTGAGGTGAATTGTAGAAATGATGTGGACACCAGGCAGCTAGAGGAGCCCATTGAGATTGTGACAGTCTGACCTACTGTACTAGTCAATGCTTATCGGTTAGGTATTGGACAAAGCACGGATGCATTCGTCTGCCCTATTCATGAGCGCCTCGCGACGCCTGCCAGGGACTTGTGCGCGGGATGTCGCTTAAGTGGAGGTTTTCCACTGACAGAATATCGACGTTGTCTGTGAAAGTGTTACTCCTGACCTTTAGCGAGGCGAGCCGTTCGATATATATTCCCCGCTAAGCTACGGAAGGAGACAGATCACGAACTGATTTTCTTCATCTCAATTTGGCTGCTGATTCCTCAGATGAATTACACACTCAGAAGTGATTAGGGGTTCATTATGTTAAGCGCAGCGGCTAACTGTCCCTGAATACGTGAATATGAATCCTCTTGCAGTTCACTTGAACGCGTCTATCATCACAGGAACCGAGACAGTGGCGGGCCTGTGATATATGCACACTCAGTAGGCTGTTTGCAAATAGAGAGACAGGTTGTGTTGTGTGTGTGTCTGTGTGTGTGTGTGTGTGTGTGTGTGTGTGTGTGTGTGTGTGTGTGTGTGTGTGTGTGTGTGTGTGTGTGTGTGTGTGTGTGTGTGTGTGTGTGTGTGTGTGTGTGTGTGTGTGTGTGTGTGTGTGTGTGTGTGTGTGTGTGTGTGTGCCTGTGTGTGTGTCTGTGTGTGTGTGTGTGTGTGTGTGTGTGTGCCTGTGTGTGTCTGTGTCTGTGTCTGTGTGTGTGTGTGTGTGTGTGTGTGTCTGTGTAAAGCCTTTTTTCACAGGTACAAGTGTCCGTATTTGATCAGGCTGTCACGAGTGGTGAGTTAGGGTACTGCACTGTCTGGTTTCGGGTGCTCACTTCCTGGTTTATGTTGGTTACAGCTGTTGGGGATTTGTAATCACTGGGTTATAAAGGGATTGCCTAGATGTCACTGGTTGCTGTTCATTGTTACATGTCACAACGTTATATGTAGGTGAGTGTTTGTTTGAAGACGGATTGTTAGGGGAATGTTTGTTATAAGACGCTATACGCGCACTTTCATTTATCCTTTTCACCAGTCGTGTTTGTCGCCGTTCTACGGTTTGTTTTAAGTTCTTTGTGTAATATTAAACATATTGAACGGATTACCTGACTCTGCACATGGCTTTTACCTGCACTACACCCTACAACCGTGACAGAATGAACAGCCACCGAAGCCAGCAGAGTCGGACGGTGAGTGGATTCTGCGGGGGGGCAAGCTATAGCGCCCCGTCGGATGAAGCTCACCGTCACCCCACGGAGCGGTGGGAGTGGAATCGGCCGGAGACACCACAGGAGCGGTGGCTACGTCTCCGGCCGTATGCTGTATATGAACCATCTTTGCAGCATTCAGGGTCAGTGACAATGGGTCCGCGGGCCTTCTATGAAGGCAAGAGGACATCCCGGAGGCGCCCCAAAGTAATTTTTGTGGGGGAGCTAACGGGGTGTTCACGGAGGTCCACGGAGAGAACACCCACGACCCTGGTGCTGCAACAGCAGCCCCCCACTGCTCCGGTGCTGCAGCCAGGGCCAGCAAAAGCCCTGGAGCTGCAGCAACAACCCCAGCTCCAGCCGGGTGATTACCCTTTCCGGCCACCAACCTCCAGGGCCCAGAGACCACCTAAGGGCCTGGAGTGCCAGCCGCCCGGAGTGATAAGGAGATGGTGGGGGGTGTGGTTCACCCTGCAGGACCAGCCTCTTCCACTCCAGGGTGAGTGCCTAGATGAGCCCCTCCCACCATTGCTTAAGTGCCCTGAGCGGCTCCATCCCCCTCAACGTGAGTGCCCGGACGAGTGGCCCCTCCCCCCTCAGCATGAGGCCTTGGAGTCGTCCCTCCCCCCTCAGCATGAGTGTGTCGACGAGTGGCCCCTCCCCCCTCAGCATGAGCGTGTCGACGAGTGGCCCCTCCCCCTCAGCATGAGGCCTTGGAGTCGTCCCTCCCCCTCAGCATGAGTGTGTCGACGAGTGGCCCCTCCCCCTCAGCATGAGCGTGTCGACGAGTGGCCCCTCCCCCTCAGCATGAGGCCTTGGAGTCGTCCCTCCCCCTCAGCATGAGTGTGTCGACGAGTGGCCCCTCCCCCTCAGCATGAGCGTGTCGACGAGTGGCCCCTCCCCCTCAGCATGAGGCCTTGGAGTCGTCCCTCCTCCCTCCTCCTCCCTCCAGCATGAGTGCGTCGACGAGTGGCCCCTCCCCCTCCACCTGAGTGTCTAGAGCGGCTCCTCCTTCCTCCGCCAGAGTTTCAAGATTGGCCGCTCCCACCTCCGCCTGAGCTCCCGAAGTGTCATCTCCCTCCTCTGCCAGAGCTCCCAGAGCGTCCTCGCCTGCCAGAGCTCCCAGAGCGCCCTCGCCTGCCAGAGCTCCCAGAGCGTCTCGCCTGCCAGAGCTCCCAGAGCGTCCTCGCCTGCCAGAGCTCCCAGAGCGTCCCTCGCCTGCCAGAGCTCCCAGAGCGTCCTCGCCTGCCAGAGCTCCCAGAGCGTCCTCGCCTGCCAGAGCTCCCAGAGCGTCCTCGCCTGCCAGAGCTCCCAGAGCGTCCTCGCCTGCCAGAGCTCCCAGAGCGTCCTCGCCTGCCAGAGCTCCCAGAGCGTCCTCGCCTGCCAGAGCTCCCAGAGCGTCCTCGCCTGCCAGAGCTCCCAGAGCGTCCTCGCCTGCCAGAGCTCCCAGAGCGTCCTCGCCTGCCAGAGCTCCCAGAGCGTCCTCGCCTGCCAGAGCTCCCAGAGCGTCCGCGCCTGCCAGAGCTCCCAGAGCGTCCTCGCCTCGTCCTCGCCTGCCAGAGCTCCCAGAGCGTCCTCGCCTGCCAGAGCTCCCAGAGCGTCCTCGCCTTCCAGAGCTCCCAGAGCGTCCTCGCCTGCCAGAGCTCCCAGAGCGTCCTCGCCTGCCAGAGCTCCCAGAGCGTCCTCGCCTGCCAGAGCTCCCAGAGCGTCCTCGCCTGCCAGAGCTCCCAGAGCCTCCTCGCCTGCCAGAGCTCCCAGAGCGTCCTCGCCTGCCAGAGCTCCCAGAGCCTCCTCGCCTGCCAGAGCTCCCAGAGCGTCCTCGCCTGCCAGAGCTCCCAGAGCGTCCTCGCCTGCCAGAGCTCCCAGAGCGTCCTCGCCTGCCAGAGCTCCCAGAGCGTCCTGCCTGCCAGAGCTCCCAGAGCGTCCTGCCTGCCAGAGCTCCCAGAGCGTCACCGCCTGCCAGAGCTCCCAGAGCGTCACCGCATGAAATGGCGGAGACTACGCCGCCTGAAATGGCGGAGACTACGCCGCCTGAAATGGCGGAGACTACGCCGCCTGAAATGGCGGAGACTACGCCGCCTGAAATGGCGGAGACTACGCCGCCTGAAATGGCGGAGACTACGCCGCCTGAAATGGCGGAGACTACGCCGCCTGAAATGGCGGAGACTACGCCGCCTGAAATGGCGGAGACTACGCCGCCTGAAATGGCCGCCGCCACGCCGCCTAAAATGGCCGCCGCCACGCCGCCTGAAATGGCCGCCGCCACGCGCCTGAAATGGCCGCCGCCACGCGCCTGAAATGGCCGCCGCCACGCCCACGTCGATGGCCGCCGCCACGCCGACCACGATGGCCGCCGCCCCGTCCACCACGATGGCCGCCGCCACGTCTCCCAAGATGGCGGAAGCCTTGCCGCACAAGACGGCGATCGGGCCACCAAGGCCCTTTAAGGGCTGGACCTGCTGTCTGGGACTAACCCTTTGGGTGTGACAGTGGGTCCTTGCCTGTTGCTCCCTTGTTTTTTTTTGTGTGTTGTTGTTAATGTTGGTTGTTGTTGGCTATCTGGGAGCTAGCCTTAAGTGGGGGGTACTGTCACGAGTGGTGAGTTAGGGTACTGCACTGTCTGGTTTCGGGTGCTCACTTCCTGGTTTATGTTGGTTACAGCTGTTGGGGATTTGTAATCACTGGGTTATAAAGGGATTGCCTAGATGTCACTGGTTGCTGTTCATTGTTACATGTCACAACGTTATATGTAGGTGAGTGTTTGTTTGAAGACGGGTTGTTAGGGGAATGTTTGTTATAAGACGCTATACGCGCACTTTCATTTATCCTTTTCACCAGTCGTGTTTGTCGCCGTTCTACGGTTTGTTTTAAGTTCTTTGTGTAATATTAAACATATTGAACGGATTACCTGACTCTGCACATGGCTTTTACCTGCACTACACCCTACAACCGTGACAGAATGAACAGCCACCAGTGACATCTAGGCAATCCCTTTATAACCCAGTGATTACAAATCCCCAACAGCTGTAACCAACATAAACCAGGAAGTGAGCACCCGAAACCAGACAGTGCAGTACCCTAACTCACCACTCGTGACACAGGCTCCGTATCTAAAAACAAAATCCCTTCACTCTTTCAGTGTGACACGTTCCTTCTGCTTCTTTGCCATTTAAGTACTCCGATTATCTAAGGGTTTGTGGGAATGTGTCGGCGAGGGTCGCCAGGCAACATCCAATGTTAAGCCTGATGTCGGAATAACCCGAGTGACCTTATTTTTCATATCCCGCTTTGATGGAACAGCTCTCTCTCTGTACTGACTGAATTCTCTGTAGATCTGTGCCACTCTGACGTCGAAACCTTTTTTTCTGCACCTGTGTCCTACTAACCCCTCCCCTGCACCCGTCCCTCACACAGATCGCGTGTTTTGTGAAACCATGCAAACGTGGCAACAAAAATGTCAACGCCTAATCCCTCCCTCCACCCCCCCCCCCACCACACCGGCAGTCATTACAGCTAATAACCGCACCTGCACTCACTACAGCTAATAACCGCACCTGCACTCACTACAGCTAATAACTGCACCTGCACTCACTACAGCTAATAACCGCACCTGCACTCACTACAGCTAATAACCACACCTGTACTCACTACAGCTAATAACCGCACCTGCACTCACTACAGCTAATAACCGCACCTGCACTCACTACAGCTAATAACCACACCTGTACTCACTACAGCTAATAACCGCACCTGCACTCACTACAGCTAATAACCGCACCTGCACTCACTACAGCTAATAACCGCACCTGCACTCACTACAGCTAATAACCGCACCTGCTCTCACTACAGCTAATAACTGCACCTGCACTCACTACCGCTAATAACCGCACCTGCTCTCACTACAGCTAATAACCGCACCTGCACTCACTACCGCTAATAACCACACCTGTACTCACTACAGCTAATAACCACACCTGTACTCACTACAGCTAATAACCACACCTGTACTCACTACAGCTAATAACCGCACCTGCACTCACTACAGCTAATAACCGCACCTGCACTCACTACAGCTAATAACCACACCTGTACTCACTACAGCTAATAACCGCACCTGCACTCACTACAGCTAATAACCGCACCTGCACTCACTACAGCTAATAACCGCACCTGCACTCACTACAGCTAATAACCGCACCTGCTCTCACTACAGCTAATAACTGCACCTGCACTCACTACCGCTAATAACCGCACTTGCTCTCACTACAGCTAATAACTGCACCTGCACTCACTACCGCTAATAACCACACCTGTACTCACTACAGCTAATAACCACACCTGCACTCACTACAGCTAATAACCACACCTGTACTCACTACAGCTAATAACCGCACCTGCACTCACTACAGCTAATAAGCGCACCTGCACTCACTACAGCTAATAACCACACCTGTACTCACTACAGCTAATAACCGCACCTGCACTCACTACAGCTAATAACCACACCTACACTCACTACAGCTAATAACCACACCTGCACTCACTACAGCTAATAACCGCACCTGCACTCACTACAGCTAATAACCGCACCTGCACTCACTACAGCTAATAACCACACCTGTACTCACTACAGCTAATAACCACACCTGCACTCACTACAGCTAATAACCACACCTGTACTCACTACAGCTAATAACCACACCTGTTCTCACTACGGCTAATAACCACACCTGCACTCACTACAGCTAATAACCACACCTGTACTCACTACAGCTGATAACCACACCTGTACTCACTACGGCTAATAACCTCACCTGCACTCACTACAGCTAATAACCACACCTGCACTCACTACAGCTAATAACCACACCTGTACTCACTACAGCTAATAACCACACCTGCACTCACTACGGCTAATAACCGCACCTGTACTCACTACGGCTAATAACCGCACCTGCACTCACTACGGTTAATAACCGCACCTGTACTCACTACGGTTAATAACCACACCTGTACTCACTACAGCTAATAACCACACCTGCACTCACTACGGCTAATAACCGCACCTGTACTCACTAAGGTTAATAACCGCACCTGTACTCACTACGGTTAATAACCACACCTGTACTCACTACGGCTAATAACCACACCTGTACTCACTACGGCTAATAACCACACCTGTACTCACTACAGCTAATAACCACACCTGTACTCACTACAGCAAATAACCACACCTGTACTCACTACGGTTAATAACCGCACCTGTACTCACTACGGTTAATGACCACACCTGTACTCACTACGGCTAATAACCGCACCTGTACTCACTACGGTTAATAACCACACCTGTACTCACTACGGCTAATAACCACACCTGTACTCACTACGGCTAATAACCACACCTGTACTCACTACGGCTAATAACCACACCTGTACTCACTACGGTTAATAACCACACCTGTACTCACTACGGCTAATAACCACACCTGTACTCACTACGGCTAATAACCACACCTGTACTCACTACGGTTAATAACCGCACCTGTACTCACTACGGCTAATAACCACACCTGTACTCACTACGGCTAATAACCACACCTGTACTCACTACGGTTAATAACCACACCTGTACTCACTACGGCTAATAACCACACCTGTACTCACTACGGCTAATAACCACACCTGTACTCACTACAGCTAATAACCACACCTGTACTCACTACGGCAAATAACCACACCTGTACTCACTACGGTTAATAACCGCACCTGTACTCACTACGGTTAATAACCACACCTGTACTCACTACGGCTAATAACCGCACCTGTACTCACTACGGTTAATAACCACACCTGTACTCACTACGGCTAATAACCACACCTGTACTCACTACGGCTAATAACCACACCTGTACTCACTACGGCTAATAACCACACCTGTACTCACTACGGTTAATAACCACACCTGTACTCACTACGGTTAATAACCACACCTGTACTCACTACGGTTAATAACCACATCTGTACTCACTACTACGGACACTGCAGTCATCACACGAGCTAATAAGCGTGAGAATCCCTTGCTTCTACTTAAATGATCCGCTCCCTACCACTTGTTATGAATGAGGAATGATTTAACAGTACGTAACACATAACAAATATGTGAATAATTCTTTAAACAGGTATAACGGCGTGTGTGTCATTTAAGCATAGCTGCAAATAGGATTGTAACATGTGGGAATTGATTTATTTCATCATATTACTTTTTTCTTCATCTATCCGTTTCATCTGAATGACTTCAGCTAATATTTTTAAGTCATCGCTGTGTATGCTTCAATACATTTGACCGAGTGAAAAACACCTTTGAGAAGGACTCTGTGGTGAGCTATTGATGCTTATCTTCACACAACCAAATGTTACCCTATAGACTTGGAAACGTTCGTGACTCAGTGAGGGAAGCTCCTGCGAAACCAAACCTTTACACCTGAACACACGTCTCACAAGCAATTAACGTCTTATCAGATCGCACCTAAATATGAGTGACAGAGCGAGTTGCCAAGTTCAATAACTCTGGGTTCAACCTCCAATTTAAAAGGGGTTGGGGAAAACATAACTTCTGCAGCAGCATCTCTGAATCCGGATGAATTTCAGCACATACCTAAATTTGACAAAAGTTAGACTTTACATTTTCCATGTCAAACCACACTACCTCCAATTGCCCAACACAGTGTGTCTGCTCCGGCCTCTACCAATATCTACACAGTGTGTCTGCTCCGGCCTCTACCAATATCTACACAGTGTGTCTGCTCCGGCCTCTACCAATATCTACACAGTGTGTCTGCTCCGGCCTCTACCAATATCTACACAGTGTGTCTGCTCCCGGCCTCTACCAATATCTACACAGTGTGTCTGCTCCCGGCCTCTACCAATATCTACACAGTGTGTCTGCTCCGGCCTCTACCAATATCTACACAATGTGTCTGCTCCGGCCTCTACCAATATCTACACAGTGTGTCTGCTCCGGCCTCTACCAATATCTACACAATGTGTCTGCTCCGGCCTCTACCAATATCTACACAGTGTGTCTGCTCCGGCCTCTACCAATATCTACACAGTGTGTCTGCTCCGGCCTCTACCAATATCTACACAGTGTGTCTGCTCCGGCCTCTACCAATATCTACACAGTGTGTCTGCTCCCGGCCTCTACCAATATCTACACAGTGTGTCTGCTCCGGCCTCTACCAATATCTACACAGTGTGTCTGCTCCCGGCCTCTACCAATATCTACACAGTGTGTCTGCTCCCGGCCTCTACCAATATCTACACAGTGTGTCTGCTCCGGCCTCTACCAATATCTACACAATATCTATCTACCTCTACCAATATCTACACAATGTGTCTGCTCCGGCCTCTACCAATATCTACACAGTGTGTCTGCTCCGGCCTCTACCAATATCTACACAGTGTGTCTGCTCCGGCCTCTACCAATATCTACCAATATCTACACAGTGTGTCTGCTCCGGCCTCTACCAATATCTACACAATGTGTCTGCTCCGGCCTCTACCAATATCTACACAGTGTGTCTGCTCCGGCTACCAATATCTACCAATATCTACACAGTGTGTCTGCTCCGGCCTCTACCAATATCTACACAGTGTGTCTGCTCCGGCCTCTACCAATATCTACACAGTGTGTCTGCTCCGGCCTCTACCAATATCTACACAGTGTGTCTGCTCCTGCCTCTACCAATATCTACACAGTGTGTCTGCTCCGGCCTCTACCAATATCTACACAGTGTGTCTGCCTCTACCAATATCTCAGTGTGTCTGGCCTCTACCAATATCTACACATGTGTGTCTGCTCCGGCCTCTACCAATATCTACACAGTGTGTCTGCTCCCGGCCTCTACCAATATCTACACAGTGTGTCTGCTCCGGCCTCTACCAATATCTACACAGTGTGTCTGCTCCCGGCCTCTACCAATATCTACACAGTGTGTCTGCTCCGGCCTCTACCAATATCTACACAGTGTGTCTGCTCCGGCCTCTACCAATATCTACACAGTGTGTCTGCTCCGGCCTCTACCAATATCTACACAATGTGTCTGCTCCGGCCTCTACCAATATCTACACAATGTGTCTGCTCCGGCCTCTACCAATATCTACACAGTGTGTCTGCTCCCGGCCTCTACCAATATCTACACAGTGTGTCTGCTCCCGGCCTCTACCAATATCTACACAGTGTGTCTGCTCCCGGCCTCTACCAATATCTACACAATGTGTCTGCTCCGGCCTCTACCAATATCTACACAGTGTGTCTGCTCCCGGCCTCTACCAATATCTACACAATGTGTCTGCTCCGGCCTCTACCAATATCTACACAATGTGTCTGCTCCGGCCTCTACCAATATCTACACAATGTGTCTGCTCCGGCCTCTACCAATATCTACACAATGTGTCTGCTCCGGCCTCTACCAATATCTACACAGTGTGTCTGCTCCCGGCCTCTACCAATATCTACACAATGTGTCTGCTCCCGGCCTCTACCAATATCTACACAATGTGTCTGCTCCCGGCCTCTACCAATATCTACACAATGTGTCTGCTCCCGGCCTCTACCAATATCTACCAATATCTACACAGTGTGTCTGCTCCCGGCCTCTACCAATATCTACACAATGTGTCTGCTCCCGGCCTCTACCAATATCTACACAATGTGTCTGCTCCCGGCCTCTACCAATATCTACACAATGTGTCTGCTCCCGGCCTCTACCAATATCTACACAGTGTGTCTGCTCCCGGCCTCTACCAATATCTACACAATGTGTCTGCTCCCGGCCTCTACCAATATCTACACAGTGTGTCTGCTCCCGGCCTCTACCAATATCTACACAGTGTGTCTGCTCCCGGCCTCTACCAATATCTACACAGTGTGTCTGCTCCCGGCCTCTACCAATATCTACACAGTGGGTCTGCTCCCGGCCTCTACCAATATCTACTCAGTGTGTCTGCTCCCGGCCTCTACCAATATCTACACAGTGTGTCTGCTCCCAGCCTCTACCAATATCTCTGGGTCTGCTCCTGGCCTCTACCAATATCTACACAGTGGGTCTGCTCCCGGCCTCTACCAATATCTACTCAGTGTGTCTGCTCCCGGCCTCTACCAATATCTACACAGTGGGTCTGCTCCCGGCCTCTACCA
The DNA here is from genome assembly GCA_029465975.1 of Dallia pectoralis. Classification (NCBI taxonomy): domain Eukaryota; kingdom Metazoa; phylum Chordata; class Actinopteri; order Esociformes; family Umbridae; genus Dallia; species Dallia pectoralis. Next base: position 7,527,453 of record CM055728.1, read on the forward strand.
ATATCTACACAGTGTGTCTGCTCCCGGCCTCCACCAATATCTACACAGTGTGTCTGCTCCCGGCCTCTACCAATGTCAACACAGTGTGTCTGCTCCCGGCCTCTACCAATATCAACACAGTGTGTCTGCTCCCGGCCTCTACCAATATCTACACAGTGTGTCTGCTCCCGGCCTCCACCAATGTCAACACAGTGTGTCTGCTCCCGGCCTCTACCAATATCTACACAGTGTGTCTGCTCCTGGCCTCTACCAATATCAACATAGTGTGCCTGCTCCCGGCCTCTACCAATATCTACACAGTGTGTCTGCTCCCGGCCTCTACCAATATCTACACTGTGTGTCTGCTCCCGGCCTCTACCAATATCTACACAGTGTGTCTGCTCCCGGCCTCTACCATACAATCCTTACCGGAGTCAATAGATGTAGAACTGTGCGGACCAGGGGAATTACAATTAGCTTCGGCCGTTCTAAAACTACAAGAAATTGAAAATGTCTCCTGGGACCGACTGGGGTGGGTGAAGGTCTCAAGAGCAGCAGGCAGAGAGCATGCAATTAGCTGGGTTAACATAATGAGAATTCCTGCAAGTCAGTGTCAAGACTGGCTGTATAAATTAAACAATTATATAGGTTTCCTTGTTTCAGATGGTTTTACAAATCTGACACATGACCAGTGCTTTAGGACCTGGTCTTTGAGTCACTTAGAGAGGTGCAAGACAGACATTTGATCATCTCCTGTGTCATCCCGAAGTCATCTTTGTGCGATTGTCATCTTAACCGGGCTAGAGGGACTCTGACAAGCCCATTCATAAGCTGGCAGACACACAGACACAGACACGCTCCTGATCTGACTCAGCTGAGGCGGCCTGGAAAAGTAGGCCACCAGAAACAACACGAGACTCGCAAGGTGGATTAGATGACGCTAAACATTCTTCAGATCCATTATTAAAGCTCTCTCCGCCCCTGGCAGGAGAGTATCCTAATTGTCCCTTAACTGACTTGTGTCTTTATCTTTGTGTTCATTAATAATCCCCAACTTATACCAGACTAAATTGCCCGTGCTGTAAATACATCCCCAGTCGCTGTAATTATGCTAAATCCCTTTTTTTCCACCAGCATTGGGTTGATAAAAGGCAATTGGCAGTTGTTTTTTTGTCTGCTGTCCGGATGTTTGCTTGTCAATGAGGCGTCTCAACTCCGGCTCACTCGTATGATCAATGACGAAGAAGATCTTAATAAATAATTAGCGCGGCTATAAATAGGGAGTTGCTAAGCGGTTTTAAAATTGACTTCATGCATTTATTCATGTTAAAGCAACAGGAATTAATAGTAAATGATCTGTGACAAGTAAAAGATCCCCGTGTTGTACGATGTGGGGGGAAGCTCACGAGGTTTACCCCGACGGATCACGCCTGTATACAAACGAGAGTTTAAACACCAGGAGTGGGTTTCGTTTGTTGTACGACTCGTCTCTTTCGCATCGTCAAGTGCCGTTACTGTCAACAGACTGTTAGGATCCGCACTCGAGTGATAATTGGACCCGTGTTCCAGGTTGTGTTGTGTTTCAAAGTTTTTTCAAATACTATCCTGAAAAATATGTTTCCTTTAACATATGTCAAATAAACACTCTGCGTTTGATAGATTTAGGGGAAGAAAGTAATCTTTGATTTCCTATTGGTCAATACATGATTGGTGCTTCTCTCACACTGGTGATAAAGATGATGACCAAGTGAAGGAATATCTGCAACCTGTAAGTTCCACTGACCTTGATGAAATTCATTTTCCACATCGAAAGGATGCTTTGCTCACACACTGAAGCTCACCATAAAAAGAAGCCTTCAACCTGCAGGGTATCTCTCCATGCAGTTTCTGTAGCCTCCAAACAGATCCTGGGGGAATAGAAGGACTCAATGGCAACTGTCATTCCATAGACCATGGATATTCCACAGTTCCATCATGATTTATTTATTCTAACAGGCCCACAATGTGAATCTAATCGGATCCAATCTAATGTGGTTTATCAAGTCTCGTGTGGGTTTGTTTGCCGTGTTTTCACTGCATAACGTTAAGAAATGGTCATTCCTGGTTCAGTGATGCTTCCTAAAACGCTCGCCTAGCCTACAGAGTTAGTGGTTGCCGTACTAGTCATATTATTCCGCTCCATTGCACTGCATTGGTGACAATGACACAAACATAGCGTATGTTAGGGCCTTCCCACCCGAAAAACATGTTTCTATAGCATCTTTACTTTTGTCAAGACCCCTTTAAAGCAAATTGTCTTTCACTTACACGTGTCATTATTAGCACTCTAGACGAGGAGAATCCCGTGCCCCCAGCAACTGTCACAAGCTGTAACTCCTAATTGAAAATTATTCGCTCATTTGTCAATGCGGATAAAGAAAAGCTTGACACGCTGGCCTGTCACCGAGCGATCCATGCAGTGGAAATATGTCCCCGCCGATGCTGTGGACGTCCTAACCGCCTGTGAGGTTGACGCGGATCGTCTGCGAGGTCCAGCATCGTCACGGCCGGATAGATAATTCCACGCATCAGATGATTGACTAAACTTCTAACCAATTGCTCTACCAAGGACATCTTTTAATCGTGTCAAAAGCCCTGAAAGAAATAGTTGACAAGCGAACGACAGTTTATGCGGAGAAGAAACCGCGACAAATTGCCTGTCTCCGATCAGTGCCTCAAACTGGCGTTGTGCGGTGCTACTTTTGCTCTGTAATATTATCGGTCTGTCTGTGTAAATGTAGCCTCTAAAATAGTGTGTCAATATACATGACCACTTCTGAATGTAAACACAAGCCCACAACACATGGCCCCTTAAAGTGGGCGTATGGACGTTGAAGCCAGATCCTCTCCCATTTTTATTCATTTCAAACTCCATATCTGATTTGGACCTGGGACACTGGGAGAGTGGAATTAAGGATGAGGTAGAGCAGGTGCCCAGCAGGATCCAGAACGTACAGGGTAGGAGTTGAATAACCTTAGGAGTTGAATAACCTTAGGAGTTGAATAACCTTAGGAGTTGAATGACCTTAGGAGTTGAATAACCTTAGGAGTTGAATAACCTTAGGAGTTGAATAACCTTAGGAGTTGAATAACCTTAGGAGTTGAATAACCTTAGGAGTTGAATAACCTTGGGAGTTGAATAACCTTGCTTTGGGGACTAGGCCAAAGACCTAGGCTCGTCTAAATGAACGTTGCGGTGAAACCGACATGTCCAATGTCACAGATATTGAATAGAGGTCATGCATAGACCATGAGCATGTTTCAAAAGCGTTCTCTCTGGAGAAACATACCTGAAACAGTGTTGAGATATATTTGGAAGCCATACCGAACGTCTAATCAGATTATAGCCGAGTGGAAAGGAGTGTTCTCTGTGTTTCAGATGGGAGTTAAGTAGGATTGTCTCTGAAAGTCAAGTGGCCTGGAGATATCGTGAAGCCGTGTTGGCTACTCGCGCACGTTTCACCACTGAAATAATTTGAACATCCAGACAGCACACCGCTGTGAAATTGAAGAAGTGGAAAGAGAGGAAAGAGAAGTCTAATGACATTCGGAAGCTAGGCTATCATTAAGCCAGCAATATGTTTGGACTTATCATGTTCGCACAGTTTCTATAGTCTGTCTTGGAAACATGTTTGTGTTCAGTACAATTTGGAGATCGCCTACTTCCTGTAAATAAACAAATATTCTTGCAATAACGGTACACAAAGATGAAATAACCTGTAGTTGTCCTGTTCTTTATATTTTTAATTTGTCATGAGATTGTACTCTGATGAGCTAAAACGTTATGACCACTGACAGGTGAAGCGATTAGGAAGAATGCACTCTAACTCTAACCATTTGCACTCTAACCCTAACCCTAACCATTTGCACTCTAACCCTAATTCTAATCCTAACCATTTGCACTCTAACCCTAATTTTAACCCTAACCCTTTGCACTCTAACCCTAACCCTTTGCACTCTAACCCTAACCCTTTGCACTCTAACCCTGACCATTTGCACTCTAACCCTAATTCTAATCCTAACCATTTGCACTCTAACCCTAACCATTTGCACTCTAACCCTAATCCTTTGCACTCTAACCCTAACCATTTGCACTCTAACCGTTTGCACTCTAACCCTAACCCTTTGCACTCTAACCCTAACCCTTTGCACTCTAACCCTAACCCTTTGCACTCTAACTCTAACCCTGACCACCGTCCAAAGCGCCTACAATGGGCATGTGAACGTCTGAACTGGACCGTGAACCAGTCTGTTTCGATGACTCTTATTCTTTTTGCATCACGTGGATGGGCGTGTATATGCGCACCATATACCTGGGGAAGTGATGGCACCAGGATGCATTGTGGGAAAACGATATGCTGGTGGAGGGAGTAATGATGCACTGGGCAATATTCTGCTGGGAAAGCCTGGGTCCAGGCATTCATGTGGATGTCAATTTGATATGTGCCACCTACCGAAACATCATTGCAGACCAGGTATACTTCTCCATGACAATACTATTCCCTGATGGCAGTGGCCTCTTTCAGCAGGACAATGCGCCCTGCACACATTGTTTGGGAATGGTTTGAGGCATTGATGTTGAGTTCAAGGTGATGCCCTGGCCTGCAAATTCCACAGATCCATTCATTCGAATGGCTCGTCAGTGTATTTCTGTATTTGTGACAGTGTTTCTGCACCCCCTGGCTACCGGTCCCAGCAGCCTCCACCACTATGGAGGACGTTCATGTCATTATTGGAGGCAAAATCCCAATTTGTGCTCAAAGTTAACAAGCTATTTAAAAAAATATGTCTTCATAAAATGCAACAATATAATCATTTTTTTAATAAGATCAAAGTAGGCCTACTAATGTCATGGCACAGGAATTACACACTTTCGTGGGTTTTTATTAAAACATGAACAACAAACGTCTGAAACTGAATTGAAATTAAAGAAGCGACTTAATAACATACAACAAAACAGCTGCACGTAACACAAACACTCACCAACATTAAGACCTGACATCAAACAATGAAGCACAAAACAGGAAACAGAGGGCCAAACATTATTATATACTGATTAGTAATTGGGTCCTGGTGTGAGTGATGACAAGACAATTGACAGGATGCGTTCATTATGGTGAAACCGGGAACTAAGTACGTTCTACAAATGTCCACACACGCTGTTAAATAGATCAACATAATTCCAATCATTTTCAAATAGTTTAATGCTATTTTAATGTTTCTAGTACATGACAATGATTTTTATGACCATATTTTCAAATGTGTGTTTTCTTCAAACTACAGATGTCTAAAGAAAATTGCGGGCTACATATTGGCATTAATTATGTAAATTAAACAGTTTAAGAGTCCTTAAAAATGCAATTGTTTTCAATTCATCAATGTAATGGAAATGTCTATTATAACATCTTTCAAATACTGTAATCCTGATACTATTTATATTGCGACAAATTATGAATACACGCAGTTAATTCATCTCAGTATTCACTAACTATATATGTATATTAGCCCCTCCCTCTCTGAGTCTTGACATATGACTAAACAGAGATACCCATTGAGACGCAGGAAAGTATCTTTCCTAGTAAAAGTAACAATAAAACGCAATATTGTGAAGCGAGAACTTCTCTCTGTCTTGGCTAATTAATGAGTTCAACTATAAAGCGGAAATTACCGCCATAAATGCCAGAAGTAGTTCTGCGACGCACGTCTGGCGTTGGTCTTATTAAAACTTACATTAGCAGTGTTCTAGTAGCTCTCCCCAAACTGGGGTGGTGTTGCTATGGATACCACGCTTGGGTTAGCAGCAACCAAACAAGGAAACCAAGTGATTGGGTTGATGTCCTCTGGTAATGAGAAATGATAAAGCATCCAGTGTTGCAGGCTTTGATCGGCGGCCCCCACAACCAATCATGCTCGCTGGTTATTGACTGCAACGCAGTGGGAAAAGACTTGCAATCCCATTCTCCTCTATTCACAATGTGCCAGAGAGGAAGCCACTGAGAGGCGCTTCCATACGAGCGCCAGGATATTCATACCGTTATTAATGCACACCGAGACCGATCTCCGGCTCTGATGTTGCTCCTCGAAGAGAGGGACTGGAAAAAAGTGCGAGGGAGCGTGAGGAAAGGAGTGCGAGAACGACAGAGCAGGGAGACAAACAGTAGATGTGAGGGAGGGAGTGAGGGAGAGAGAGGGGTAATAGAAGAAGCCATTGGCATGTTAAGGATATTGGTATTTGAAGGGGTTGCCGAGATCAGATTAGACGGCTCAGAGGCACGAGCGGCATCTAAATGTCTCCGTGTGTTCACCGGGCGCATGGAGTCGCCATGCTTTTTCCAGTAAAACAGTAGGTAAATGGTGACATTTCCTCTCCGACGGATGCCCAAGTCGTACCGCCGTGAAGATATTGACGACAACGTGCTGCTCTCCGCAGGGCGCGGAAGAGTGGCATTTCGCCGTTTCAACTGTCAGATCTCGGTTCCGATTCGATTTTGACGGGGCTCAATTCTCTGACGCGTTTCAGCCTTCATTAGGACTCTTGAGGGAATCGAGTGCCACTCGTCTGTGAACCGCACGTCTGATAGCGGGATGATTGCCTATTAAGAATGGGGTTACGTAATTCCATCACAACTCAAGTGATAGCCTGTTTAAAGGTTATGCAAGCCCAGAGTGTTTTAAATCTCGGAAGTCGGAATTGTGTTATGTAAGTTCGGTGGGGGAAAAAACTGGAAGAAAGCGCAAGGAGTATTAATAGACATGTCTGACTAACACGAACGATGTGCTGATTTCTCTGAAGGATCCGTGTACTGACCAAAACAGTACACTGCCTTCAGTCTTTGATTGACGTTTCAAAGAGATAAGCCCACGCGTTCTGTGTGTCGTCGACCGCGATCATACCTCAGCCAAGCAATTGATGAAGGGTGACCGGCGTTTGAGGTGAAGGAAGTGTGCGATTAATGAGCCTACAGCGCCCACTCGTCTTGTGTTAGAAATCCGTCACGGTGGAGAAGTGATGTGTGAATCATGCCAATTAGTGCCCGTCCATTGCAAAGAAACCGCTCAACCCCTGCTGGTGCCGCGCATGAGCTGTGAGAGTCCGCTGCATTGGGATCCTATTAGCTGTGTCACAACAACAGGAATAACAGAAGTTTGTACTAAATTATATACAAAATGTAGCTAAATAACGAAAGGAAAACAGGCCTGTAAACTAGGGTTGGGCGATGTCTACCAAATTGGCATCTGATGATTTCACCGTGAAACATCGTGATGGACGATGGTATCATCCGTGGGAGGGCTGTGGTATGTGGACGGACAGACGACAACTAGCAGCGACAATATATAGCGCCATTAATTAGAAGTTTCTATTGTTTACAACACCAAAGGGGGAAATGGCAAATGGGGCCCAATTTGGACATTTACACTTACAGGTGTACTCACTTTTGTTGCAAGTGGTCCATACATGAATGGCTGTGTGTTGAGTTATTTTGGGTGGACGGCAAATGTACACTGTTATACACGCTGTACACTCACTACTTTACATTGTAGCAAAGTTTAATTTCTTCATTGTTGTAACATGAAAAGCCAAATGAAAGAGGACATCCCAGAGACACAAGTGGTGTGCATGATGTGTGCTCATGTAAGTCGCGCAAAAGATGCCCAGCTTTGCACGTAAATATTTGTCCATAAGTGTGCTCCATCTGAGTGTGTTCAGCACAGTGGGTAAGGGTGTTACTCCACTAAGGGTGTTACTCCACTAAGGGTGTTACCCCACTAAGGATGTTACTCCACTAAGGGCGTTACTCCATTAAGGGTGTTACTCCACTAAGGGTGTTACTCCACTAAGGGTGTTACTCCTCTAAGGGTGTTACTCCACTAAGGGTGTTACTCCACTAAGGGTGTTACTCCACTAAGGGTGTTACTCCTCTAAGGGTGTTACTCCACTAAGGGTGTTACTCCACTAAGGGTTTTACTCCACTAAGGGTGTTACTCCACTAACAGTGTTACTCCACTAAGGGTTTTACTCCACTAAGGGCGTTACTCCACTAAAAGTGTTACTCCAATAAGGGTGTTACTCCACTAAGGGTGTTACTCCACTAAGGGTGCTACTCCACTAAGGGTGTTACTCCAATAAGTGTGTTACTCCACTAAGGGCGTCACTCCACTCCGCAGCCCATTAAAGCCAGAAAAGGTGAACATGTTAGTATTAACAAACTTTGACACTTAAACTTGTTCGAAGTTTTAAACACTGTAAGTCATCGTAAAAACCATGCAGTCCTATCTAAGCATTGGTGTCGTCTATTTAATCTAATGTAACCTGTCCCATTTTAATATAATTTAGTTTTTTGTATATTTGTAGGTGGGATGTAGAAGGGATGTAGGTGGGATGTAGAAGGGATGTAGAAGGTATGTAGGTGGGATGTAGAAGGGATGTAGGTGGGATGTAGATGGGATGTAGGTGGGATGTAGAAGGGATGTAGGTGGGATGTAGATGGGATGTAGGTGGGATGTAGAAGGGATGTAGGTGGGATGTAGAAGAGATGTGGGTGGGATGTAGAAGAGATGTGGGTGGGATGTGGAAGGGATGTAGGTGGGATGTGGAAGGGATGTAGGTGGGATGTAGAAGGGATGCAGGTGGGATGTAGAAGGGATGTGGAAGGGATGTAGTTGGGATGTAGGTGGGATGTAGAAGGGATGTGGAAGGGATGTAGGTGGGATGTAGAAGGGATGCAGGTGGGATGTAGAAGGGATGTGGAAGGGATGTAGAAGGGATGTAGTTGGGATGTAGGTGGGCTGTGGGATGGATGTGTGTGCTCCAAATGAATAAGAATAAATGTCCAACTATTATGGCATTTTTTAACATATCCCTCTCACCCCTGTCTTCTCCCACAGCTTTACATCCAGACGACCACCCTCTGCATCTCCATGAACCTCAGTGCCTCCGTCGCTCTGGGGATGCTCTACATGCCCAAGGTCTACGTCATCATCTTCCATCCGGAGCTCAATGTGCAGAAGAGGAAAAGGAGCTTCAAGGCGGTGGTCACTGCCGCCACCATGTCCTCCCGCCTCTCCGCCAAATCCAGCGAAAGACCCAATGGGGAGGCCAGGACAGAGTTGTGTGAAAACCCGCCCGCGGCGCCCGTGGCGCCCGCTGACCCCATGAGTGAGTAAACGTCTGAAACAGAACCGGATCCGTCACAAATGAGCCGTTTATACTCCCAGTTGCTGTGTAGCGACTCGGTCCGTGGAGTCAGAACCCATGGCCCATAATCGGGGAAGCGAGAGTTCTGCTCCTCACGAGCCCAGATACAAAGCAGATCCCGCTGTTCTCTGAGTTAATGAGGTCTCAGAAAGGGATGACTTCATCAGAGAGATCAGGAAGTACATGCTGGAGCCGGCGATACGACTCAGTCCTGCTCGTCCGTTCTCCCCCCCCCCATCCCCCCACCCTCAAGCAGAACATTAAGATTTATGACATCATCATCTAATCCGTTCTCCTCCATCATCCCAGCCAGTCGTTGGTATAATTTACAATCTGGTCATGTTCGGAATATACATCTGTTGGTCTTGGGCAGAGGGGGGGTCATCTGTGAGTGCATAATCGAGGGTTGTCTAGTTAAATGCACAAATTAATCATCGATTTGCGGCAACCAAGACGACGCCAGATGACAGCTGAGAGCACGGGGTGTCTGCGGAACCAACTGCGCCCGGTCGAATCCACACCGCAGTGAGCTGGAGGGTGTTAGTAATTAGAGTCCCGTAAGGTCGAAGTGCAGAGACCTCCACTGCTGCTGTGCTGTTCTGAGACTTGCATATTTAAACGCTGGTAATTATGTTGGATTAGGATAATGGTATAATAACACCTGCAATTTACAGGATTACAGTTAACCAGTAATCATCAGTGGATATTGACCACCACCCTATAGCACCACCCTATACCAACACCCTATAGCACCACCCTATAGCACCACCCTATACCACCACCCTATACCACCACCCTATACCACCACCCTATACCACCACCCTATAGCACCACCCTATAGCACCACCCTATAGCACCACCCTATACCACCACCCTATACCACCACCCTATACCACCACCCTATACCACCACCCTATACCACCACCCTATACTACCACCCTATACCACCACCCTATACCACCACCCAATGCCACCACTCTATACCACCACCCTATAGCACCACCCTATACAACACCCTATACCACCACCCTATACCACCACACTATACCAACACCCTATACCACCACCCTATAGCACCACCCTATACAACACCCTATACCAACACCCTATACCAACACCCTATACCACCACCCAATGCCACCACTTTTTACCACCACCCAAGATCCATACTCGCCTCCGAAGTGAGACGTGACTGACAGGGTCCAGTAACGCGACGTGGCGGTTCCCCTCTGCCCCATTTCCATAATCTCCGCTAACGACACGGGCCACGCCGAACACACACACGCGTAGCCCTCAACAGGTGCTGCCCTTCTCCCAATTAGCCTCTAAAATGACAGACCTCCCCCAAGACCCCCCTGTGGTTTCAACTGTCGTCTGTGTAATGGTCTGGAGGGGGAGTGCGCATGCCTGCATCGAGGAAGTGCCGGTGGTTCCTGTCAGTCAAGCGTGCAGCTCGTGGCGGGAATGGCCACCGCGGGGGAGAGGGGGGTAGGGTGGGGGAGTGCCCCAAAACAGCTGGCGACATCCCAGAGCAGGGCTGCGCGTCGTAGCTCGTCTCAAAGGGACTCTCCCAGGAGTGTCCCATGTCATCTGTTCGGTGGGTCTCTCACCTTCTGTCTCCTGTACGTGCTCGCGTCTCCCCCGCCTGTCACCTCCTCTCACCTCCACACCCCTCTCCTCACCCGACCCCTCTTCTATTTTAGCGTCAGCGAAAGTGACATTTATTAATGGAGAATTTATGTGCATGACAGCCCTGAAACCTGAACCCGCGTCTCCCTGGAGACTGTCCATCAAGCCCCGGTAGCTGTCATGGCACCTTTAGACAGGATCACCTCTGATGGATCTGACTCATAATGACTCAGAGTTATTAAGAGCATTAGTACCTCGTTCTGCAGTTCATCACTGGCAATACCAGTCCTGAGATCTTCTGGATTAGCCCTCGCAGAGACAGGAGGATTTGTACCTGCCGTAATTAGGAGATAAATAGACCACATTAGACATGTTTGGATGAGTTAATGATTTCCAGGTCCATTTTAGGATTATGTCGAATCGATACAATGAGATGGAAGACACCACCAAGGAGAGAGACACAGTTGGTACTATACAATGAACACTGCACACTGAATTGTAATTCTGATGGAAGCCCAGGCGTATAGATGCAGGACGTCTATTGATGTATGGGAATACCTATGTCACACATTTCACTCACACACGCACGCACGCACGCACGCACGCACACACACACACACACACACACACACACACACACACACACACACACACACACACACACACACATAGGCAGACAGAAAGACTAAATCAATCAGAAGAAATCTCCTTTTTTCTTCTTTTCCTTTCATACCAACTGTGTTCACACATAGTAAAGACTGCTCATGGGCTAACTGCAAAAAAAAGATGTTGTATATGTACGCATGTTTTATTCATCAGAGTCACTGGCCATGACTAGAAAATGAGGCTGTAAGGAAGTGGTACGACTTTAATTGCGTAGCCCATGGGAGTCGGTCGCCATGGCAACATTCACAGCAGCGAGGAAGACTAGTTCGCGTCGGCTTCTCTGCCGGCCCGGGAACGGCAACACTGCCTACGTGCGGGCTGACGCAGTAGACGAAGGTGACACCTGACGCGGTACCCACCTAGGGCTCCTCGGCTTTTCGCTGCGTTCAGATGCGTTTCCATGGCGACGCATAAGCCTGCATCGAATGGCGTGGCCCAGTGTTTGTTAGGCGGCCGCTTGTTGTGTGCGTTTCTCTTTTTGCATCTGCAAATAAAAACCGAAGTCACCGACGTAAAACTTCTCACTGGGCCGAGCCGCCTCGCTGTTATGAGTGGGTCACGCGTGTATCATGTCTACGTTTACCCATGTCTGCGTGTTCTCGCACTGCACGACATGTCTTAATGTTGTTTTTTTATGTCTACCTCGCTTCCTCAGGTCAAGCTACAAAGAAAACATATGTGAGTTACAACAACCTCAGGATCTGAGGGGAGTCGCGGGGAACGCTACGCGCCTCTACTCTGTGATTATGACCAAGACGGGGGACAAGGAAAAAAAGAGAATTCCGGGACAGGGACAGACTGCCTAGATCGGGTTATCTACCTATGCAATCCGGGACTGTGGTTGGTGACAACCTTTCTCATTTTCTTGTCTACTGAGGAGGAGTGTGGCAGGGATGAAGCAGCGTATTTGACGTGAGGAGCGAGTGGTGAGGAGACAACCCTGCCGAGGTTTGATGACTTGGGCCCGGAACCCTTCTGTTCTAATGTGTTCTAGAGCCACACCGGTTTTGGCTTTTAGAAGTTCTCTATAATGTGATCTCAACAGTCAGTAATGTGAACAACCTCTGTGATGAAGGTGTTGGTGTGATCAATCGCTGAGAAGAGGAGGAGAAATTAAGTCTGGACAATTTATTTCCACCGTTTTCAAAGTATGTTTCGTTGGTAATTTCCGTTAAAGCCATATTCTCCTTGAGTGCCCATGTTCGTCTTCTAAGTTAAGTGAGGTTTCTTCTGATTTCCTTGTGCCCGGGTTTACATTTCGTCAGACACAATATTGTTGAGTTTGGACCTTGGTAGATTCACATAGAGTAGCGGACTCTGCGTCATGCGTTTAGTTTCATGAAATCTATAGTCATCCGTCCTTTTAACACAAATGATTCTGTCGACCTGACAGCCTACGTATCTATATATTTTTTTTATATCTGAGAGTATTTTCATGTTTCAATTACAAGAAAAACGTTTGTTTGAATGGGTTTCGGATGGTAATGAAAAATCAGCACAATGGGTCCACATTGCATGTGCCAATGTATGTCTGTTCGATTTGATGTAAAAAAATAATATTATATAATTATATAAAAAAATACATTCTTAAAATGAAACCGATCTTGAGCAAAAGATGTCAAGTTCATTCCATGGAGGGCCTGGGGTCAGTATGCCTTCCTTGGTTTTTTAGTTGAAGTCCAATTGAGACCAAGACAGGTGTCAGATAAGAGAATATTGATATCTAATCAATAATGATTGATATCTAATCTAAAGTTCAAAGCAGCAGCAACAACGGCACATAACAGACAGAAGTTCCGGCTGCATCTTTCACTGAGAATTTCTCTGTTGATGTTGTTATGGTGATGTCAAAATTAGGGGTGTGATCCAATTTCTAATAAACTCATTCATCAATTGGATCACCTCTAACCAATTAAATGATCCAATCAATTGACACATATTCTAAATGTCATTGATCCCATGTTGTGTTTTGGCTCTAGCCCCACTCATCGGTTGTTGGGACAAATCGAACGGGACCTTTCGGTTTCTGGGACCAATTAGAACGCTCAGATGGTTTGTGCTGTCTGTCTAGACAATAACCTGTTTTCTAACGTTGGACTGGAGCAAATAGTTTGGGTAGCCAGACAGGCAAATATCTGCAGATATGTATCCCTCTGTGGAATGACTTTGATGCCGGTAATCTCTAGCACAATTCTGCAGTTTATTTATTTTAAGGAAATTACTTGATTTGTAACAGAATAGGGCTTTGATCTGTCATTGCAATTGGCCCTTCTGCATCTCCAAGCATGTTTGTTTCCTATAGTTTTCGTACAGAGTACATTATGCTTACTTATCAATGGTGTGAGAAAATACATGAAACATGAATATGAAAAACTATTAAAAAACATGAAGGTAAACTATCTTGTGATGTTGTCTGTCCAATTATCAACATGTAATAAAATAATTTTGTTATCTTTTATACAATTAAAGAAGGCAGTACCTAATATTTATTTGTGTGTTTGTGTGTGCGTCTATATTTCTGTATAATTTCTGTGTAATCGAGTGTTTGTTTGTATGTGTGTATGTGTGTGTGTTGCATGCAGAGTGGTTTGTCTGTGTCTTACAGACAGATAAAGTGCTTGAAATGTTGAAACTTTTACTGGGGAAATACTATGTCTAGTGAAAAAAATGCATTTATGTATAAGTCCAAAGTCCATCATCTATACCAATATACAGTGTATATATATATATATTTACGCAACCATATATAAAAAATCCTAATCGAGAAGAAAAAGAAAGTGTATGTTGTCAATTAACCAGATTTAGCCTAAACATATTTTGGTCAAAAACAAGATGACCTTTTTAATTTTTTCTGATGTAGGATCAAATCATCCAATACAGAGAAATGTGTAACGTTTAAATAACAGTGACAGCCCCACTATATGTTATAAGCATATGTTTTGTTTTACTGCCTCCTGTAAAGGGATGTAAACGGCTAATTGCTCGTCATGTTTTACCCCTTAGATGTCACATTATCAGGCTCACTGAGTAATGCTGTCATGCAGAAGACACATGACCCTGTGAGAATAACTGAAAGGATGTCTCGATGCTCCATGTGGTCCATAACTCATCTGTGTCTCTGTTTAGATGTTTTGATGCCCTTCTTACATGCCTCACGTTCTTTCTTCATAATCTCTCCAAATCTCTTCTACCTGTAATCCCTTGCCTCTGCAGTCTGGCACTATTCTGAACACCATTGTGGTGCAGCGTACACTGAAAAAAGAAACGTGTTACTTAATTATAAATTATAGCATTTAGCAGATGCTTTTCCCTCTGCGTTGCAGTCATGCGTGTGAAGCTGACGTCAACATGGTTTCCCTCAGGTCCACGTTGGGAGTTGATTGTCATGGGGTTTCTCTCAGGTCCACGTTGGGAGTTGATTGTCATGGGGTTTCTCTCAGGTCCACGTTGGGAGTTGATTGTCATGGGGTTTCTCTCAGGTCCACGTTGGGAGTTGATTGTCATGGGGTTTCTCTCAGGTCCACGTTGGGAGTTGATTGTCATGGGGTTTCTCTCAGGTCCACGTTGGGAGTTGATTGTCATGGGGTTTCTCTCAGGTCCACGTTGGGAGTTGATTGTCATGGGGTTTCTCTCAGGTCCACGTTGGGAGTTGATTGTCATGGGGTTTCTCTCAGGTCCACGTTGGGAGTTGATTGTCATGGGGTTTCTCTCAGGTCCACGTTGGGAGTTGATTGTCATGGGGTTTCATGTCTAAGTGTCACAAGTGGTGAACATTAGGTTCCCACTCTGGGGCTTTAGTAGGGTGCACGCTTTATTTCCAGTGGTTTGGTTTTCATTGAGATGATTAGCTTAGCTATTTAGTTCTCTGGGGTTTAGTGCACTTTGCGTAGCATTTTCTGTTATTTGAATTTATGTTCAATATAGGTGAATGTTCCTTTAATTTTTATATCGCTGTTTTGTATTGTTAGTAAGTCGCTTTATTGCACATGTTTATTTAATCAGTGTATAGTTTTCCGTTCTGTGATCGTCGTGTTAAGGGCCCGCGGCGGGAAGAATAGGCCACTCCTCCAGGCATGCAGGGGGAGGACGGGTACGGGGCCACTCCTCCATGCATGCAGGGGGAGGACAATAAGGGGCCACGCCTCCAGACACACAGGGAGAGGAAGAGGCCACTCCTCCAGGCACACCTGGTTGTTGAAGGTGGGGGTCGGCTCTGGCATGCTGTAGGCGGCGGCCGGCTCTGGCATGCTGTAGGCGGGGGCCGGCTCTGTCATGGCATAGTCTGGGCCCGGTCCTGGCAGCTCCAGCCAAATCTTCCACCAACTCCCAGCCACATCCGGAGACTGGTACTCCAAACCTATAGGGGTACTTTGGGTTCTAGAGGTTGTTGGCAGGAAGGGGTTGTAGTATGGCTGGAGCTTGGGTTGTAGCTGTAGCTCCAGGGCTTTGTCTCCCCCTGGCTGCAGCCCCGGGGCAGTGGGTGGCGGTAGTTGCCGCACCAGGGCCGTGGGTGTTCTCCCCTGGTGTAATCGGCCCTGATAGCCGCATCAGAGGTTCATATCCGAAATAAGCGTGGAGGCGTCTCTGGCTTATGCCAGTCCCCCACTGCTCCGTGGGGCGACGGTGAGAGAAATTCTCCTCAGACCTGTCGCAACAATCTCCGGTGAAACCTCCCTCCGTCAGGCTCCGATGGCTCATTTGTTTGGGGTAGGTTAATCTGTCACATAATCCGGAGATGTAGTGCAGGAAAGCCATGTGCAGAGCCAGGTAATCAATTCAGAAACAGGTTTATTAAAAAAACATTTAAAAAACGTCAACGGCGAAAAACACTAACTAGTCTGAAATAATATTGCTCTACCCAGCGACTTATAAAATGCATTCAAACAACAGCAATAACTTATGAGGGGCCGTATAGGCCATAATTCAAACTTACCTCTCACATACACTACTGAAATGCTCTCACATACACTACTGAAATGCTCTCACATACACTAGTGAAAATTAAACCTCTCACATACACTACTGAAACACTCTCACATACACTACTGAAACGCTCTCACATACACTAGTGAAAATTAAACCTCTCACATACACCACTGAAATGCTCTCACACACTACTGAAACACTCTCACATACACTAGTGAAACACTCACATACACTGGTGAAAATTAAACCTCTCACATTCTCTACTGAAACGCTCTCACATACACTAGTGAAACACTCTCGCATACACTAGTGAAACGCTCTCGCATACTCTAGTGAAACGCTCTCACACAAACATAAAAAACCACTTACATTTACTACTGAAAACCTCTCAAATACACTATTGAAAACCTGTAAATCTAAGGGCAGTGTTTATAAAAATAAAAATAATGGATAATATTGTTTTGTATGTACATATAGAATAAAAAAAATAATATATATATATATACACACATACATATTTGGATATATAATATACATATACTATTACTTACAATTGTAAAAGATGGGTCTGAACCTTTCATGCCATTTTAAACTAAATATTAACTTAACTTTGTTTTATAATTACATTTTCTAAGCCCTTCTAAATCATAAGGAATCATATTTAATTATAATACAAAATATCAAACCATTGATAAAAGAATACAACAGTAATTAATTCAACAGAAAAAGTAATAGTTCTCAAGAATAAATAAGCCAATCAAAATCATATATATATATTTATTTATATACATAATCATATATAAATAATCAATAATATAAACCGTTAAAGCATTAATTGAATACTTTACCAAAACATAAAATAAATACTGTCAAACTTGGTGTTTTGACTTTGCCTTGCTGCCAGACCAATCTCCAAATTTCAGTAGTGTATGTGAGAGGATCTCGGTAGTGAATGTGAGAGGATCGTCTCCGGTTACGTATGTAACCTTAGTTCCCTGAGCGGAACGAGACGCTGCGTGTAAACGCTATGGGAACGCTCTGCGTGAGTGCGTCATGAAGCACATGTGTAATCAGTCCAATGGCGTGACGGAACGTCACAGACGGGTGACGTCGCGACCAGGAAGTCATAAAAGCACCCCTAATTACCGGCACCTTCAGTTTCTGATGGGCTGAAGCAAGTGCCAAGGGCATGCTGGGAGTATGGCACAGACACGCAGCGTCTCGTTCCCCTCAGGGAACTAAGGTTACATACGTAACCGGAGACGTTCCCTATCAGGGGACTTCGAGCTGCGTGAAAACGCTATGGGAACGCCACTACCCACTTCGCCATACGAGCAAGTTTCCGCCATGTGAAGTCAGAGCGCACATTCGGACGAAAGCACCTGCGCCCCTGGCGTGGAGCTAAAGTCAAGCTGGTAAAATCTCACGAACGGACGTCATGTAGAGACACTTTACCTGACAAAAGGGCTTATGAAGCCGCCATACTCCTGGTCGAGTGGGCTCGAACAGCCAAAGGTGAAGGCTGACCAGCCGACTCGTAAGCAAGTGAGATGGCCTCAACCACCCACTTGCTCATCCTCTGCTTAGACACAGGACCCCCTCTCTTGGGTGGTCCAAAGCACACGAACAACTGTTCGGACAGCCTCCACAGGGCAGTTCTGTGGACGTAGGCGTCTAAGGCCCTCACCGGGCAGAGGAGGTTTTGCTTCTTCTGGTCCGACGTCAAAAAAGGAGGAGGGCAGAAGGCTTGCAGCACAATAGGCCCAACGATGTTAGTTGGGACCTTGGGGACATACCAGGATGAAGGTAGTAGAAACGCCTTGACAATCCCGGGTGAGAAGTCCAAGCAAGAGGGCGCCACCGACATCGCTTGCATATCACCAATCCTCTTCAGAGAAGAGATGGCAAGTAAGAAGATCGTCTTGAGGGTCACGAACTTGTCAAGAACCTCCTCTATGGGCTCAAACGGAGCACGGGAGAGGCCTTCTAGTACAATGGCCAGGTCCCAGGATGGCACCCTCATGCCGGCTGCTGGCCTCAGCCTCAGGGCGCCACGAAGGAAGCGTGATACCAGTGGGTGTCTCCCCAGAGAAACCCCATTTAGAGGGACATGGCATGCGGACAAAGCCGCCACATACACCTTCAGTGTGGATGGGGATAGACCTGTAGAGAAGCGTTGCTGCAGGAACTCCAGTACTGCAAACACTGGGCAGTTAACTGGGTCCACCTGCCGTTCTCTACACCACGAGGTGAACAGTTTTCACCTGGCGGCATACGCCTTCCTTGTGGCTGGAGCTCTGGAGTGAAGGATGGTCTCAACGACCTCAGTCGAGAGACCTGAATCTAAGAGGCGGGCCCCCTCAGAGGCCATGCCAATAGTTTTCACAGCTCCGGGCGGGGGTGAAGGATGACCCCATGCGCCTGGGAAAGCAGGTCCCTCCTGATTGGAATCTCCAGAGGAGAGCCGACGAGGAGAGATATTAGGTCCGCAAACCATACTCGGGCCGGCCAGTACGGTGCTACGAGCAGTAGACTGACCCGCTCCTGACGGATCCCAGTGGGGCTGGATGAGTCAGCGAATACCACAGAGGACAGTGTGACATCTCTCTGGACGCAAACAGGTCCACTTCGGCCCGACCGAAGTGCGACCAAAGGAGCTCCACCACCTCGGGATGGAGTCTCCACTCCCCGGGCCTCGGCCCCTGCCTCGACAGGGTGTCTGCCCCCTGATTTAGGTACCCCGGGATAAAAATGGCCCTTAAAGAAAGGAGCTTCCCGTGGGACCACAGAAGGACCTGGCGGGCCAGATTGTAAAGTGGGCGTGAGCGCAGACCCCCCTGGTGGTTGATGTAAAAAACCACCGATGTGTTGTCCGACCGGACAAGGACATGATTACCCCTTAGGTCATGGGAGGAA
>CM055728.1:7547303-7589688 GCA_029465975.1 Dallia pectoralis
TTTCACCATAATACAGGGACTTTTATTAAAGAGAGTCTAGTCAACACATGATAGACGATTTGTTACCCTGAGGAGCAAATTGGCTGCTAACTATTATTTTGTTCTGGTTCCGGCCTGGACAAGGGTATGTTTGTGTATGAATAAAATGTATGTAGAGTTGTCCTCCAATACATGTGGGTTCGGGTCTGATCGCTTTAGGCTCAGTTCAGGTCCTGAACTTCCAACTGAACAAAGCATTTATAAGCTAAGCACAGTTTCCCACTGGTATGTGCCTCACCATTACATAATCCTTTATTGGTTACAAGGTATTGTAGCTAAATCCCCTGATACACATATGGTTCGTACAAAAGAGACCTGTTCACTTACCAGAGTCGATGACTTAGACAAATGACATTCCATTGTTGCTGACTCCTCTGGGAGAGAGAGAGAGACATAGAGATACAGACAAAAAAAGAGTCAAACCATTTTCAGCATAGAGTTTCTGTTGTGTCTTGTTAGCCACGTCTAGCAACTCATAAGTTCCTTTGGGACCAGACGGGTCTTTACTTCTCAAACACGCAGTCTGTCATTCCTCACTTGTGCAGCCAAGAAAAAATCATCTTATGCCCAATTAAGACTAGCCTCTCCTGCACCAAATTAATTGCCTGTGTCAATGTCTGTGTGGAGGCAATCAGTGGCGCCCAGCCTATGTTCAGATTTGCGGTTCTCAGTGGGAAGACAAAAACAAATCGAATCAATTCGGAGAACGATAATGGAAAAAAAATAAAAAACAAAGAACATTTTACCTGATGTTTATAAAAATGAACTGCACCTAAAATGAGACTATTCAGTGTGCCAATAAAAAACAGCCTACTGAAAGAATTGTGAGACCAATTGTCATAATAGAATGATTGTTTTATATAGAAAAGATATCGCCTTCACGCCAAGAACAACTTTTTTCATTCCAACCCATACAGACGTGTTGAGAAGTATCTGCTCTGTACGCGTTCTGTAGACAGTCTCGTGGGAGATTCCAATGGGGACAAATTAAAGCACAGAAATTAATCATGCCAATTTGAGAGCTACAGCGCTCTGAGGAATATCCAAATTATTTTTGAGGTATTATGGGTGTTTACTTTGTGTGGTAACTTTGACCAAAACACCTTTAAAAAGGTTTGCCCTTGGATCTTTTGGATTCTAGAGAATCTTCTAGGAGCTAGGACATCTATAACCCTCTCCATTGGACTGACAGCAAGAGGCTTTCAACTGTTATATTGACATCCCCCATTTGTTACTGCATTTAAATTGCAGCACTTAGAAACACGGCACAAGCATCCAGCTATGTTTCCACATCTCAGTTTCTTCCAGCACTGCCGTTGAGGAAAGTCTTCCTTATCTTGTCAGAACTCTGATGCGCTCTTTCACAGACAATTTACCGATGCGGACTCCAGATTAGCTCTGTTTCATGGCTGCTGCTCTCCCCGCTTTCCTATCTCTCCATAAACGTCCAATTATCCAACTCCGGCTGGAGTGAAACCCTATCTGCTTCCACTCAATGGATGACTGGGCCAGATAGAACAACTTCCTGTGCATTAAGACACATCCATTGTCTATTTGTCTTTCTTAGTATCCCTTTTTGTTCTATCTGTTTTCATCTCGCCAGATATTTGTTAGTTGTAAAATGCCATCTATTTGATATAGGTCAGTTCTGAAGTAGAGACTACATTAGCTGAATGCAATCTCCCAGTCGCGCTGTTGCCCATTAATCCAATTCCACAGATCAGTTAATGCTAAACGGATGATAATGACGACGCTGGCTGAATAGGGATTTTTAATTGAGCTATACCAGAGAAATGTCTCTCTTTCACCTGGAAATCTAGGCATACTAATGGCTTTGGGGGCAGCTGGTGTCAGTCCTCATTTCGTCCAGTCCACTTATACACTACTTTTACCTGCTGACAACATACAGAGAACGTCATGCCGTTAGTGCTTTTTTGTAGTTGTTGTTGTTTATTAAACAAAAGACAAGGGATCGATGGAAGGTTATGGAGGACCAAAAGAGTCCAAATGAAATAAATAAATACATAAATAATTTTAAGTGGCACATTAATAGGACATATTTTTATAATGCCCTTTTTTGAAATTAGTGTAATGATATTTCTTAAAAATACTTTGTATTTCCTAGTCTTTTTATTTTCATCATAACATGTGTCACTTAAAATAATCTATATAATTAATACATTTTGACTAATTTGGTCCTCCATTGGAGGTATTAGTTTCGTCAGCATATTACTGTCTCCCAGCATCTATTTATTTGTCTCTCCATTGGTTTGCTCCTGAGCGGAGTTAAGTGGGCGTAGAGAATGCAACTGAAATCTGCCCGTTTGACGGTCAATAGAGGTATGGTTTGTGACAGTCTACAATTAACTCAGTCATCTCCTTTATTTTCACCCAAGCTTGGCTGCTTGACTAGGAAGTCTGTTTTTTTCCATCTCTCTCTCCCTTTCTCTTCCCTCCCCTCCATGGGAGCTAATTTCATCATTCTCTAGCTGCTAATGATGATTTGGAAATCACATAACTGACGTTATAGATAAAATGGACTGATTGGCCTCACGGCTGGGTTAGAAGCTCTTTCGATTTCTAGCAGCGTTTGCGGATGTAAACCACTTCCCCCTTTATAAACTAATCCATTCATTGAGCAAATGAGCACTGAGTGTTGATTATGTGAATATGCCACATACTGTATTTGTTTAGCTCTGGGCTGCATAGAAGATGTTCACAGAGCAGGATCCTGCAGATGCACTGCACAGAAAACAGCAATGCATTTTTTTAAAGCAAATCATACCATAGGTCCACGGTGAGACAGCCAACAGTGTTTAGGTGAGGACGGATACATCTGTTTGCCTGAACAAGAGGTGACCGAGATCGGTGCGCTGACTGTGAAATGCGATCAGAGCTGAGCCATTGATTTCAAAGAGAATGGTACAAACATTGTATTTACATAACCCACACAAGTAGAGGGAGGAGGAATACACGATTAGATAGAACTAAGCAGTGTAAGTGTCGTGAAGACATTTGAATTAAAAAAAAAAAAGAATAATAATGTCTGGGAAAAGACCAAAAAACTGTTTCGTTTCATGTTTCGTTTTTTTATTCCAATAATGTCTTCCTCCCCGAAAACTGAGGCCAAGACTTGCGTGCATCTAACTCAGAATTTCCACCTAACTTTTCATTTGCTTTCATAACGACGTCATGTGGTATGTCCTCAGCAAATAACATGATCAAATTTACGTCATGTGGTATGTCCTCAGCAAAGATCATGATAAAATTGACGTCATGTTGTATGTCCTCGGCAAAGATCATGACCATGAAACACTAAACCTTAGAATGCGACCATAAAATGTACTATACTTTCAAAACTACGAAAGCGCAGTTCCAAATCCCCATAATGATATTGTGCACTCAAATGTAATTGATTAGTGTGTGTGACTCATTTTTGCAGTTGTCTCTGAAGTGCGGATCACTCTGCTTTGGATTTGATTAAACTCGTCCCGGAGGCGACATTAATTATGTATCGTCACAATGGAGATAATGGACTACAGTACCAATTGAAGATTACTTGACAAAAATTCCTCACGACATGATTTGAAATATCAAATTATCGGGATCGAACAGCCTTCCGTGTCGTGTGCGATGAGCGAGAGTGAGCAGAATTGCCCCGCGTCCCATCCGCACCACATAATGTGCACCATGCACAGTTTCTCTAAACCTTTTACTGATCGTCAACCCACAATATATCACGCCCAGCACTAACTTACTTCCTTATGAAATCCTGTCTTTGTGTCCCTCTGTGAGCCATTTTATAGAGTGGTGTTCCCCAGGGCTGAGGTCCCCTGAGTGGCTTTACACAGAGAGCAGAAGGGGCTCTGCAAGGTCTCAGCCCCACACCCTTTGACCCACACGTAACCATCTGGCCATTGGGGCCCTGAGAAACCAAAGCATGGGGTGTTGACACAGGACGATACTGTAGGTGAAAATGGGTCCTAATTTGTTGTTGAGATAAACAAATGTTTGTTACAGCCAGAAAAAGCGTTGCCACAGATTCATTGCTGGATGAAACTGTGAAAAATTGTTTCGAGATTCACAAGACAACCTCCCAAAAACGCGCGATCGCTCGGTTTAATATCTAACAAGAACAGCGAAAACGCATTGCAACAGTAATGATCAGTTGCACATCACGTTTAAAGGTTGAAGGCAGTGTAACACCGTGCTGACAGCGACCTTAGTGCCGTCTCCTCTTGCCGTACTCCCAAGCAAATGTCTACAATAACCTTTCACATGACAGTTTGCACTGTTGCTTCAAACCCGTACCACAAGCTTCCAATTATCACCAAGGTATCACCCAATGAACCAGGGGAAGTAGTCCGTAAAACCCAAACCATGTCATGTTTTCTCGTCTTTCTGCCAGTCCTCTCTGAGCCCACTTACAAGAACATTCTGCAGAATGTGTGGCATATTGTAGTTTAGGTCATGTGACCACAAGGGGCAGCTGGGAAACAGCAGTTAAAGAGCGGGGGGCGCCAACACAAGCACCATGTGGCACTACTGTTCAAGAAAAACAGTTACAGTAAACGCAATGTTATCGTTACGATCTGACTATTAGACAAGAAAACACAAAAGACAGTTACAGTAAACGCAATGTTATCGTTACGATCTGATTTTTAGACAAGAAGACACAAAAGACAGTTACAGTAAATGCAATGTTATCGTTACGAAAACACGAAAGACAGTTCTTGAATCAGAGCCTCACCGTTAGTCTGCAAATGGCAAAACGTTGATCTCTGCGATCTGGAATCGATTCAATTTGGGAGATAAGGTTAAATGTACTTGAAGTTAACTTTCTCAATCTGTAACAGAAGAGGGAGTCCTAGATTTGTACTAAAATCTAATATCTTGAAAAATTACTTTTACTCTGAAGATAGTTTGACATGTGTCATTCTGTTTAAAACTGTGATTATTTTATTACTAACAAGCTATTAACAAATTGCACATTTCAGGCACAGGTGTTTTGAGTTTTATGGGAAATAATTTATGAATTCCGACAAACAATTCAGAAAGCCATGAGGCCAGTTGGACAATTCAGCTTTTGATAAAATAAAGAGTGAGCAACCACATTTCTTTGATTGAGATTCGCCATGTTTGAACCAGGATCTAGCGTGTAATTAATCCTAATCTTGTTTTGTTATTTTTTTTGTTCATTATTGTAATAATTTACTTACCATCCAAGTATTACCATGTTTTCTCCCATCTAAAGTCTGTGCTTGGCTCCTCACAACAACTCCCATCTGGTTCGGATAAGTGGAAGATCGGGACTTTCTCTAGTGATCATCTCGCCATGCTGTTCTGTTTCACAATATTTACTGAATCAGGAAGCATCTACCAGAACCTGTGCATTTGGAGGAGAGCAGAATCCTGTGCCATTAAGACAACAACAGTTGAGCAAGCGCCCGGGCCTACCACAAAGAGTAACTAGAGCACGATGAGACAGGGTGGACCTCTCCGACATCCACTTTTCTCCCTCGAGGACATTGAGCCAATTTGCACTGCCCTCTGTGGGACCCCCCAGACAGACGTGACTCTCGGATTTGACTCTCTGCCCGTAAGAACGTCTCTGTATTGAAGGACAATGACTGAGACCCTTGCGTTATTCGGGAGCCCATCCAATATTTTTCTGATCTAGATCTGATCTTGTGTATTCACATTTACACAATTGAATCCCATTGCCTTCGTTAAACATCTACGGCTGTCTAACAGACACAATCAGGAGGTGCACACTAGACAAAAATCTGGACACGGGTGAGATGTTAAAACAGGCATAAATGAGACAAAAGACAGTCAATCTTACATAGTTAAAATCTCTGACTTTGTTATTATTATTATTATTATATTACTGTATTATTATTACTGCATATATCTGCATTGTTTCAGATATTATACATAATGTGAACCCAGTTCATAATGATGTTTCATTTTAGTTTGATTTATATTTATATTTGATATAGATTTTGTTTAGTGAGGCTTTGCTATTAAAGCCCCCCTTCCCCCCGTCACACTCTTTTAAAGGTGTTTTACTGCCATCTCCTGGTATATGTGTGTAACAGTAAATATATTTAAGGGTAAGCCACAAGGGACAGAGGATTCATTGGTATAGAGAACTGATCCCTATGGCCTATGGCAGGGCTATTCAATTACAAATTCAGTTGGGCCAGATTTTCAAATCGAGAAAGGTTAGTTGGGCCAGTCATTTCAGCGGCGAAGCAGCTCATAATGACAAATTTTAAAAACCAACACAAACAAATTTATTGAAAAACATGTAAGGTTTATTCATTGTTTCTCTTTTAACTTTGGTCAGTTTGCACAGCAAAAGGTGCATAGAATTTTAAGTTTCAGTGTTGAGACATATTGATAGTAATGTAGGCTACTACCGGCACAGCACGCTCTGCATTGTTTACATGTTGGTAGTTTTGGCGGGACGCAAAATTACCAATCCCACTATGGCCTCGCCAAGACCCGCCCTACGAAGCAGTCAGGGGATAGGACCTGTAGATGGACACCTGGCCAATAGTAGTGTGTGAATGCTATTGAAGGGCGGGTCTTGGCGTGGCCATAGTGGGGGGGAAAATATCACTGGCGGGACCCTATTTTCCCTTTTATACTGTCTATTGCGGAACTACGGGCTGGGCCACTCTGAGGTTGCTTTCGGGCCGCATGTGGCCCGCGGGCCGCCATTTGAAGAGCCCTGGCCTATGGTATCTCATGATGACGTCTGAGTGCATTGTTTAAGAACAAGTCACACCCATAGAGGAAAATCTACATTTTGAACAAGTACATTTTCTTCTCCGATAGTGTAATTGATTGGCTTAACCTAACTGGGTCAGGAAGGATCGTCTAAAAAAGTCGGACCTAGTCGTCAAGCCTACATTAAATCAGTGCACGCACTAAATGACGATATTGATTCTGCAACTGTATTTTTTCCTCAGTTATTTTTAATGGGGTGTTATTTCTTGCAATATCTGACTTGTCCGCTAGATAGCACCACGTCCACAGTATATAAAGGTACACGGTGGAATAAGCAACTAGACTGAACCGTGTGTTGGACGAGGATGAAAGGCTGGAAGACCATTAATACAAAATGGCAGCACATCCATCTTTTCTCTCACCTTCTGTGAATAAATATTTATTTTATTATAGACCCAGAAACTTCTCCGGATGTGCAGATCACATTTGTATTTTTTTCATGAACTCTTTAAAAAGTTGTACCTCTTAACTTTTCAGTTTACAGTTCTCTGACCATGTCGTGGAAAATGAAGCCTGCTTCTCTGTGTTACATTTCTGAAGTTGTGAAATAAACCAGCAAACATGTATATATACAGCCTAAATGGCCTAAGGAGACAAGAAATACCATTCAAAACACAGTTCATTAAAACAAACGTAAGTATCTACTATCTTTAGTAAAGTCCATGTAGCAGATAGTTGACTGTATCCAGTATTGATGTAGTTGGGGTGTATGCTGTGTATATATATATAAATATATATATATACTACATTATATACTATGTTTTCCCAATCTTGAATGCTGATTGGCTGATAGCCATGGTATATGAATCCATTGACATTCAGTGTGACATCACAGCACTTTTTACTGCTTCTTTTGCTTGTGTTATTCGGTTTATTAAAAGCAATTAGGCATCTCTGGGTTTGTGATATAATGTCAATATAGCACAGCTAAGCGCTGAGCACAGGCACTCTGTGATTTACTTGAACAATTATTACTGGATTTACAATTCTACAAGGTATACTCATAAATGGATTCTTCAACACCCCTGAAGGTGTCCTGTGGTATCTGACATCAAGACATCAGCAGCAGATCTTTTAAGTCCTTTAAGTTGTGAGGTGGAGCCGCCGTAGATTGGATTGTTGGTCCAATAGGACCTTCTTCCAAATGATATTTTTCCACAAAATGTGACTGACATATTCCCCACTTTCTTACCGTTCTATATATCAGTTTGCAATGACTTGCAATTTTTTTTTTACTGAAATGAATCTCTTATACTTGCTTAGGACCTCAGTACTATCCTCTACCCACCGTACACAGTACCCACCCTAAACCACTCTATTCCACTATTGTTCGGTTAGGGAAGACAAGCAGACAAGATGTGTCATTATTTAATGGGATGATTGTACACAGTTCCCCTTTAAGTTTCTTTTGCGAATTTCTCGAAGCACATTAAGGTCTAACATCTAGGCTTGTAGAGTATTACTTGATTAGCTTAATGGGTAATTTGCATAAGTCGCGAGTGTAAAATAACCACCAGTGTAATAATAGATTTCATGAATAATATGTCCACTGAGTGATGAATTGTGTTAGCTTCTCCGGAGTTAGCTTCCAGATGCATTAGCGTGTCAACTCATTAAAAAGAGAATTTATCATTTAATTAAGAAGCCAAGATATCTAAACATAGTAAATAGAGTTTAAGATCGGGACATGTCTTCCTCCTAGGCAGCATCACCAAAATTGAAACACACTCTTGACTGACAACAATCCAACCCTGCCGGATCTTGCCTGCGTCAACAGGGATCCCCTGTCTCACTCTAGAAATGCCAGAGGTTGTTTAGACAAGAAATCCCTGCTGACGATGCCACCCCCCAACCCTGGTCAATGGTTGGCCGAATTGCAGCGCCCCATGGAGCTTGCATCAACGTCACCCACACTTCCACACTTCTATCGAGACAGTGGAGGACAGCTCCTACATAACACTTTTGCAGTGCCAACTAGGCATCCATAGCATTTAATATTGTGGGAATACTTGGGACCACATTCCCTAAAATAAAATCGATTGGGGACAACCGAAATACAAACGGTCCTTGCATTGACTCTATAAGGTCACTATCTCCAAGGTCGTCAATCCAGAAGACACGTGGCATCCCAGTTCTGTCTGGTGAATGTCATGTTGCGGGTGACCAGATTGCCTTCGCCCAGCAAGCGGCTGCTGCTTCTGAACATGGAATTTCACTTAAATTCTAAACGCTGCCAAGCCAACACTCCACAAATAATGTCTCAAACAGTATACTAAAATGTATGGTCGCTGCATTTAATCGTTTTAAACCAGTATTGGGCATTGTCGTTAGCAAACCATCGCAATATTACAGAAAAAGCCACAAAAGTGATCTCTCTGACATCTAGTGGCTATATATGGTAGTATTAATTGTAGCAGACTACTGTAGTTGAGTGCATAACGTGTAAAATGATTAACCAATGGTAAATCAGTTACCAGCCAAAATAGAAAGTATTGAATTGGGAAAATGCTAAACAGATTAACCTGTTCTAGGACTGGGCTAAGTAGCAACAGATAATGATTAAACTGTGCTACGTCTGAGAAAACCGTGAAAGTGAGTCGTTAAAAAATAAAAAGGGCCAGTATGTCCCTGGGTCAGCATATTGAGGCAGGCTGCAGTGTAGTAAAAGAAAGAGGATAGAAGTTAATGTTTTAGTAATACAATTAAGATATAGTTTTAGAGTAAAAGCCTACATATTTTTGCCTAATTCACTGAAGTGGGGAAATAAATAAAGTGTATTCAAGTACAAATACTCTCAAACCTTGCTTGTTTACAGAAAGCAGCGATTTATTCATTAAATATTGTTTTTTTACTCGTTTCACATATGACCGTTTCATACATTTTAAATGTGTTTGTTAACACACTGTATGTATGCACTAAACTTACAATACACGTTTACTGTGCAGCTATTATAAGATAATTAACCTGAATTTCATCAAAAAGGTAACACATTTTTATTATAAACATTTCTGTGTGTTTTGTGAAATTTGTATTCAGTCCAAATACTCTGTTTTGGGAAGAATGACCTGATGTGTATTACACCCCTGCCTATTTTATTTTGCTTTATTCATATACCTTTTTATAGCTGATCTCAGTATTACAGCGCCATACAGTCTTGAGAACAATGGCAGCATTGTTTGGTACCTGGTGATCTTCCAACAAATTTTCTCTGTTTGATAGTAAGGATGTTTTTGCATGACCGTCTTATATGAGAAACCTCAACCAATGTCTAGCCCTTTAAGATGTCAGTGACACCCAGACAACAGAAGCTTATAACAGGCAGCGATGAAATGGACGGGTGATAGACTGCATCCAGAGATTTGGGAACAGAAGCTGACACATGCATATATGCATATATATATATATATATATATATATATATATAGATAGTATATCACAATGCAGCATCGCATGAGTTGTGTACATTTGTAACTATAAAGAATGAGTACATTCTGTACATTCAGTATGAACATCAGCAGTGCTATTATATTCAATATGAACATATTCCAGTGCAACTGGTTCATAATGACATGTCATTACGTTTAGAGTCAATATATGATTAACTGCCGTTGATACCTACCTGCTACCATCAGAAACTGTTCTCCAAGGAGAGTTTGATGTTTTTTAAAGGAGCAACCTTATAGCTAAAGGTTAAAAAGCAATATAATAACAGTTTAAGGAGGAAAATATTAACAAAAGATTAAAGAGCAACTTAAGAACAAACTGTTAGGGAGCAACAAAAAAACTAAATGTTTGGGAGCAATATAATAACAAAAAGTTGAGTAGCAACATAATAACAAAAGTGCTTTATTAATAGTTGGAAAATTGACTCCATGTGTGCAATAGCATGTTCCAGAAAGGAAGCCATAGACCATAGAACAGTGTTGTCAGCATAAATATGAAATGCATACATTCTGGAAAGGTTTAACATTTTATTAAAATATAAAACATATAGCACCTAAAAATATTGAGCTTCTTTGGGTACTACAAGAAACATACATTTAATACATTTCCAACAAATACTATAGCCTGTGTTCAGTCACTAAGGTCATTTTAAATACTCAGTGAAGACTGGAATTCCAATAAGATTCTGTGATATACTATATTGAACACATTTGACAGGTCATCAAACAGAGCAACACAGCTTAATTTCTCCTTTAAGGCTTTGACAATATAATTTACAACTAGTGTAACTTGCTGATAGTACTGTACCCAAGTCTAAAACTATATTGAAATATGTTCTGATAAAAAAAGGAACGTAAATGTTAATTTCCTGATAGGGAGATATTTATAAAGGACACAAGCATTCCCTTCCTTGAGCAGTGGGATCACAATACAGGTTTGAAATACTAGATTGAAATCACCAATGATAGATTAAAAGTGCAAATTAATCAGAATCAGGTTTATTCTCCTAGTCTGTTTACAGACAAAGATTTTTTTTCTTACCACTAGCTGCAGCATTTAGAAGACGTAAACAGAGCAAAGAGAGCAAAACACACAACACGAACAGTCAAGAGACCCTGGCTAGTAGGCATATGTATTGGGTAGCCTAAATATAGAATGTGAAATATGTATCTCTGTCACAATTCCTAGTCCACCAGAGACACCTAGTGGGCTAGGAGTGTGTTGGAGCACGTCGCAGCTGTTTAGCATTTAGTTAAATTAAAGTATCACGGCTGTATGGGATTTGGTTATAATGTGTGTATTTAAGTCACTGGATCTGTGTGCACATATGTTGGTTATTATTTTCAGTTCGCTGTGTAGCGAAATACCATTTCAAACTAGTTCGTGTTTTTCGCTGTTCTTGGTTTGTTTTGTGTTTTATAAATAAACCTGTTTTGAAAGGATTGACCTGGCTCTGCACATGGCACATCCGGATTACAAAACAGAATAACCAACTGTAAGAAACATATGAGCCATCGGAAGCTGACAGTGGGAGTTTTCCCTGGAAATTGTTGTGACAAGTCCGGGGAGAATTTCTGAGCAGTGGGACTGGCATAAGCCGGAGACGCATCAAGAGGAGTACAGGCGTCTCGCGCTTATTTTGGATACGAACCACCGATGATTACACCGGGTCAGCGGTCCTTCCATGGAAAGGCAAGAGGGCACCCTGGGAGCTTCCCAAAAAGCTGTTTGGGGGAGAGCTAATGAGGTGTTCAGAGCTAACGCGTGGAGACACCCACGGCCCTGGTGCCGCAGCAACCGCCACCGACTGGTCTGGGGCTGCAGCCAGGGGGAGAAAAAGCCCTGGAGCTGCTGCCACAATCCTAGCACCAGCCATACTTGATAGATTCAATTCACAAATGATATATTGAATCTTAAAATACTCTATAGTAACCAGTTAATTTGATATAAATCCACCAATTTGGTCCAATAGGCGATTTAGCATACCATTCTTGGCAGATGGTGGGCGATAGATTACAATAAATTACAACTGTAATTATAAATGTTTTATTAGTTAAGGCTTGCAATTCAAATGCCTTATGAATACAAACAGATTTAAGATTATTTTGCAAACATTTTCAGGACCCAACTTTCACTAACCTATCTGTACTAACTACACTGTACCTATCTGCATCAATTGTATCCTAAGTTTCAGATCAAATAAATTTGAGTCCGGATAAAATACTCTTTACATTTAACTGTAAATACCAAGATCCATGCAGTTTTTGAATGTATTTGGAGTTGCTAGCGGAGCATGTAATTCATAAGATATGTGTGTGACTTGACTGTTTAGCTGAGATTACTACTTACAATACGTCTTTGTTGATGCAAGCGTGTGGTAATACAGTAGTGAGCAATTATTCTGCTAATAGCACAGCTCACACTATTATTTGTACTAAATAAGGTTACGTCATTTACATAATCACTATCCTCATCTGAGGCAGAGGTAAAGCAATGGGAATGCTCGTTGACGCCAGTAGTTACACCGGCTATGGTTGGTTAGAACAGTCACTTCCTCAAGGCTGTCTTGCAGTAATGAGGTCAAATCCAGACACCCAGATGATTTGGGTGGTTACCATCTGCCTCATAAAAATGAATCGACCTGCATGAAAGGTAATCAAATGCTACATTTAAAATTTTGATATATTTAGTTTTTTATCAATGATGGATCATTTTAACACAATCGCCCAGATGAGTTCATAGTTTACCCACTTATCTGTATATCCAACTACATCCCTGCTTTAATAACATGTCTAGAGTGCGATTAGTTGCAATAATACCAGTACTTAGAATATTGTCTTAATTAATTGGAATACTTTAGTAATACTATAGTTTAGAACCTCCATGAACACACAGGAGGCCAATCCAGGCCAATCCTTTCAAATATCTTATCAAATATCTTTTCTGCGATAAAAACACATTGAAATAAAGCAATAGAGATTTTTCTTTTTTTTTAATCTCCACTTGAGCACCCAAATATTTATAGTGGAATGTCAATTCCAATTTGGTCCTCATATACGCCATACACCAAACTTTAACTCCAGCAACTCTCAGTCATCTTCGAATATGTTCTACAAAAAGTGTTGGTGGTCTCGTTAGTGGAATTGAACCCACCATCCCGTCTTACAAGTTCTGTGCTATTCCAACTGTGACACTCTTTTTGTTTTGCCTAGACATGAAGATTCTTGAAGGTTATCAGTTCTCCGGATTAATGGGTTAATAAATCTGTGTCATAAAAATGCCTAATAAGCAGAAAACCTCAGGGGAGACATTACCTACTGTGCAATACTCAGAACTTTACAGCAGACGTCTAATGACTGTAAGTGACAAGCGGCTCCATTATGTGGAGTGTAAACTCAATACATCACCCCTTTGTATGCAATATCCTAAACGACAAAGGCTTTTGAACATCAAAGGCCTCGAAAAACACGAAGAAAATATAAAATAGTAGGTAAGCAATAAAAACACAAAAGCCAGTTGTATGCAACCCCGTTCTTCTTTCTCTGTCCAGGAATCCCTGCATCAGCAAGGCAGGCGATATGTGATGGGTCACAGCAGAATCAGTGCACACACATCAAGCACAGCACTGCTTTTATTGGCAAAGAACTAATGCATCCATCTGCAACATCCAAAGGGCAAAGGTTAACAACCGCCCAGGGAACTAGTGGAAATAATACAGAATCTGTCCCAAATGACACTTGTTTAAAATGAGTGCATTAAATGGACATTAGCAGTTAGTTGGAGCCAGAATTTGTCCCAAATGACTTTGGAAAGAGCACACTGAAAGGACATTAGCAGGTAGTTGTAGACAAAGACCACCATGCAGATGTTGCCTTAAAGGCAAAGTTAATTATAAGATCAGCTATAATAACCGCCAACAAGGACTCGTCTGTCCGCATATGGAGCCACCGTAGATCGTCAGAATCATTAGAATCATTTCACAGTTTGTATCAAAGGGAGAGAGAGCGCGCGTTATTTCTGTGGAATAATTAGCCTTCCTCTTTCAGGGAGAAGGTTGCCCTTGTTGCGCCGCCCGACTAACGAGCGTTTGTTATGATTCCCGAGAACCAGCGGAACATTTCAAGAGATTCAATTTCCGTCAGCCCGACTCTACCCGGAAAAAACAAACATCTTTAGCGTTCCTACTGCATCATACCTAATGGCGAAGTTAACTAACAACCGGTGTGTAATTTATTCTCGCTTGGCAGATGTATCCGCGGTTCAATGCGTTCGCCTCTTTTGTTGTTCAAACTCATTGCTCGAGGGCTTGTACATCCATTCAATTATCATACAGTATTGAAAGAGACAAATTGGGCTATACGTGTTTGCTTGTCTGTGACCCGCTGAAACTGGCACCGGATAGAACAGTTACAACACACACCACAAATGCACTACATACAGATACAGAGCATTGCCTAAGACATAAAGCGAACCAAACGTACATGCTACCGACATGAATCACATGCATATGACGTGTAAACTTCAGACAATACCCAACAGTACATATGGATAGGTGAGTGCATATATCAGTGCTGCCACTATTCTGTTGTGCAGAGACAAGTCCGCTGCCATCTCTATATCAGTTTAATGGAGACTTCCAATTGTTCCTGACCTGCTGAGTCAGGAGGATGTGCGAATGTTCAGGCCTCTAGTAACATGCCTAGTAACGTCCCTAGCGACCCTTCACCGGGAAGGGTGTCTGAGTGGTCAGTTAATGGTACCCCGAAAGTCACAGGCAATGTTGGGGGAGGGGTGTTCACTAATGCTAGAGAGAAAATGAATGCCGCTAATTGTCAACATCAGATAATTTTGTAACAGTTGTTCACGTGTGTTTATGTAGTGGTACGGTCTTAGTGTTATTCCTGTCACAACAAAGTTAATTCTGTCAGAAAAGAGCATTTTCGGTTAGGTTATGTAACCCAACACACATTCACACAACATGTTAGTGCGTCTTCAGAGTTTGAACTTTCCAGGAAGAAATCCGAACGGACCGCCGTAATAATGAACCAAAGCCAGACGGACCTACCTGTCAAAAGACAGTGCATCTTAAGGAGTGACAACTGAAAGGTCAGCTCTGCATCGGTTCTTATAAAACTCATACATATTTCATCACATGCATTAACCTTCATACCCAGTACATTATTGATGAGTACATGTTTTTTTTTAAGTGGGAAGCGGGTCTTATGAAAAACCCTAATTTAGGTGTTCACACAATTTCCCAAAACACTGCTGCACTTAAGCCGTAGCACAAATCAGCAGTAAGTGGCAAGCCTCTGATTCGTGAGCTCCAGGAACAGCAATACAGCAGACAGTATCGTCATTTCTAATGCGATTTGTAACGAAGTAACATTTTAATTTACTTACAAGACAATTCAGATTAATTGAGCTAAACAATAGAGAGAAAAAAGCGTAGCTGGTTCAACTATAAAGAGAAACAATCAAGTCATGGAGTTTTCTAGTATGTAGTTAATAGGTGCAATAATGCATTTCTAAACTGTGCAACTGAATCTTTTGTGATGTTGGAGCCTCTTACTAGTCCTTGACTATTTTTAACTCTGGAGAAGTTGATGTGAGCGAGCGCTAAGGACAAGTTATGGATCAACATGACAAGAAAAGTCATATAATCATCCCATGAATCACCAAGTGAAATGTTTGTAGTGTACCCGCAAGACTCCGCATGACTCACCACAAGTGTGACTGTTGAAATAAATCTTATTTAGCTCTCCTGTTACCGCTGAGCTTATGAATGTTGCACCGTGAGGACAAACATCTAGAGGAAAAAACAAAACAACAGATAAAGCGCGATTAATTGCATAAACTACAGTTCCCTATTACTGGCAAGGTCATCAATGTAAGAATCTGTTCATAATTGACTTGCAATTGACATTCACTGTTAAAATGACATTACAAACGGTTAATAAACTAGACACATTCAATGAATGCTGTCACATAAGACGTCCATATCGAGGTGCAAATTGCAACTCACCATGTCTTTTTGACTGTGAAAGGCACTGTATTGCGTCTGACGAGGTCAGATGAGAAAATGGGACTATAGTCAGCTGAAAATGTCTGTCAATGAGCTACAAGTTTGCATTATCACACTGACTGCTAAGAGAATTGCTTCTGACCTTCCCAAAGTAAGCCATCATAACAAAAGCTTGGTTATGTTTTCCTCAAGGCAATGATTAGTCATTGTTACAAATAGATAACTCCGGGAAAAGAGTAGGAGCCAAGAGCATTGGAGAAGCTGCCCACCTAAAGACATAGTGGGAGAACTGCTGTTACAACACATACTGAATAAGAGGCTATATTTTCTCTCTTCTCTTTTCATTGGTTTGTGAGAGCTAGGACCTGGGATGTACATTGTTTTCATTTTACAGTCGGGTATGCAGTATAATAACAAAGGCAAAACAGAGACGGGTTAAAGGCTACTGGTCTGCATTAACCGCAAAACACAGCTGTGGACCTGATGTCAGGAACATCAGTAAGTAAAAGCCCATCTCTCCGTAGTTCCTAAAGCAGAGTAAAGATGTGTTCTCAGCCCTTCCTTGGTCCAGCATGCATCTCCAGAAGCGCTGGATAGTGAATAACACTGACCTGGTTCCATCGCTCATCATTGGATCTGCACTTAAACCGCAGAGCTCGCAAAACACAAAGACCCATCCAATCCCTCATCATGAATAATACAGAGTGCAGGCATCCACGGGGTCACTCCATTTGTAGACTCCCATAAGGACGACGTTTAGTGTTAGAGGTACAAAAGACCCGCAGTTTTCATTAAAACCTCGGCAAAGTAGGGCAGGCTTAATATGTGCCCGTGGAAGCGCTACGTGTCTGCTGGCCTACAGAAGCCCCGCAGTGCAAATCTGTACTGAATGTGGATGATAATGATTCGGGTTTGCATTCATATTATACATTCAGAACAATCATCTGGGAAGATGTGAATAGTTGAACAGGACTTAATCATCAAGCCCATTACAAGTGTTTTGATAAAAATCAAACAGTCCATTCCTAGTGCTGGTAGCTACAGGTACGATTCTGTGAAGTAATAGCACATATAAACACATTTCTCTTATGGACGTTAACCTGAGCTAATAACCCGATCTTATGTGAAAAACTGTTATCAGAGCGTGAAAATTGAATAAATTATAACACTAATTAAAACTGACTGAGTAGTGAGCGATCTTCATTATTCACTAAAAGGTAACAAAATAGTGGAAAATACAGGGGCATGGGAGGCTTTACAAATAGTAGTACATCTTTATTAATATATTTTCATAAAACAATTTGAGACGGTATCAAAAATTCAGTAAAAACATTAGATTTTTTTTCCAACCACCTTTTCCGATACGGTTATATCAGATATGAAACTTACATTATTGAATTGCCTCCTCCCCTATCGTGTTCTTTACAGGATGCAATATTTTCAGTGATGGAAAAGACAGTCAGTTATTCATAATTTTTTTACCCCTTTATCCCCCACAAACTACTGGTGGTGGGTTCAACTCACTAAGTTTCTATTTTCATTTGATGACATTGATCATGAATCTAGACAATCAAAAATAAAACGATTTCCCCACCCCCTTGCAAACCCCCAACTAACTACTGATAAAACACTAACGGTTTGGAGATCATCATTGCCACAGGCTCACCATTATGTACACACACACACACACACACACACACTTCTCCCCAGGCCTCATCACAACTGATAATGACGGAGAGGCAGGCAAGTAGCACACTAACAATACAGTGCAGCAGCATTAGAGCAGTTAGCAGTGATATTACAGTACTGTACGTTCCCCGTCCGTGTTCACAGTTCAATTACAACGCCTTTATTTGTTCAGGTTAGTCACACCTTGTGAGACAATCCCTTCAGTGAAATACTCACACGGTGTACTACAAAACAAGATCAAAAAGCGAGCCAACTAACTTGCGGAAATATCTTATCAACCAACTAACAGCTGGTTTTGGTCGTTTATCAAAGTTAGCTTGCTAACTCCTTGATTTTGCGTTTAAGAACACCCCTTGGGTCTCCAAAACACATGTGAACAACACTATCAAACAGCTGATAAATTCAGTAGCCTAATTCTTTTCTCCTGTCAGTTCTCTGTGTGTCTTGTCACAGCATACATCATCCAGTCAGCATATGGGTTTGCAAACAAGCCATTTTTGTCAATACCATGGCAAACCCAGAAGAGTAAAGTGATGTCTTTTTCAGGTGTGCGATCGGATGCATGTAAATACACAGAACGTCATTATTATTCCTGTTTTGCAATCCCATCAGATTAAAAACAAGTGTGTTTACTGTTCGACAGACTATGTTTCACTTGTTGATTAGGTACCTATATAGCAGAGCATATTTTAGTAACATGTGGGAAAAAGATATAAAATAAGAGGGTCCATTGTAGTCTACCAGTTAGAGTGGGCAGTTTAGCCAGACACAATGGGCAAGTTTTACTAGGTGTCACACACACACATTTTGCACCTGTTATTACCAAAAGGGGACAAAACCTACAAGTAACAAAGGATTAAAATAATGCAAATGTAGGTCATGTTGAAAATGAACTATGGTTTCATGCTTTTCGTTTGGCTTGTCTTAGAATCCCTTCTTAGAAAAACAGGTGCAAAATCTTGGTGGATCTAGCCCAAAGACAGATAAAAGCCATATACTGTAATTGGTATAAAGAGCCTCCAAAGTCTGTTGTCATGGTGACGTTTCCTCCAAGGCCTCTGCAGCCTGCAGTCTCTCCCGCTTTCCATTATTTTCTATACAATAGAAACAGTACATCTTCGAAGATAAAAATTATTCTTCTTGGCAAGAGAACAGGTTTAAAAAATAATAATATATTATCACACAAGATTCAAAAGCATAACTTCGATGGACGACGAAAGAACAAGCGCTGTATTTTACGTACGGTGTCGTAAATTTTTTCCTGCGCCCATATTTTAGACGTTTACAGTAAGTTATCCATAGCGGTCACTTTTACAGGCGTGGTGGTCGCCTGCTTTGTCTATGGCAAAGCTGTCTCAATGTACAGTATGCGTGTAAAAACCCCTCCATAACATGTCTCCATACAAACAACCGTCACCACAGCCCTCCACCCTCCCAAAGCTAAAGCTCCTGTGACCGTTAAGGAGGCACGTAGGGGGGTGGCGACCTGTACGACGTCATGTTCTTGGGGCGGGACCCTTTCCCCTCGATGGGAACTGTGAAGGGGGGCGGGGGCTGATAGGGAGGCGCATTGGGGTCGTCGTCGTGGTAGATGGAGTACTCCTCGAGGAGATCCTGGTTAAGCAGGGTGCTGTGAGGGCCAGCCATGTTGGGGTACTCCGGAGGAGGCAAGGGCGGCTTCTCTTCCTGCAGGATGAGTGGGATACTGGAGGACGGGGGAGACTTGGAGTCGTCCAGCTCATCTGCAAAAATGATGGGCACACCCTTCTTGATGAAGGTCGCCTGCTCCTCAGTGGTCATTTTGCCCTTGCGCTTCTTACGGTAGCAGACCATGGCGATGACGCCGGCAATCAGAAGCAGCGCCGCCACCACCACAGCCGGGATGACCGTGTGCAGGTAGACGTCATCACTGGTGCGACTCGAGCCGGGGGACGGTGTGGCGGCGGGGGGAACAGCGACGATCACCTCTCCTGGTGGCACAAACATGTACGTGTGGCACTTGTTCGCCCCGCGGACAGAAATGTTGATGGGTTTGAAGTCTGGCTCCATTGCGTTGGAAAAGGCCAAAGTGGGCCTGCCTTGGGGGTCAGATAACCTTCTGCTAAGGACGGTGATCTGGTCCTTGGGACAGGGGCTTTGCTGAAGGCTGTTATTGGTCCACTCCACCACGATGGAGCCCTTTGTGATGCTCCGCAGGGTCACCGTGCTGGAGTTACGGTCACCGAGTGCATAAGCCAGCTTCTTGGCCAGGAGGATCTTCTTGTTTATGTCGTTGGTCACAGTCTTGGGTTCGCCGTGGAAACGAGCGGAAAAGAACACAGAGGGTTTGTCATTGGTAGACCAAGGGTTGACGTGAACCTCAAAGGCATCTATGGTGCTCATACCTGCTTTGTCAATGGCCAGCATGAAGTACTCGTGTTTGCCCTTGTGTGCTTTCTCAGGGAGACCGTACAGGAGCTGAATGGTGCTGTTGAACTGAATCCAGGAAGTCTCGTTAACCACCTCGTTTTGGTTGTTCCGCAATGTCAGCCGCAGCTTATCGGTGGTGCCGTCCTCTTTATCAAAGAAAGTATCCGGAGGAATCTTCACCTCAAAGTAGGTCCCGACCCAGGCTCTTACCATATCAATGGGGTTGCGTAGCTGGGGTTTCTCGTTGATGTATTCAGGAACCACCGCCTGAGTGGTGCGTCTTGGAGGCTTGGTGGTAGTGGACTTAGGTTCCCTGGGTGCTGGTGTGGAGGTTTTGGGCTTCTTTGTTTTCTTGGTGGTGGAGGTCTTTGGCCTTCTTGTGGTGCTTGGTGGGGTGGCTAAAGCGGTAGCCTCTGGAATAG
This sequence comes from Dallia pectoralis, assembly GCA_029465975.1. Taxonomy (NCBI): domain Eukaryota; kingdom Metazoa; phylum Chordata; class Actinopteri; order Esociformes; family Umbridae; genus Dallia; species Dallia pectoralis. Next base: position 7,568,130 of record CM055728.1, read on the forward strand.
CAGGACGGGTCATAGTAGGCTGAATGAGGATGGTACTGGTAGAGCCCAAAATCCTAGTGGGCTGAGGAACCGCTATAGTAGGAGTGTGGGCTATCTGGTCTCTCAGCCGGATGGTAGGCTTCACCGGCAGGGGCAAAGGGCCACGCACAGGGGGGGCAGAGCTCTCAGTGGCTTGGGAGATGGAAGGGGATGCAGGAGTCGGAACAATACGAGTTGGGGGTTCTGGGTGAGTGGTTGGGGGAAGTAGGGAGGGCACAGGGGTGGGGGTGTTTCCGAGCTGCCTCCTGACCCGTTTCACCACATGGAGTTTCTTATTGACAATGTGCCAGCCCACCACAGGGTAGCCCAGCTTGGATGACATGGACCCATCCTTGGCAGGCAACTGGACACTATTGATGTTAGGAATGTTGGACTGATCAAGGGCGCAGCCCAGCTTCCACGACAACAGGGCCCCATTCTCCACAACCTTCTTTGCATTTCCAGGACCGGCCATGAAGGCAGACATGTCAAAAAGACGATTGTTGACGACAGGAACCACCCTCATGCGCTCCAGGGGGACACTGGAGAACGTTTTCATGCTGGCCAGCAGACCTACCCTTTGCTGGGCGTTCATCTTGGTCAGGTCAGCATCCAGGATAACGGTAAGGACTGTGACAGGATCGTCACTGCTGCATGTGAAGGGCTGAAAGTTGTTTGTCTCAGCCTGAAGCGCCAACAGGGCTGCCTCCGTGTCAGCTCGCTCCTCAGGGTGCACTTCAATTGAGAAAACCTCTGAGCCACGGTCACTGTTAATCTCAGAGCCGGGGGGGGAAAGGGAGATATGGTGGACTCCTTTGTCCTGATCCAGAGCCAGGCCTTGCAGGATGCAGCACTCTGTGTCCCAGTGAAGCCAGGAGGGTAAGCTGTCCTTTCCCATCGCAGTTAACTGCAATAACAGAAAAGAAAAGGGTTAAAGTAGGGAAATTATGGATCAAAGATCAAAGTCTAGAAAGAAACCTGCTAATAAAAACCTATCCAGATGCTGATTTATCTTAATGGTATTGTCATGAACGAGTTAATCAACCAGGCCTGATGCGATTAACTCAAGATTTTAGTTTTTTTTTTCATTCACTCTTTAGAGAGCCTTTTAGAAAAAAAACTGGAAGCTTAACTCTGAGGGCATCAATTCACAAAATGACAGCCGGGACAGTTATCACCTCGTCATATTTAGACATTACGATATGACAGGATATCATTCCAAATAATAATCTAATTCATATAATCCTCATAGACAAATAGCTCCTCAGTCCACATCAATCAGCAGTGATGCAGTGACACAGTGAGAGAAACAATATGCATATTCCATAGGCGACGCCGCAGTTATGTGAATAATTGTCTAGTTACTGAGAAACCTATGGCCAAAAGAAATTGCTGCAACAGAACAATCTGGCTCAGAGAATGTTCAATATCAAACAAATCTGTTTTCAGCAGGGTTCAAAATGGCCATTGCAGGAAGTAGAAGGGGTAATGGGATATAGAAGATAATCAAGCGGTTATGGTTATGCAAGTTAAGCCAATTCAGCGGGACTACAATGGTGCCCCGAAAAATAGACTGTTCCCTCCATTCTCCATCCACACACAGATTGGTGGCCATTTCTGTCCCATTATAATTGCTGTGCCCAATTCCAAAGAGACTTCGGAGAGCTGGCGGTTACATGTGCGAGGTACACTCCTCATGCTGTTATTTCAGCATAGACAGGAACTGAGATAAGTACACTATTGTGATCAAGCCCCTGGGCACAAAGTATTAGGGAAATGAGATATAGGGGAAAACGGCGTGACATGTAGAATCTTATATAACTTATCAACTGACGTATTACATCAGAGGCAATCGACAGACTTCAGAGCGACATCACATCCTAAATATTCCATTGGAAAAATATATTCGCTGGCACAATCTCATCACTGTGTTGTTACGTAACGTAACACATGCACACATGTCATTACCACCTATTAGGAAATACTATTGGTCTACAGGCATATTCAGGTAGTTATGAGTTTCTCTGCCATTGAAACAGGAATGCATGCACAGGGCTTGACGTCAATGCTTGTCCGCTAAAATACATCGTCGGACAAGGAGAAAGTAAGATGCCCTTGGCCAAAAGCAAAAGAAATCCTTGGTCCATTTAAGCTGCTAGCCGATGTGGACTCGTGTTTACCGATCTAAGATATTTGCGAAACTGCTTTTTGATACCATCTATATTTTATAAACGAGAACTTTCCTCAATTTTACACAATAACCTATAATGTCAATAGTTTGTGTGGCCACCATTATTTTCCAGCTCTGCCTTAACCCTCTTGGGCATAAAGTTCACCAGAGCCTCACAGGTTGTTACTGGAGTTCTTTCCCATGACGACATCACAGAGCTGGTGGATGTTAGAGACCTTCCACCTGAGGATGCCCCACAGATGTTCTATAGGGTTTAGGTCTGGAGACATACTTGGCCAGTCCATCACCTTTATCCTCAGCTTCTTTAGCAAGGCAGTGGTCGTCTTGGTGGTGTGTTTGGACTCATTTTCATGTTGGAATACTGCCTCTTGGCCTCATCAGACCACAGGACATGGTTCCAGTAATCCATGCCCTTAGTCTGCTTGACATCAGCAGACTCTTTGCAGGCTTTCTTGTGCATCATCTTCCTTCTGGGATGACAGCCATGCAGAACAATTTGATACAGTGTGCGGCGTCTGATCTGAGCACTGTCATGGTGACCCCCCACCCCTTTAACCTCTGCAGTAATGCTGGCAGCACTCATACATCTATTTCCCAAAGACAACCTCTGGATATGATGCTGAGCACGTGCACTCAACTTCTTTGGTCGACCATGGCGAGGCCTGTTCTGAGTGGAACCTGTCCTGTTAAACTGCTGTATGGTCTTGGCCAACGTGCTGCAGCTCAGTTTCAGGGTCTTGGCAATCTTCTGATAGCCTAGGCCATCTTTATGTAGAGCAACACATTTTAGTTCAGATCCTCAGAGAGGTCTTTGCCATGAGGTGCCATGTTGAATTTCGGTGAACAGTATTAGCGCGAGTGGCATTACACCAAATTTAACACACCTGCTCCCCATTCACACCTGTGTCCTTCTAAACATTAACGAGTCACATGACACCAGGGAAGGAAAATGGCCAATTGGGACCAATGTGGCATGTTCACTTAGGGGTGTACTTACTTTTGTTGCCAGCGGTTTAGACATTAATGGCTGTGTGTTGAGTTATTTTGAGAAGACGGCAAATGTACACTGTTATACAAGCTGTACACTCACTACTTTATATTGTATCAAAGTGTCATTTCTTCAGTGTCAAGAGTGCAAATAGCAGTGGGATTCTACATGGCAATACAGAACCAATTAGAGAGTCAATATACAGAATTTAGGTCAGTTTTTTGTAACCTTTATTTTACCAGGTAGGCCAATTGTGAACAAATTCTCTTGAGCAATCTGACGTGGAGCAGAAACAAGTAATATGCAAGATTTGCTTCACGGTGGTGTCTGCACCAGTAGGTAATACCACAAATCTTTTCAACCACCTAAAAATTAACCACAAAGTCACCTATGACAAACTAAAAGTAAAAAATCGAAATGAGAAGAACAGGGCAACAACCCCAACTGCAACACAGTCGTCAATAAAAGACGCATTTAATAGCGCTACATTTTATCAGTCTACCTTGGAGAGGCATAACAAATTACAGACGCGGTGGCATACTTTCAGGCCAAAGACATGTGCCCCATTACCGAACCATTGTGAACCATTGTTATTTTATCATGACTGACTGGAATTTGTAAAATTTAGTTTGACAAAAAGTTCAATACATGTTTAAGACCTGTCAGTATATTAGAAATATATACAAATATATTTTGATCTAATTTATTTATGTTTTCATTTTTGATTTGTATTATATTTATTACAACTTTATAAAAGATTGTGAAAGAGCACTGCAACAGCTATTATTTAATACTATTTAAAAGTTAGAAAATATTTTGTTGTATTATTTATCTAAAAAGTGTTTTTCAGTTTAAGGAGTTTGCACTGATGTTTTGTTTCACTGTTTTTAATTTAATAAATGCAACATTGTTCCAAAATCAATGAGTAATCGTTTTAAATAATCGTGATTATGATTTTTTTCCATAATCGACCAGCCTTATTTCAAATTTTCGTTTTTTTTAACAAAATGAGATAAGACAGAATATAAATGCCTGTCTGTTACGTCCCATGGATTAGTCCCTGTGATTGTGTGCCTTTTGTTTTCTCCCTCTTTCCCTCCATTCCAGGTGTTCATTGTGTCCTTCAACCATTTGGTCCAATCAGTGACCACTCATCATGAACACCTGTAGCTGTAGTTATTGTCCAATCACACCTCACTTCCCATAGTTTATAAGATAACTGCTGTCCTTTGCCCAGGTCGCTCTCCCTCTCTTTTTACCCATGGGTTTGCTGGAGTAAGATTATGGATATTTAGACACCTACACTCACCATACATACATACTGCTCGTCCTCTGTGTGTATGTACTATTTTCTGTTAATTAATTTAGCGTCTTACCCATGTGTGTTTAATTGTGTTTTCCACCAAGTGCCTGTGATGGTTCCCTGGGGGAAGGGGATTGCACAAAGGGAGTGCAAATAGGCAAGCTGCCCACGCACAGGCTTACATTCAACCCATAGAGTTGACTTGTCTAAACATCCTAGGTAAGAGTCTGGGCGGACCACCATCTGTACGTTTGAGTATGTAGGGTGAGTATATGGTGTACTACAGATTAGACAAGTGAGGGCTTCTTTACTTATGATTTCATTGCTTTGGTCCCGTTCAGGCTCTTTTCCCCACATTACCATGTGTTTATAAATAAACCTTGGTGGAACACAGTTCTCATGGTTCATTGCTCTCATCAAACCAGTGTACCAGTACAACAGGGTGTTACGCGGGGGTATGGAACACTGTCCTTTTATTATTTGTCACACAGACAAAATGCATATCTTTAATGTCAAATAACAAAACTAAATAAAACAAATGGCAAATAAATGTATTTTTTTTTTTAAACATGTAAAAATTTATATCAGCATATCTATTTTACGGCAGAAGTTGAGATCTTTGCACATTCATAATATCCCCTGCTGATACTAGTTAAATTACGTTATTGCGGGCACTTAAAATAGCCCCTGTGAGAACAAACAACTTGTCGACAACAAAAATATTTGTCAACAATTTATTTTATTGTCGACGTCGCCTATAACGTTGACCAAGTGTTTCAGCCCTAATCTGCAAAAGTTTTTGTTTTGTCTGTTACCACCTCACTGCTTGAGTTTTTAGTCTTTGTAAAGCCAAAATGCAGACACGGCCCCGATATGAATGAGGATAGGGCATCCTCAATATCAACATCTACACTTGCTGTTGCCCCTACCCCTTTGCAATACCAAAACTGAATGCGCTACGGTGCAAGTGACTCCACCTGAGTGCACTAAAGGTATTTCACATCAACTTTGGTAAAACACACCATCCACTCTGCTGGTCCCACAGTTTGTAGTACAATTCTTAACCGTGAATCTGTCTAGAACAAGTCATCCTCAAACTGAGTTACCGAAAAAGGGCACCAAGCAGGGAGGCCACCAAAACAGCCTAGGCAATTGGCAGGTCTAAAGAAGCCACGGCTAACCTGGGAGACACTATGCAAACTGTAATGTTAGCCCAGGTGCTTCACAAATGGGACCTTTATGGGCATTTGGCAAAAGCCAAGCTTTTGTTGAAAACTGCCTATACAAATATTGACCTGTAGGAGGTGAATAATACTTATACAAAATATATTTTTTTTAATTACTGCTTTCGTGTGGCAAAATATCTGACTTGATTTCATATTGTAACACAAAACTGTACTCATCGAAGAAACAGTGTAGTAGGTCATGATGGTGCTCACCTGAACTTCACAACTGCCGTTTGTCACCCTGGGTGGAATCCTCAATTGGAACCCTTGACCCACCACTGCTGAAGAATCTGGGATGCTTGTAGAGGCCACCTCTGTGATAGCAGCTAGGGATTCTGGGAGGCTTGTGAGATGTCCCTCTGTGGAAACACGGGGTGCAGCCTGCAATTCTGAGAGGATCGAGGAGTGCATGGATGCTTCCAGGTCAACCGACACCACATTTTCAAGGCTTTCCACAACAGGTCCTCCAGCCCCACTGCCCTGGATCAGGGCCACAAAGAGTCCCAGCACCAGAGGGATAGTCCTGCCTGGACAAAGCTTATCTCTCCCCATACCTCCATAGCCCCAGCCTCTCTGTTTACAGTGCATAGTCGTAGGCCTATGTTCCCAGCCTCCTCTTTAAGGACTACCTCAAAGGACACATGCACTAGAAGTCAGAGTAATGGAACAATGGTGGATTGTTGCTCTGGATGGTATATTTCTTGGTTGATTATTAATGAGGTTTTATTTTCTGTTTCCTTTGTAGTCTTCCTCTGTTATCCATGAAGAGAGTCCGTGGCTGGTAGTTAGTCAGCCATGTTAGTCAGCCACTGCAAAAAAAAATGCAAAACAACCCATTTAGAAACCAGCAAAGCAGTCCCAGAACTCACAACTCCAGCTAACCGTTAAAACCATGCATGCAAAGATCAACCGTTCAGCCCCATTCAGACTCATCAGACCAAAGGACAGTCTGTTATTCTTATTATTAGACGCCATTAATAGCTAATTTTCAAACAACAATTCTCCTCTGAACAGTTGATGATGAAATGTGTCTGCTACTTGATTTTTTTTTGGGGGGGGGTTGCATTCTAAGATGCGTTTCTTTGCCGATTACTGAGGCTGGTATCTCTAATGAACGTATCCTCTGCTGCAGAGGTAACTCTAGGGCTTTCTTATCTGTTGCGTCCTCATGAGAGTCAGTTTATAGAGCGTGATGAAATACCACAAATTACATTTAACAAGGCACACCTGGTAACTTGAATGTATGCTAGATGCTTCTCTCATGCAGCTGGTTAAAGGAATGCAAAAAAGTGTGCAAAGACATCAAGAGCAGATCTTCCGAGTAGTGCTTTACTAAAGATGGCAATATTTTAATGCAATAGCCCATAAAGTGGATACATGTATTACTGACTACAAACATATTAAAGTATTAGTGTATTTCATGCATTTGTCAGAGCACTGGTGAACTAGCCAACTAGTGAGATGTAAAAGCCCAAAAACACAGCGAAATACACTATTTGTTTGAAGTCAGCGGTAAACTGTCAGGTAAAAGAAGTCCCGCAACTTGTTTTTCCGTTTGTGAAAAAATGCATTAAACGTATCAGCAGCTTAATCTTCAGAATCCTGCAATCAGACACTGCCCACTTACTTCTTACACCACTACAAAACTGTTTTGAGTATTACAAAACTGACTGTGACAACCTAAACATTTCAATGTGCCAAATGTGCTAATATGGTATGTTAATCACCCACTGATCTCCGCTTTGCATGCCGCTGAGTGTTCAGACTGGCAGTTCGCGTGAAACGGCAGACAGAAAGTCAAAGGTCGTTTGTCTTAGTTGTACGTTTTAATTAGGTGCCCTGGGGGTAGGAATTAGAACCTCCACTGTGATGACCCATCCAACCCCAATCCTGTAGCACGGGGAGACGGGCAGGGGGCAGGGTTGCCAACCTTCCAGAATCCTAATGTCAAGCAGGAAAAGCAGTGACGTGTATACATAGGCCTATAACAAACCATCTGAGCAATAAAATGTGCATGTACAAAAACATTTACTCAGCCTGATTTGAAAACATACTATTTACAACTCTGACAGGTGCATTTTGCCTAGCTATATTTCTCCTATATGCCTTAGTTTTTGGGGTGCTCCTACTGTGATCTTTAAAAGTCTGTCGTTACACTACCTTCCTAAAAAGCCAATTAAAAGTGAATGAGAAAGTGCAGCAGCACAGGCCAGCTTTGCCTTACTTTCTTCTTGGTTCGCCTGACACACCCAATATACATTCTGCCTTCATTAAACCATTTGAGGCAATTGATGAGGTTTACGACACAGATGCATTCAAGCATCTTCGTTCGCCTCTTAAAACCCCTGCCAACCTCATTCAGTCTGTGTAAAAGAAAAAAAACAAGAGTGTGGGGAGGGGTCTGGATCCCTGTTCTGCTCAATCTGCTCCACCAGCCAGGCCCAGGCTGCTCAGAGGCCAAATGCTGTCATCACATTGCTTAGGTAATCAGATGCGATCGATGGCCGAACCTCAACTTAGATGCAAAGGCAGCAAATCAACAAAAGTTCGAAATACACATTCTCCGGGTGAGCCATTAGTCGTGGAGATTTAGTCCAAGATTAGAGACGTCCATTTCAGTCGGGAATTACAAGTCAAAGTTTTTCTTGTGCTTTTATTCATTCAAAACATCATACTTGCAATCTCAGTAGGGCACCATCGTTTACTTCCCAGCATATTAAACAGATATCTTTATCAGGATATCTTTTAAAAGGTACGGCTGTAGACCAGCTGCCAGCCACATTGCCCCAGACTGGGACTACAATAACTAGACTGGCTACTAAAGAAGTTGCAGTGTTCAATTAAGCCCCATCAACAGTAGTCCTTTGCCAGACATGATCCTGTCATGCTAGACGCAGTTCAGACAATATCATAGGGCTGTGAAATTATTTGAATTTTCCATTTCAACTACAATCATTGCCTCCGACGATTATAAAAAGAAAATAGTCGGGATAAAACTTAAATATAGCATTGGTCAACTTGAAAGCTAAAGACGACGGATTCATATTTTTTTTCTTCATTCAAACAGTTATAACAGTGGAAATCCACAATAAAAATAGGTTATTATTATGTTACGTAAATAAATGCATGGTGTTTTCAAAGTCAATTAGTAATAGCGTTTAATAATCCTGATTATTAATAATGAAACCATGGTTATAATTTTTCCCATAATCAAGCAGCCATACAATATAATCACAAATGCAAGGCTTATTCAAAACTGTATGGCTGCAGCAGGTCCAGGCTAAGGATTTGCCATTTGTTGATGTAGCCAAATAATAATTGTCTATCACCGTTTTTCAAGATGAGATACTAGATACAAAGCTCTTATTTTAGGCCACTAGGGTATCAAACTCATTACATCAAGAAGACCTGCTGGTTATAGTTTATTCCCCCTTTCAACTAAGACCTATGCAGTCAGGAAAAATGTTAATGAATTAACCTAATACACACAAGGGAAGAGTGGAAAATCGTCTGGCAGTTGGCCCTTGTGACATAAGTTTGACATAAAAACAATGTTATTACTGACAATAGTTCTGACTTCAGAAGCAAATATCTCAAAAAGTATATTTTCTGTTTTTTTTTCAAGTGGGGCATCATTTTATTCAGCAGAACCTGATCTTTTTATAAGATATTACAGTTTAGCAGGTTTCCATGTCATCAAACTCTATAGAAGAGTCAGAAATAGCTTTTTTTTTTTTTTTTTTTTTTTTTTTTAAATACTTCCACCTATTGAAATTTAAGCGCAATTGAACCCATAAACGGCCAAATGTTTACTACCCACACTTTCTGCTTGCTGAATTGCTTTTGTTCAATATACATTACTGTTTTGTGTTGTGTGTTATGGCCCTTTGGTACCATGGCATGTGCATTGTTAGTTTGATTAGTTGAAGGTCAACCCGATGGCATTGCAATGAACTCATCTCTATGCCCATTGGAATCAGCCAATGGCCAAATGGTTTGAATCACAGTCCCAGCAGACTGATATCATTGCAGCGACTAAATGTAAACAATTAAGAAAAATAGCTGTCTATCCTTGTCAAGAGTATTGTGGCATTTACATAATGGACTGCTAAACTATATAATCGAATTTACTATCTGCGGCTTGACATGTAAAAGCACAAAGTAAACCACCTGCCATGTATTCAGAAAACTGTGTTTAGATTGTATTCAGCATATACACCGTGCACCAATCTACAGTCAAACAGCTCTTTGTGCCATAGCACGGATCAAAGCGAGCTCCCTACTCACTGTGGCCTAGATTCTATCATGTTCCCATTTCCTAAACATGATTCAATCATGTGTTCAAACTAAGAATTCATTTCAAGGCCCATTTCCTAAACAAACAAGAAAAACAACAAAAACAATTTGATGTGTATTCGAACAACAGTGCAATAGCAAAAAGAGGAATATGATCGAATAAAAAGCAAACACAAAAGCAGTGCATTTCATAAGTTCTTGATATGGGTTCAGCTAAATGGTAATGACAAGCAAGAAAATTGAAAAAACCAACAGCAGTACTTGTTCCTGACAACAAATATTTTTGACATAAGCCTAGTTCTAGATCTGTTAAACAGCAGATTCTGTTTAAAACGTCAAGAAGCACCTTTACTAAACAGGATTAAACACCCTGTCCAGCCTTCATGACTACATAAAACAATAGGTTATTTATTTTTTAATAATAACAATGATACTGTGGGCAGCTTATCTTTGTAGGCCTTTTACAGTATGTTCGGTGTTGAAAAAGTAATTATGGCAGTCAGAATAAAATTAGCACTGTTCATATCAGATAGGCAGGATGTCTGATTTAGTTTCAACAAAAGAGACAGAGTTCACATGAGAGATGGGCATCATTCACCCTCCACAACTATTTGCAAGTTGTTTGAACTGTACAGTAGGAAATAAATTTAATAAGTTGGCCTCAAATGCAGTGGCATTCAAAGCAAACTGACTTCACGTTTCCCACCTCCACCAAAGCAGTCACTGAATAGCACATGAGCTGAATATTAAGCATTTCCATAATACAAGCTAAGCATGCAATCTCAACAGATGATTGGAGTTCAGTCATTGAACAGCAAGATGGCCTATTTACCTTAACCACTACAGATGGTGGTAAATATGTAATTGAATACTGACAATACAAAAGGGAAAGAGGGTTTATATGGGAGAAGTTACCAAATTGCTGTGAAATTCAGTTAAGAAGTTGAATGTTAGTCAAATTACAGTAGTAAATAAAGGAGAGTTGGTGTGAACAGACTGTATCTCGTTAAGCTTGGTAGATAGGTGCTTGAGCTGTTCAGATGTACAGTCAAACAAATGATACAGTAGCTTCCTGTAACAAAGCAATAAACGATGTGTCTAGTAAAAATGCAAAGTTCTTGCTAACACCAATGTTGCTACAGTAAGTTAGCCAATAATATCAAAGAAATGTATTCTATACACAAAATATGTGCACAAAAAATAACTTTCTCATACTAGCTTGAGAGCTAGCCATATATTCAGGAACGGGCAAATAAAGTAGTTGAATGAAATAAGAGCAACTAAATTAAGTAAGAATGTTAGAAATATAACAGATTGAACGTTGCATTGTCAAGTCCAGAAGCAACACCCTAGTCATGTTATGCCATTCCACATAGGCACATATATAAGGGCCCTGTTTGCCCCGATTCGGGTGGGCTACCAGGCTAGGAGCTAGTTAGCTAGTTGGCTAGTACAAGCAGGCCATGCTAGCTACATTCACGGACTTCAACATTATATAGCCGGCTAGGCAGTTAAATAAAAGGTCAGTCAACACCGCGATGAGAAAAATACCATTTCGAATATGGATGCGTTGTTTCGTTAGCAAATACGGTAAATAAATGATTACAAAATAAATCTTCTTTAACCGACACAATGAACGGCCACGGCGCTCGAGCGAGACATGCACCTGTTCTACTAGGCGATAAACAGCTCGCGCGTTTAGCCAGTCGCGCGCTCCGTCTACAGTACTAGGCTCGAGCTGCACTAAATCCCTTACTTACACAAAGTAGCTGGCTAAGTCCTTGGTATGTGGCCACTTAAAATAGCGAAACAGAAAATGGATGAAACGCTAAATACGAACGTGTCGCCTCTTCTCCCCCGTTGCAAATCTTCCACGCGTGTTATTAAGATGTCGACGGTGAGAGGCGACCGAAGAATGACCACTGTTGTTAACCTTCCGTCGGCAAGATGCAGTAGTCTCGATTAATCGAGTGTGTTAGCTAGTTAAGCCTCTAGAAAAGATGGTGGTAAGAGACGAGCCAGCGAGTCTAATGTGATAAATAGGACACTGCTGAACGAGAAACTGATTGATTTGACGTAATAGATACAGTATGATTTCTCGTGATACGGACAAAATTAAAACCCAAACTGACCTTGTTTTTTCTCCGTTTCACTTTCAAGCCGGTGTGAAAAGAAAAGCGGCGATGAACTCAAAAGCAAACATGTACTCGGCTGCACAACAAACACATCGGTATAACGAAAAGTCTCCACCATCCAGGTCAGTTGTCAGGGATTTTTAAACAGACGTTCAACGTCGTAGCTAAAGGTTTCCACTGCACGTCCCCCGCTGCTGCTTCCCCTTCGCAGATCTTCAGGTTGTGTCTATCATTTCTCTGGCTATAGATGACTCCACCCCTTTCTAGACTCTGGCACTCTTTTGTTCTTGACTGCACAGGTAAGGTGGCCCATGCCTCAAAACTACTTCAAACCCTAAAATGATCCCCAACTAGGACAACATGTTGAATATTACTACATAGTATTAACAGTTGTCAGTAGTTTGGGAGACATCTATGTGCTGTTTATATGTATACTCAGCCAGCATCACGTGTTCCTTATGTTATTATTTATTTAATAACATTTAGATTAATGATCAAATGAGTTGGAGCCAAGTTCCTTGTTTTCTTTTTTTATGGATGTCACAATGCCTTGCCCACAGTCTGTGGATGTTTTCAGAGCTCTCAACAATGGCATTTTAACATGCATCTTTCTTTGTCTTTCTATGTCTTATTCAAACGTGATTGGGAATGATTGCTCAAGGACTTTGGGTTATTTTTAAGAAGTGTGCTTTTACATAAATTAGCCAGAAGAATCCTTGAGTGGAACACTTAGCCTACTTACTTCAACTTAAATAATTGAGGAACACGAGGTGAAAATGAAAGCCGCTGTTAGACCCCTGTTAGAGGGCTTCAACATGTGCACTCCATTCACACACATAATTTAATAATGAAACTTGAAGAAAAAGAAATGGAATTACTTTCCTATGTCCATTCTGATCAAAAATATACTATTTTGACAAATTAATACACAGGCTATTTTTCTGACCATTTTTCTGATGAAACAGTATATACTTGAAGGATAAAGGGTACTTCAGTATAGCAATGTATAGATTTTCATTGTATAGATGCATGAACAAATGCCTTAAAAAAAACATTACAGTTTATTCTGTGGTTGAATTGGTCATCAAGCAGCTTGTCAGTCGTGATCAACAACGGTTTAATTGTTTATGTACGTGTGACTACCTATCTTCAAAGGTCCAAAGGGAAACTCTTCGTGCAATAAAAGGGGTCTTACTGTAAATGTGTAGTTCGCAGGGTCTTTTCTAACAGACACAAGAGACATTGCCTTATTAGCTAAGAATAATGCTATTGATTGTCCTGTCAAGTAGGACATCACTTGCTAGTAAGACACTCATTAATTGATTAGTGCAGCCATTTCCTTCGGGGCAAGGCTACGTTTTTTTTAGATTGAAGCTGGTTTCATGCTGGTTGATCCGTGCCGTCAATGTGCCTGTTTGGTTTTACTGTCAAATCAACATTGAGTAGCACTGATCATACATACATCCAAGAAGGAGGGAAAGTTTGGCGCAGAATAATATCTGGTATTCTCACTGCCTACCAAAAACAGTACATTTCTTGTAATTTGGTGAATATCAACAGAAACCGTAATGATAATATCTAAGGTTTAGAACAGTCATATTTCATATTCTGAATTCTTTACTGACAGGAATCACAGTTAACACTCGGTATCATGTCATACGATGCAGCACATGAAATTCTGACCCTAGAATGGCTTTATTACAGTAACGAGGAGCCTTACTAGGGTCCTGGCAGGAATAAACGCGGAGACAGGAAAACAAAAGCTGTCTAAAACAGTTCAGAAACACGTCACTCAACTGATCTGTACTTTTTGTTCACCCCACCCCACCCAAGACTGGGTGAGACTGAGAGCGAGAGAGAATGACACTGACAAGGGTGGTTATGTGTCGCATTAATTGGGAGCTAGCGAGTGTCTATAAGAGCGGACATATTACATAGCATTATAGCGTCATTACATAATACCGTACTGTGCTCAGATTATACCATTACCAAGAGGCCAGGCGTGGTCTGTGGACCAAGGTACAATTACCTTAGTCCAACGTGTATTGTGATTAGTGGTCGTTGTGTCCTTCTCTGTGCCTAGTGTGTCTAAAACACTTATATGGGTGCTGTTCCTTTTTCTAATTCACACGCTAAAATATTCAACTGAATGCTTATTTCTAAAAAGACCTATAAGACATGTGTGCATGATTTCACCTGCAATATACAGATACACAAAAACACACAAATCTCTCACTGGTCCCTCAGAGCAGAACTGCATGATAGTCAAGGGGTTTTTTAAGCGATAACACAGATCAATCTGAATCTCTGCATATGAGCGAAGTGCGACAAGGGTAACGGATTAGGAATCAGCTGACTACCCACATTTCCTTCCAAAAGACTTAAGATGAGAGTAGACTATCGGGCCGGGGGTGGGTGGGTGGGTGGGGGGGAGGAAGATTGTGTTAGGCAGTGAAACCATCACTGGAGCCAATTTCACTTCTTCCTGCGCTCTCTGTGTGGTAAATTACTGTTGACAAACCATCCAGCTTCAATCAGCAACATTGAGGAAGCATGTCCTTTACCATCCTACAGGCAGCCTCTTGCTCCTAAACCCTTCTGATTGTTCCTGTAACTATTAACATCTACTGGCCCCTCTTTTCTGTTCCCCTTTCTCTCTTTACATTAGGCAAACAAATTCCCCAAGGTTTTTCATTATGTAATCATGTATGCAAGCACCAAGCAGCCTATTGGGGACAATACAGCTGGTTTTCAGTTATTAAACTCATATGTAAAGAAAACGGTGGCTATAAATACATTATTGTAAAGAGGCTGTGTAGCTATCCGCCTTCAGTAATGAATCTTAATGCGCTTCAATGTTTTGCATGAATTGTGGATGTTGGTTGGGGTGTTAATTGTTATGTGGCACATTAAAAAGAACAGATGGATTACTGGGATTCCCTAGTCTCAGAGGGCCTAAAGACTGGTGTACCTGTTTGTACCTGTCCCTAGTTATTCACTGCAAAGAAATACAATTTACAGAGAGGGACAGGACACATTCTGTTAGGGGGGAAATCATTTATAAAGTGTGTTATTCAAACGAACCCTGAAATCTGATAAACAGCAACAAATACGTTTTGTCTCAGGCTCCTGGATGTGTTTGAATAGGCTTTTGGTGTGACACCATTTTCCTCTCTCTCATTAGCATACATCTCAGTGTAATTTAAACTCCAAGTCTAAGTCCGGTTGAGGCAGCTAGCTGATCATTTGCAAATTACACTGCTCAATTATTCCACCATCAGAGACCCTCAAAGGCAATTACAGGGGATTGGTCATTAACAGTCCTGTACATTAGACCGGAGTCGGAGAAAAAAGGCCTCTCCATTACAGCGTAAACAACTTTCCCTCCACAAGCCCGGTGCAATGTTAATTTCCAATCACGTTAAATGGAGGTCGCTAGGAACCCTCTTAATGGGTTTCTGTGACCGGGGTAACAGTTTGTGTTATCAGAGACAAACAGGCCTAATGCTTCTGGAATACATCAGAAGGGGATCAGCGAATGCACAGATCAGCTAAGGGGATGGCCACTGTGTGACCCCAATGAAAAACGAAGAAATCGAAGTCTCGACTACAGCGGCAACGTAATGGGGGTTCTATAACCTCTGAATCAGCGCCGTAACTCTCTCATGGTTATATGGGGAAAAACCTGTAAATGCTTAATGACCACCCGCAAGACAGAAGATTACAAAATGGATGTTTGATGTCTTGGAAAAAGCTCTATAAAGGATTAATTCCTTGTGGTTCATTTAAGCGGGATCAAAATGCCTCATATGCTACAATGATTGATTTTGACATTCTTTATAATATAACATCTATCATTCACAGTTATTTAGACAACATGGCAGGACGTATTAAAAATGAAAAACATTTAAACATCCCACTTAAGAAATTAACCTATTCAGATTAAGGTCAAGGCAGATAAGATGACGTCACTCTTCCCTGTAGTTGATTATTGTACAGTCATAATATTGTGATACGAATCTTGTGTCAATAAGCTTATGTACCTTAGAGTTCTATTTTCCTACATGGTGTTACATGCCTGTCATGGGTAATGTGAATTAAGTTTCTTCCCTGTTGCCTCCCAGGTTTAGATAATGGACACCGAGGGCTAGTCTCTCAAATGCTATTCACCTGGATTGCCCCTAGCAGAAATAGAACAAACAGAACAGTAGTACATGTTCAATGACTTGTCCAGTGAAAACAAAAAAACATGTTTTTGTTGTGTATTCTCTCTCTCTCGCTCTCTCTCATCTACTCACTCACTCACTCTGTCTTTCTCTCTCTCACACTCTCTCTCTCATTCACTCCCTCTCTCTCACACTCTGTCTCTCTCCGTCACTCTCTCTCACTCTGTCTCTCTCTCTCATCCACTCACTCACTCTGTCTTTCTCTCTCTCACACTCTCTCTCTCATTCACTCCCTCTCTCTCTCACACTCTCTCTCTCTCATCCACTCACTCTCTCTCACACGGTCTCTTTCCCCCTCTCTCACTGTTTCACTCACTCTGTGTGTCTCTCTGTCTCTCACTCTGTCAATCTCTGTCTCTCACTCTGTCTCTCCCTCTCTCTGTCTTTGATTCTCTCACTGTTCCTTTTCCTGCCCTCCCCCACCCCTCCGTCTCTTTTTGATCATGCCAGTGGGTGTATTATGACTGGGAAGGACGTTGACTGGCACACCAGCTTAGCGTGGCAGGCAGCCCTGTCTCATCCTGCCTGTGGTCCTGCTTGGGCCAGGGGACGGAGGATGAGGACAGGGATTGTAAGAAATCCTGGTGAGTGTGCCCACTGCCAGGTCTCAGGTGTGCATGTAATGCTACCAATCAATTCCAGGCCAGGGCGAGAGAGGCTGCAGCCAGTTCCAATTATGAGTCAGAGCTTCAGGACGCCTTTCAGCCGGGCTGATTGCCTGTGCCTTGTCACATGGTACAAGGACAGTGAGATTGAATAAGTCACGGGCAAGCGGCGCCCGATGCCACTGCCCCAATTCACCCAGGTGATGTGTGGGAGGCTGAGTGAGAAAGGGGTTGAGGTGTTGTGGCACATCCCACGTTATCCAAGATGACAATTACGTAGAGTGGCAGTAAAAAACGAACTCGCGGAGAATGAATGACAGCGCCAGAAGCCATGTGATACGGGTCGGCCTGTTGCTACACAAGTCCTGGCCAAAGACTGAGCGGCCTGGTTCAGCTGGCTGTGTATTCTCACGCTGTGGTCTTACACTAAGAGCTCAGCACCCTGCCAAAGTCCTGGGATTCAAAATCCGTCTGCAGCATCTCATTTAACAGATAAGAGGCTAATCTAACGGGGTGGGCAGAGAGAGACCTTGGTAGACAAGGCGGCTGTTGTTGTTCTGTCGCCGTTCTTAACATTCCTGTACGATGTGTACGGACATGTGCAGACAAACAAAGCCTTGGGGATTTCTTTATCTTTTCCCATGGCTTTATACACGCACCAGATCTGTATTGTTGTTTATTGCCATGGGGTTATTTTACTATTTAACAACCTCATCCTTTGCATCACGAACAGGCTCAAGGGAGCACATAGTTAAAGATGGTACTTATTTTTCTTAAGGGTTATTAAGTTCTGTGTTAGTATCTGATGCATTTAGAGCTGAGCTTAACTTTTGTCTAGAACAACACTCTCCATACCCTGTTCCTGGGGAGCTGCCCTCCAGTAAGTTTGAACAGTTAATCAATTAATCAACTGGCTAATAATTAAAAAGAATGTGGTGAGCAAGATTAGGGCAGGAGTGTTGTTCTACAATCTACAGTGAATGAAAATAGTTGTCACGTGTCCCCTTAATGGAAAACCTAACCAATGGAAGACCTAGCTACTTATAACAGCGTGTTTTATCTGAGAAAACGCAGGACGTAAGGGGAAAACCCCCAAAACTTAACCTGAAGGCAGATGAAGCTTCTTGTTTCAAAAACCTGTCAAATATCCTCACTGCATGATTTCGCTTCAGTCCTCCAGATACACACACAGACACACCTCTCACCTCCAGGAGGTCCTGTCAGGCCTGCTCCGCTCGCCCTGTGTACACGGTGAGGTTAGCATGGACGTAGGTCAGCTAAGTCAAACATATAAACCCTTCGAACAAAATAAAAAAATGCACGTTCAGCCTTTTACTGCCACTGATGGGTTTTTCTGTCGGTTGGTGAGGCAAGCTACTCTTGACACTGGGCATATGAGCTTCCTTCGATTATGATCGTTATGCGCGTTACTACCTTTGATGGGCAAGAGTCGTCCGTTCACTTTACAGAACATCCCACACTCAATCATTGTTAAACCCCTGATTAACAAACACATTCCCGCGGTCATGAGCAGCCGGGCACATTTTTACTTGGTCAGTAAAACATCAACAGAACGACTGTCATTTTCTCATATTTATTGTGAGTGTTGTTTTATTTAACAATGCCAGAGCTTTGCTAGATATCCTTATCAATCATACGTACTGTCAAATCATCTCAACCCCACAACACAACATTAACCAAACAACACACAGCATGTTGAATGTCACAGAATTGTGAAATGTTTACCACAATACCTTGGGATGGTGAATTAGTATATAAACATGTCAACCTTTCAAGGATTTAACATGGTTGAATATTCTCTGTCATGTCTGTAGTTCTAAGTACCTACTGCCTGTAAGTATCGAGGCTCTGAGACATTTAGAAATGATTTAGCAACATAGACACCTACTAAAACACTGGAGCATGGTAGTGGCAGACCTACTATAAACATTTATATATTGGTTGTAAACATATATTACTGCTGACATTATTTTAAAGCGACAGACCTATGAATATATATATATTTTAAATTGAATATGTTAATATGTTGTGTTAATATTTCTGAAACAATCTAAAACAAGGTAAAGTTTCAGCAGCTGTACATCTTCTTTTCTCATCAATAAATGTTCAGGGTTGGATCTTTTAAATGTTGTTATTTGGGATAAATTAAACTGTTTTACAGCTTCATAACTAAACTCTAATTGCTCCCAGGTCTGCCAATTAAAATAACGTATTATTTTAAACTTTGTTCAAGGAAGCTCCATATTTTTATCAACTCAATAGTGCTTTTACCAGACAGGAACACTTACAGAGATTTGGTTTGTTTTTATAAAGCAATTTAACAAAAAGGGCCTTGGAACATAATAGACCACTACAGACCACAACCTCCATGGGGAAACGTTTGACTTGATGCTATCATTGGCGCACAGTAAATAACTGATCTAATTAAGTAAATATTTCTCAAATAATTTATGATTTATTTATTAAAACAGATTGGCCCTCAGAAGTTTGACCTCAGTTGTTTTTGCTGTTCAACTTTTAGAAATAGCTTTTTTAGCATTAATTGTTATGGGTCAACATCCATACAATTTGTTTTACTAGAATGAAAGACACATACAAATAATAAACTAAATCAAGGCACATTTTCTCCGGAGGTCAGTGGGGAGATTCACACAAGCCAAACATCTCCATTTGTTTTATTTTCATAAACCATTGCAAATTTACCAATGTTGTATTTTAGAAAAAAGTTAGAAATATATATTCAGTTTTAACAACCGCACCAGAAAATGAATAATCACACACAGTACAACCTCCTCAAATCTCTGCAGATTTAATTCCGCTGTAATCTTGCAATCCTGGTCTTTTCTTCTCCACCAACACAAATCTCTGTCAAGAATACATTTTCTTCCCACACTTTACCCCTTTTATCTGATCTCCTTCTTGCCCGCAGGGCATCTCCAACAACAACATCGCAACACCCAGTCATAATGATGCCGAAATTGCATTTTTTTGGGCACATGTGGATGCTGCAGTACCCGTTAGTTTGTACTGGACGGTTTGCAACACATTTGCCTGGAGGGACATTTTCTACCCCACCAATTATAACCTCATCCGTTCATATAAAAACAGGAAAAGCTGTAAAGGCCCCTGGTGCTGGACTGTGGTTTGAATTCTGTCAATCCTGTAGAGCAGGGATTTCTGAAGAGAGACTCAAATGTCCTTTAAACCATGGGGTGTGGGAGTACTTTGATAAAAGGCGGTGAAATTTGTGTGGTTTGGGATGCGACTGTGTAGGTGTATGCCTAGATACAACCAAGACAGTAGCTCAGTGTTTCCCAATCCTGGCCTTGAAGCAACAAACGGGTGCACAGTGTAGCCTTTTCACATACTTGTTTCAGCGTATATCAACTTCCCTTCATTTGAATCAAGCGTGCGGGTGCAATGGCAAAAACTCAACTATGCACCTTTGTTAAGGGCTCCAAAACAGTGCAGTTATCTGATCGATCTAACCTATATACTAACCTTTAGCCTGACTATGACCTGAGTCCTAAACCCAACTAAAGACCAACTGTCGCTACGTCTATTGTAATGAACCAAAATGCTGAACTCGCTTTTACAGGACCTCCTACACAAAGACAGGATTTAGGCCAAACCTTAGCCAAAACCTAAGGCCTAATCTGAGCTAAACATACAGCTGGGGCTTTTGCTTAACTGTCAGAGTTCTCCGCCAATGACTCACACAACCAAGCTTCACTGGGTTTTTTCTTAGACCTTGAATTATCCATGTCTCCGAACAGTTTAATAAGAAGAAACCCAATGAAATGCTGCCTCTTGTAACAATGGTTGAAAACACTTTGTGTGCTAGAGTTTGAAAACTGCCAGCGGCATTCAGAAAAACCCAGTTTTCTTTTGTGTTGTTTAAATTAAGGTTCCGTTGTATGTTGCATGGTGCTCATTTTAATATTGTGAATGAACAAAAGTATGTAATGCGTCATTTGAGCGTTATGTTCCTGGACAATGTATGGCGCAGTCCTTTCAATCTCTGACATTGTCAATCTACACCAGTTTCTTGTTACAGGTGTAAAACTACTTTTCACATGATATGTGGTTGATGACGTTTCTCAAGCAACCTTTAGTTGTTTCTCTGTTGAGCCATCTGACAATCCAGGGTTACTCAGTTTATTCATGGATTTTCTTTTTAGTGCAGTCCACCATTGTTGAGTGGGTAATTGGAAACTCACTGAGGTTGAAAAGCAATAAAACATCGGTTTGTAGCTTGAAAGACACAGGTTGTTTGTCAGGTTTCATTTGATTATTTAACACAATCGGAAGGACTCTGTTTGGCTCAGTATATCAACCGGTGCAAATGGAAAATGGGAGGCAACACTTCCTTTTAGTCCTATGATTTGAAAAGTAATTTAAAATTTTTGCAATTTCTACCATGAACGTGAGTCATATAATTAATAAAAATGAAATAATATAACAGTTTTAGCCTTTTGTATTCACTAATTACTAAACCTGCAGTGAGCATTCAATCAACAGCATGTTCTGTCTTTTAACTGCCTTCTTCA
>CM055728.1:7590188-7662688 GCA_029465975.1 Dallia pectoralis
CTACACTACACCTTGTTGAATATCGTGACACGTGGATATCTGTGTACATGAAAGAAAGCATTGTTACAGACCAGATACACTCTTTTATGGAAATGGTATTACCTGATGGCAGAGGTTTCTTTCGGCAGGATAATGCACCCTGCCAACAGCACACATTATTCGAGAATGGTTTGAAGAACATCAACAGAAGGCAAATGTCAAGACCTGATAATCTACATACAGTGCAGATCAAAATTAATTATATTAACCAGGATAAGGTTTAAGACAAAACTGTCATGTTAGATATAAATGGTAAATGCTGCGCTTTTATATAGCGCTTTTATCCAAAGCGCTTTACAGATCCTGCCTCACATTCACCCATTCATTCACTCATTCATACACTGACGACCGCGTCTGTAATGAATACTCAGAGGGACAGGTGTGAGAATCCAATCGCGGAACGCGTTGTGTTTTATTAATAAACAGAACGTAAGGCAGGAGAATAGTCAGGCAGGCGTGGGTCGGCAGCGGGAGATCAGAGGTAGTAGAAGGTACAGGAGGATCAGGCGAGAGCGACGTCGGTAAGGCTGGCACGGGAACGGTCCACGGGAATCACTGGGATATACAGAACAGGGTTAGGCAGAGACCTAAGTAACACAACAGGCCAGGGTCTGGTACACGGGAAATCTTCTTAAGTTATCTCTAGTAAACGCTCAGTAGGTCGGATGAACGAACAATACCTCGCACAGGCTAATGGGAGGGGAACCCCTATATTCCCTGCCTGATTGCTCGCAGGTGTGATCAAAACTCAGGTGAGTTAGATCGGGACTGATTTCTTCCTGATGATTGGGGAGCTGTCAGACCCGGCATAGAGGAGGACAAACCTCTGCTTCTTACAGTATCCCCTCTCTCACGGGTGGCTCTTGACACCCTAGATTGTTGACTGGGCGGCCTGCCCCATGGTCTGGGTGCTGGACAGTTCGGGTGAGCGCTGTGGAACAACGCTTTCAGACCAGGATTGAGCACGTCCCGTGCTGGAACCCAGGACCTCTCCTCTGGACCGTATCCCTCCCAGTCCACCAGGTACTCCAGGCCTTGCCGTCTCCGTCGTGAATCCAGGATCTCATTTACACTGAACACCGGACCCTCGTCTGGTTCCAGAGGTGGAGCTGCCGGTTGTTGCGTCACCGGAGGATGCATTGGGCTGTAGTGCACTCGTTTTAGCAGGGAGACGTGGAAGGTGGGTGCTATCCGATAATACCGGGGTAACTGAAGGCGATAGGTCACAGGGTTAATGCGTCTTAGGATTTTGAATGGACCGACGTACCTGGGTTTGAGGTTTTTGCAGTTGCTACGAAGCCTCAGGTCCCGGGTTGATAGCCACACTCGCTGACCCGGCTGATACAACGGGGTAGGTCGTCGACGTCGGTCGGCGTATTCCTTCTGTTGCCGGGAGGCGGTTTGTAGGTGTTGATGAGCCGTCTCCCAGACCTGCGCACTCCGCCGAAACCACTCGTCGACTGCCGGGACCATCCCTGGTTCCGTGTCCCAGGGAAACAGAGGCGGCTGATATCCGAAAACACATTGAAACGGGGTTAATCTGGAAGTTGAATGCATGAGGGAGTTCTGAGCATAATCTACCCACGGTATGAAACGATGCCACTCCTGCGGTTGGTGGGCACATTGTTGACGCAGATACCTCCCGATCTCCTGATTCAAGCGTTCCGTCTGACCGTTGGACTGGGGATGGTATCCGGACGTCAGGCTTACGGCCACGCCCAACCGATCGCAGAACGCCTTCCAGACTCGGGAGATGAACTGTGGGCCCCGATCCGAGACTATGTCCTCTGGGATACCGAACTGACGGAAAACCTGTTGAAAAACAGTGTCTGCCAACTGGGTGGCGTTGGGTAACTGGGGCATAGGAATTAAACGGCACATTTTGGAGAAACAATCCACGACCATAAGAATTACGGTATTACCGTCAGATTCAGGTAAGTCCGTTACAAAATCCATGGCAATATGGGACCACGGTCGCTGAGGTATGGGCAGAGGCGTTAGCTTACCCTCTGGCAGTAGACGAGGACTCTTCGACTGAGCACAGACCGGGCAGGACAGGACATAATCTCGGTCCTCATCCCCCAAAGACGACCACCAGTACCGTTGCGAGAGCAGTTGCTTTGTCCGTGAAATCCCAGGATGACCGGAGCCGAGCGAGGTGTGACTCCATTCTAAGAGCTGCTGCCGGACCGTGGCGGGCACAAAGGTCTTTGACACAGGTGTCTCCGGTGGCGCAGGTTCTGACCGTAGACTCTCCCGTATGACGTCCTCGATGGCCCATCGGATAGGAGCCACTCGACACGCCGCTGGTAGGATGGTATCCGGTGGTGATTTATCCATGACTCGCTCAAACTGCTGGGAGAGGGAATCCGCCTTCACATTCTTTGAGCCAGGAATATAGGACACCGTGAAGCGGAATCTGTTGAAGAATAACGACCATCTCGCTTGCCGTGCGGTTAATCGTTTAGCCTGCTGCAGATACTCCAGATTTCGATGGTCGGTCAGTACCTGGAACGGATGAGTAGCTCCCTCCAGCCAGTGTCTCCACTCCTCCAGAGCCAATTTGACGGCCAACAGTTCTCGATTCCCCACATCATAGTTTCTCTCCGCAGCATTTAGCTTTTTCGAAAAATAGGCACACGGGTGCAACTTCGGGGGTGTGCCCTGTCGTTGGGAGAGGACAGCTCCCACTCCGACCTCTGATGCATCCACCTCCACTACAAAGGGCAACGTAGGATCGGGCTGACACAGGACTGGCACGGTGGTGAATCGGTTCTGTAGATCCCGATACACTCGTCTTGCCTCCTCCGTCCATTCCAGCTGTCGCCCCTTCTGGCTGGTCATAGCGGACAGCGGCGCTGCAGTGGTGCTGAAGTTGCGGACAAAACGTCTGTAGTAATTGGCGAATCCTAGAAAACGTTGTAATTCCTTAACTGTCTTGGGTACCGGCCAATCACTTACAGCGCTCACCTTGCTTTCATCGAGCCTCACTCCTCCTGGTGTCAAAATAGCCCCCAGAAAAGAGATCGTGTTGACATGAAACTCACTCTTCTCCAACTTCACGAATAAACAATGATCTTGTAGCCGTCTCAGAACCTGTTGTACATGAGAGATGTGCTCGGGAAGAGAGTTGGAAAAAATCAGAATGTCGTCAATGTAGACAATGATGAATCTATCGATCATGTCTCTAAAGATATCGTTCATGAATGTCTGAAAGACCGCAGGTGCGTTCGTCAGCCCAAAAGGCATGACCCGGTACTCATAGTGGCCCCTATGCGTAATGAACGCCGTCTTCCATTCATCTCCCTCTAATCCGTACCAGATTATAAGCACTCCTCAGGTCCAGTTTACTATAAATAACTGCTTGCCCCACCTGTTCCAGCGCAGCCGGAATCAGCGGGAGGGGATACCTGTTTTTTATAGTGATATCGTTCAATCCCCGGTAATCAATACAGGGCCGAAGACCTCCGTCCTTTTTTTCACAAAAAAGAAGCTGGATGCGGCTGGTGACGTGGAGGGCTGGATCGCCCCTTGGTTCAGTGCCTCCTCTATGTCCGTATTCATAGCCTCGGTCTCGGGCTGTGATAAGGGAAAGATGCGTCCTCGGGGGGGCGTCGCCCCAGATCGCAGGTCTATAGCGCAATCCCAAGGACGATGAGGAGGCAGGGTAGTCGACTTCTCCTTGGAGAACACCTGAGAAAACTCAGCATATGTAGATGGGAGAGAAGCACAGGGAACAGTTATCGCATCCTCCACAGACGTAGCCTTACATGGTAGTGTGAGACACTGCGTCCTACAGTGCTCACTCCAGGACAGAATCTCTCCCTTCCTCCAGGAAATGACGGGGTCGTGCTGACAAAGCCACGGGTGCCCCAGGACCAGTGGTTCCTGAGGAGCTGTGATTATGAGGAGAGTGATGGTCTCGGTATGCATGGTCCCTACCTGCATCTGTATAGGTTCAGTGCGGTGCGTGACGTACCCCGTACCCACGGGTTTTCCATCCAACGCTTGAACTCTCAGCGGTGGGGTGACAGGCAACAGCTGGATTCCCATCTCCTCGGCTAAACCTCGATCCAGGAAATTCCCAGCTGCTCCGGAGTCAATGAGTCCGTCCTGAATTCGTACCTCTCCTCTCTGACATAGGGTGACAGGTACATACAGCTGCTTAGTAGTGATATCGAGTGTGCCAGTGGTGCTTACCGGTTTCAGGTTGCGCAGCTGAACCTCCGGAGATCTGGGAACCCTCAGGGTACACTGCAGCATGCGATGTCCGGGTTGGCCACAGTATAGGCATAACCCTTCTCTCAGGCGTCGGCTTCTCTCCATGGTACTGAGCGGAGCCCGTCCTAGTTGCATGGGTTCCTCTCCAGCCACTCTCTCTCTGGGGTTCGAACGGGTTGCTCCTGCTCCTGCACCGTCAGCGCTCCTTCTCTCCAACAGTAGGTTGTCTATGTTGATCGACATGCGAATATATTGATGCACATCGGTGATATCCCCACGGCACGCCAACTCGGATCGAAGCTCGGGCCGTAATCCACTTCGGTAGAGCGTAAAGAGCGCAGGGTTGCCCCATCCACTGCCCGCGGATAGAGTGCGGAATTCCATAGCGTAATCCGCTGCAGTGCGAGACCCCTGTCTCAACTCGCAGAGCTGGTCGCCAACGCTGCGCCCGGACACGGGGTGGTCAAACACCTCCCTGAAGTGCGCCAGAAAACGTGACTCCGACAGCAGATCGGCACTCGCGGCAGTCCATAGTGCGGTGGCCCAATCCAGAGCTCTCCCGGACAGTAAGGATACGGTAAAGTCCACCTTACTCTTATCGTCAGGAAACATCCTCTTGTGATGGGCCATATATAGGTTTACCTGATATAGAAACCCCTGACATTTCCCTGGTGTACCATCGTATTTATCAGGCAGGGAGATAGGTGGTGCCGGTGTCACGCCGACTGTGCTGGCGGCCGGACCAGACGCAACGGTCTGAAGCAGGACCAAGAGTTCCTCTATGCGTTGCTCCTGTTGGTCCAAACGTGTCCTTAACTCCGCTGGATCCATCATCGTTTGGGCGAGGTATTCTGTAATGAATACTCAGAGGGACAGGTGTGAGAATCCAATCGCGGAACGCGATGTGTTTTATTAATAAACAGAACGTAAGGCAGGAAAATAGTCAGGCAGGCGTGGGTCGGCAGCGGGAGATCAGAGGTAGTAGAAGGTACAGGAGGATCAGGCGAGAGCGACGTCGGTAAGGCTGGCACGGGAACGGTCCACGGGAATCACTGGGATATACAGAACAGGGTTAGGCAGACACGTAAGTAACACAACAGGCCAGGGTCTGGTACACGGGAAATCTTCTTAAGTTATCTCTAGTAAACGCTCAGTAGGTCGGATGAACGAACAATACCTCGCACAGGCTAATGGGAGGGGAACCCCTATATACCCTGCCTGATTGCTCGCAGGTGTGATCAAAACTCAGGTGAGTTAGATCGGGACTGATTTCTTCCTGATGATTGGGGAGCTGTCAGACCCGGCATAGAGGAGGACAAACCTCTGCTTCTTACAGCGTCTACCATGCACGGCGACTGCAGGCTCGCCAGGAGCAGCTGGGGTTAGGTGTCTTGCTCATGGACACCTCAACAATTTCCCAGGAGGAAACGGGGATCGAACCACCAACCTTCCGAATGATAGACAATTTTCCGTATAGAGTGCCTTATTTTATGAAACCAAAAGTTATTGACAAATGTGCTTCATAAAGCATAACGTTTCCCCAAAAGAATATACATTAAAATGTCCCTAGCACAAAATTACTACCTCAGGCTTATAATTCTACGAATCTGCATTTGCAGTTTAATTTGCCTGGTTTTGGAATTGATTTTGTCTCAGAAGATGACTGTTAAATTACGTGATGTTATTTTGGATTGGACAGAAATCCCAAATCACATCGTTCTCTGAAGGTGACTTCACACACTCTCTGAAACATTACCACCAATCACATTACCAATCAAAATTAGGTTTAGCTGTGCAGCAGGACATATGTGGGCGGGAGATGCACATCTCTTTCTTTTGTTAAAGGGCTAGAATCAGTTGACATCCTTATTATGTGTTTTGAATCCAATGATTGTTTAGCAAAGTGGAATGTTAATCTGGTTAGAGGTTTAACATGGATGATCATGTGACTTGTGTACCTTTAATGTTGTTGGATTGAGAATCATAATTATTTAGTAAATCAGAAATGGATATATAGGCCTTCCCTTAAAATCTAGGGCTGACAGACTTTACTTAAGCAGCCATTGTACGCTGCCTTAGAGTACAGAGCCAGAACCACAAAAATGTATCACTGTTCAAGAAATGTTTATCAAAGTCGGTTAAGAAGAAAAACGTATTTGTAACAGAAAGTATGACAGCCAAATCTGTCATTTATCTCACAAACACACACACACACACACACACACACACACACACACAAATACGTAAGGAAACTTCCAGGTGAAACAAAAAGGAGCACAGTCATTGAGAAAGTCAATTTAAAAAATATTCCCTGTCAATAATATAGAGACAATCAAAAGACATATAGAACAGAACAAGTTTCTCGTGAGACATATCTGAGCAGTATGGTGTAAACACATAAACAACGGATATGCCACAAGGCCACGAAGCACGCGTTCTCACAGAATACAGTAACAAACTGTTTTTCCTCAGAACTGGCACCAGCAATATGAACAGATAACGCTGTCACGTCTAGAGAACATCAACCTTGAAATACCTTGAGATGTGTTAAAAACATTACTGAATGTAAACTCAATGAATCCAACTTTTTTCCCGCACACACAAACTCCTAGATACACCCACACACACACAGACACACACACATTTATACAGCCGCAGCCAAGCCTAGCAGGGGGCACATTTGATGAAGTGCTCCGTCTTGATTCCAGGCAGAGCCCGACAATGTCAACAACACATTCTGTGAAATGTCATGTTTTAGCGCAGGTGTGTGTGTTTGTGTGAGTGCTCGTGTGTGCTTGGTGCGCTTCGACCAAACCAACAGTCATGTTTCAGAACGGCTACAATTCCTCATCCTTATAGATGTCTTGCTCATTCCCTGCTCCACACTTGAGCTGATGTTCAAGCGCATATGTTTGAGTGATTGACTGTGTTCAGCACCACTCCAGCAATCCCAGAATCACTGATTGTAGAAACAGCACCACCTGCTGTTAGCATAGTAGAAGGTCATCAGTTTATTTTTGTATGGAAGATCAGAAATCACAGAGCACCTCCTGCTGCTTGAAAAAGAAACAAGACACAACATTGATCATGTAAACTTATAGCTAATTGTGGACTTGAAACTAAACTCAAGATGTGTCTGCTTTTCTCTATTTGCATTTTAAAACTTAAGAAGAATTCACATGCTGTACAGAACCGAACTAAATATAGTAGGCCATGTTGCCTGCAATTATTCAAAGTAGTATAAAGTAGTCTTTGTACCCAGAGATAGATCAAATGTTTTGGTTAAAAATAGAAACAATAAAGTTTTTTTTAACTCAATTGAGTAAAAGGGTATTACTAGGATTCTTGTAGTGTAATGGTTGAACAAAATGAGGCAGGAGCACTGGGAAGAAAATGCCAATCTCTTGGCGACTGAGAAAACATTTAGCTGTGTTCATGTAAACTTCTCCAAATTATACACATTTTGCCATAAACAGGCCTGCAAAAGGGTACAATTTCATAAAATATGTAGTTGACCTCTACAACATTATACAAAACAAATGTGGTAAACATTCAACCCATTCAACGGGGCTGGTATTACCAACTATTTCTGTTGATACTCCCAACTTGGGAAGCCTGGACGTGCAGTTATTAAGCTACCACACATTTGAAAGAAATGAGACGCTGCATTATTTTGTCATGTAAACCTGCTCTCTTTTATTTGCTTCTGCCACATTTTCGATGGAGCGCCCCCCAGAGGTTTTGCAAGTATGAAAACAATTGTGTCAGAACTGTTAGTCTATGGTCATTAAAATTACCCTTTAGTGAACATGCGACATCTCTAAATATTTATCCTGTGTGCATATAATATATATATAAATATAATAACTACTGTTATTTTTTATCATTTTTGAGATGGTAAGAAGTTTCTGCAGGGCAGACTTATACATAAACATCAACCAATGACTAGCCCTTTTGGAAGTCAGGAAAGTCGTTAAACCAGAGAGGCACGATAGACTGAATTCAGAAGTTTCAGTACTGTTTAAGCATGACACATGAACATAATGTAGTACTAAATAATAGTGACTCCCACTCATCATCACACAAACATCTCCTTTCTATGTTGAAATGTGTTCTTACTTCTGTAAAATAAACACATTTTAACCAGTGACTTCATCTCCACTTAAACCATCTGTGTTTTGACAAATAGGACCACATTCTGTGTCTTCGTAAAGTTTTCAGAACATTACAATTTATTCCGATTTTCTTTATTTTGACAATAATGATTAAGCAAAAACACATTTTTAGAAACCTGTGCAAATTTATTGAAAATCTCATCTCATCTCTCATCTTCAACCGCTTATCCGGGGTCGGGTCGCGGGGGTAGCAGCTCTAGCAGGGGACCCCAAACTTCCCTTTCCCGGGCAACATTAGCCAGCTCTGACTGGGGAATCCCGAGGCATTCCCAGGCCAATGTGGAGATATAATCTCTCCACCTAGTCCTGGGTCTTCCCCGAGGTCTCCTCCCAGCTGGACGTGCCTGGAACACCTCTCTAGGGAAGCGCCCAGGTGGCATTCGTACTAAATGCCCGAACGCCCTCAACTGGCTCCTTTCTACGCAAAGGAGCAGCGGCTCTACTCCGAGTTCCTCTCGGATGTCTGAGCTTCTCACCCTATCCCTAAGGGAGAGGCCAGCCACCTTTCTGAGAAAACCCATTTCGGCCGCTTGTACCTGCGATCTCGTTCTTTCGGTCATGACCCAGCTTTCATGACCATAGGTGAGAGTAGGAACAAAGATTGACCGGTAGATCGAGAGCTTTGCCTTCCGGCTCAGCTCTCTTTTCGTCTCAACGGTGCGGTGAAGCGAATGCAACACCGCCCCCGCTGCTCCGATCCTCCGACCAATCTCCCGCTCCAGTGTTCCCTCACTCGCGAACAAGACCCCGAGGTACTTGAACTCCTTCACTTGGAGTAAGGACTCATTCCCTACCCGAAGTAGGCACTCCACCGGTTTCCTGCTGAGATTCATGGCCTCAGATTTAGAGGTGCTAACCGTCATCCCTGCCGCTTCACACTCGGCTGCGAACCGATCGAGTGAGTGCTGAAGGTCACCGACCAATGAGGCCATCAGGACCACATCATCCGCAAAAAGGAGTGATGTGACCATCAGCCCACCGAACGGAAACCCCTCCCCCCCATGACTACGCCTTGATATTCTGTCCATGAATATTACAAACAGGATTGGTAACAAAGCGCAGCCCTGGCGGAGGCCAACCCCCACCGGGAACGAATCCGACTTACTGCCGAGAACACGGACACAGCTCATGCTTTGAGCGTACAGAGATTGGATGGCACTGAGAAGAGACCCCCTCACCCCATACTCCCGCAGCACCTCCCACAAAAGATCCCGGGGTACCCGGTCATACGCCTTCTCCAGATCCACAAAACACATGTAGACTGGATGGGCATACTCCCAGGCCCCCTCCAGGATCCTTGCGAGAGTAAAGAGCTGGTCCGTGGTTCCCCGGCCAGGACGAAAACCGCATTGTTCCTCTTCAATCTGAGGTTCGACTATTGGCCGAACCCTCCTTTCCAGCACTTTGGAGTACACTTTACCAGGGAGGCTGAGGAGTGTGATACCTCTGTAATTGGCACACACTCTCTGGTCCCCCTTTTTGAAGAGGGGAACCACCACCCCGGTCTGCCACTCCTCTGGCACTGTCCCAGACTTCCATGCAATGTTGAAGAGGCGTGTCAACCAAGACAGCCCTTCCCCACCCAAAGCTTTTAGCATTTCTGGGCGAATCTCATCCGTCCCTGGGGCTTTGCCACTGTGGAGTTGTTTGACTACCTCAACGACTTCCCCCAGGGAAACTGAAGATGACCCTCCATCAGCCTCCAGCTCTGCCTCGGTACTAGAGGGCGTGTAGGTCGGATTCAGGAGCTCCTCAAAATGCTCTTTCCACCGCCCGATCACATCATCAGTTGAGGTTAACAGTGTCCCATCCTTACTGTACACAGCTTGAATGGTTCCCCGTTTTCCCCTTCTGAGGTGCCGAACGGTTTTCCAGAAGCATCTTGGTGCTGACCGAAAGTCCTTCTCCATAGCTTCTCCAAACTTCTCCCACACCCGCTGCTTTGCCTCTGACACGGCAGCGGCTGAAGCCCTTCGTGCCTGTCGGTACCCTGCAACTGCCTCCGGAGTCCTCAGGGATAGCATATCCCTGAAGGCCTCCTTCTTCAGTCGGACGGCTTCCCTGACCACCGTGGTCCACCACGGTGTTCTAGGGTTACCACCCCTTGAGGCACCTAGGACCTTGAGACCACAGCTCACCGCCACAGCTTCAGCAATAGAAGCTTTGAACATTGCCCACTCCGGTTCAATGCCCCCAACCTCCACAGGGATGCCTGAAAAGCTCCGCCGGAGGTGTGAGTTGAAGAACTTTCAGACAGGGGCCTCCTCCAGACGTTCCCAGTTCACCCGCACTACCCGTTTGGGCTTACCTGGTCTGTCCAAAGTCTTTGCCCACCCTCTGATCCAACTCACTACCAGATGGTGATCAGTTGACAGCTCTGCCCCTCTCTTCACCCGAGTATCCAAAACATGCGGCCTTAGATCAGCCGATACGATCACAAAATCGATCATTGACCTTCGGCCTAGGGTGCTCTGGTACCATGTACACTTATGCGCCTCCTTATGTTCGAACATGGTGTTTGTTATAGACAATCCATGACTCGCACAGAAATCCAATAACAAACGACCGCTCGGGTTTAGATCAGGGAGGCCGTTCCTCCCAATCACGCCTCTCCAGGTGTCTCCATCGATGCCCACATGTGCGTTGAAGTCTCCCAGAAGAATGATAGAGTCCCCTACTGGAGCCCTATATAGGACTCCCTTCAGGGTCTCCAAGAAGGCTGAATACTCCGAACTGCCGTTTGGTGCATATGCACAAACAACAGTCAGAGTTTTCCCCCCAACCACCCTTAGGCGTAGGGAGGCAACCCTCTCATCCACCGGGGTAAACTCCAGAGAAGAACAGAGTCCAACCCCTATCCAGGAGTAAGGTTCCAGAGCCATGGTTGTGCGTAGAGGTAAGTCCCACCAGATCCAACTGGTATCGCTCCACCTCACGCACAAGTTCTGGCTCCTTCCCCACAGCGAGGTGACGTTCCACGTCCCCAAAGCAAGCTTCTGCCGCCCGTGTCTGATCCGTCGAGACCCCACACCTTCACTGCCACCCATATGACAGCGCACCCGACCCCTGCGGTTGTTCCTGTGAGTGGTGGGCCCACAGGATGAAGAGGAGAGAGATGCCACGTATCTCGTTCGGGCTGTGCCCGGCCGGGCTCCGTGGCAAACCCGGCCACCAGACGCTCGCTTTCGAGCCCGCCGTCTGGGCCTGGCTCCAGAAGGGGGCCCTGGGCTTCCTCCAGGCAGGGTCTTGATCCTTTTTACTCGATCTTTCATGGGGTCTTGGTGAACCATTCTTAGTCTGGCCCCTCGCCTGAGACCATTTTGCCTTGGGAAACCCTACCAGGAGCATGAAGCTCCAGACAACCCAGCCCTCAGGTTCATAGGGGCACACAAACCTCTCCACCACATTAAGGTAATGATTTATTGAAAATATAAAACTAAATATTGAATGTAAATACTGTATGTGCTCAGACCCGTCGCCATTTTAAGCCAATTGAGTTCAGATGCAAGGCTTTGCAGAGATGAAATATGAGAACCTTTCAAAATGACTTTGTAGCACTCGATCAATCAGGCCTTTATGGCAACAGACTGGATGGAAGCCACTCCAGATTAAAAAGGCATATCTAAAGGACTAAGGCGGGAAGGAGAACGGGCAGGCAAGGCGGAAGGACGGACAATCAGCAGGTAAACAGAAAACACAGGAGACAAAGACAAAACATACGATTGTAACACAGTTATAAACAGCACAAAATACAAACAATCAGGGCTGCGTTACCCAAAAGCTTCGTAACCCTAAATTGATCCTAAAAACA
The DNA here is from genome assembly GCA_029465975.1 of Dallia pectoralis. Classification (NCBI taxonomy): domain Eukaryota; kingdom Metazoa; phylum Chordata; class Actinopteri; order Esociformes; family Umbridae; genus Dallia; species Dallia pectoralis. Next base: position 7,602,435 of record CM055728.1, read on the forward strand.
ATCGTACGACTGATCTTAATATTACGGTCTGTTTCCCAAAAGCATCGTAACTTAAGTAGCACTACTACGAGTGCTCTGGAGTAATCGTACATCCCCAAGTGCATCTTAAGAAGAGTTATGAGGTCACCTGCAGGACAACCGGCAGATTACACTTATTATCTAGATGTAACAGATAACACTTATTATCTAGATGTAACAGATAACACTTATTATCTAGTTTTAACAGATTACACTTATTATCTAGATTTAACAGCTTACACTTATTATCTAGATTTAACAGATTACACTTATTATCTAGATTGAACAGATTACACTTATTATCTAGATTTAACAGATTCAACTTATTATCTAGATGTAACAGATTACACCTATTATCTAGATTTAACAGATTCAACTTATTATCTAGATGTAACAGATTACACCTATTATCTAGATTTAACAGATTCAACTTATTATCTAGATGTAACAGATTACACTTATTATCTAGATTTAACAGATTACACTTATTATCTAGTTTTAACAGATTACACTTATTATCTAGATTTAACAGACTACACTTATTATCTAGTTTTAACAGATTACACTTATTATCTAGATTTAACAGATTACACTTATTATCTAGATTTAACAGATTACGCTTATTATCTAGATTTAACCGATTACACTTATTATCTAGATTGAACCGATTACACTTATTATCTAGATTGAACAGATTACACTTATTGTCTAGATTGAACAGATTACACTTATTATCTAGATTTAACAGATTGCACTTATTATCTAGATGTAACCGATTACACTTATTATCTAGATTGAACAGATTACACTTATTATCTAGATTTAACAGATTACACTTATTATCTAGATTTAACAGATTATGCTTATTATCTAGATTTAACAGATTACACTTATCATCTAGATTAAACAGATTACACTTATTATCTAGATTTAACAGATTCAACTTATTATCTAGATTTAACATATTACACTTATTATCTAGATTTAACAGATTACACTTATTATCTAGATGTAACAGATTACACTTATAATCTAGATTTAACAGATTACACTTATTAACTAGATGTAACAGATTACGCTTATCATCTAGATTTAACAGATTACGCTTATCATCTAGATGTAACAGATTACGCTTATTATCTAGATTTAACAGATTACGCTTATAATCTAGATTTAACAGATTCCACTTATTATCTAGATGTAACAGATTACACTTATTATCTAGATTTAACAGACTACATTTATTATCTAGATTTAACAGATTACACTTATTATCTAGATTTAACAGATTACACTTATCATCCAAATTTAACAGATTCAACTTATTATCTAGATTTAACAGATTCAACTTATTATCTAGATTTAACAGATTACACTTATTATCTAGATTTAACAGATTACACTTATTATCTAGTTTTAACAGATTACACTTATTATCTAGATTTAACAGATTACACTTATTATCTAGATTTAACAGATTACACTTATTATCTAGATTTAACAGATTACACTTATTATCTAGATTTAACAGATTCAACTTATTATCTAGATTTAACAGATTCAACTTATTATCTTATTATCTAGATTTAAGTAACATTATCTAGAACAGATTACACTTACACTTATTATCTAGATTTAACAGATTACACTTATTATCTAGATTTAGATTACACCTATTATCTAGATTTAACAGATTCAACTTATTATCTAGATTAACAGATTACACTTATTATCTAGATTTAACAGACTACACTTATTATCTAGATTTATTATCTAGATTTAACAGATTACACTTTTACACTTATTATCTAGATTTAACAGATTACACTTATTATCTAGATTTAACAGATTACACTTATTATCTAGATTCAGACTTACACTTATTATCTAGATTTAACAGATTCACTTATTATCTAGATTTAACAGATTACACTTATTATCTAGATTTAACAGATTACACTTATTATCTAGATTTTTAACAGAATACACTTAATCTAGATTACACAGATTACACTTATTATCTAGATTTAACAGATTACACTTATTGTCTAGATTGAACAGATTACACTTATTATCTAGATTTAACAGATTGCACTTATTATCTAGATGTAACCGATTACACTTATTATCTAGATTGAACAGATTACACTTATTATCTAGATTTAACAGATTACACTTATTGTCTAGATTGAACAGATTACACTTATTATCTAGATTTAACAGATTGCACTTATTATCTAGATTTAACAGATTACACTTATTATCTAGATTGAACAGATTACACTTATTATCTAGATTTAACAGATTCAACTTATTATCTAGATGTAACAGATTACACCTATTATCTAGATTTAACAGATTCAACTTATTATCTAGATGTAACAGATTACACCTATTATCTAGATTTAACAGATTCAACTTATTATCTAGATGTAACAGATTACACTTATTATCTAGATTTAACAGATTACACTTATTATCTAGTTTTAACAGATTACACTTATTATCTAGATTTAACAGACTACACTTATTATCTAGTTTTAACAGATTCAACTTATTATCTAGATTTAACAGATTCAACTTATTATCTAGATTTAAGAGACTACACTTATTATCTAGTTTTAACAGATTACACTTATTATCTAGATTTAACAGCTTACACTTATTATCTAGATTTAACAGATTACACTTATTATCTAGATTGAACAGATTACACTTATTATCTAGATTTAACAGATTCAACTTATTATCTAAATGTAACAGATTACACCTATTATCTAGATTTAACAGATTCAACTTATTATCTAGTTTTAACAGATTACACTTATTATCTAGATTGAACAGATTACACTTATTATCTAGATTTAACAGATTACACTTATTATCTAGTTTTAACAGATTACACTTATTATCTAGATTTAACAGACTACACTTATTATCTAGTTTTAACAGATTACACTTATTATCTAGATTGAACAGATTACACTTATTATCTAGATTTAACAGATTACACTTATTGTCTAGATTGAACAGATTACACTTATTATCTAGATTTAACAGATTGCACTTATTATCTAGATTTAACAGATTACGCTTATTATCTAGATTTAACAGATTACACTTATTGTCTAGATTTAACCGATTACACTTATTATCTAGATTGAACAGATTACACTTATTGTCTAGATTGAACAGATTACACTTATTATCTAGATTTAACAGATTGCACTTATTAACAGATTACACTTATTATCTAGATTTAACAGATTACACTTATTATCTAGATTTAACAGATTACACTTATTATCTAGATTTAACAGATTCAACTTATTATCTAGATTTAACATATTACACTTATTATCTAGATTTAACAGATTACACTTATTATCTAGATGTAACAGATTACACTTATAATCTAGATTTAACAGATTACACTTATTAACTAGATGTAACAGATTACGCTTATCATCTAGATGTAACAGATTACGCTTATTATCTAGATTTAACAGATTACGCTTATAATCTAGATTTAACAGATTACACTTATTATCTAGATGTAACTGATTACACTTATTATCTAGATTTAACAGATTACACTTATTATCTAGATTTAACAGACTACATTTATTATCTAGATTTAACAGATTACACTTATTATCTAGTTTTAACAGATTACACTTATTATCTAGATTGAACAGATTACACTTATTATCTAGATTTAACAGATTACACTTATTATCTAGATGCAACAGATTACACTTATTATCTAGATTTAACAGATTCAACCTATTATCTAGATTCAACAGATTCAACTTATTATCTAGATTTAACAGATTACACTTATTATCTCGATTTAACAGATTACACTTATTATCTAGATTTAACAGATTACACTACGTGAGGATAATATAAGGTTTTGATTGTACTTTATTGTACACTTTGTTGTACTCGCGTTTTGTTTAATTAATAAATGAAATAATTAAAAAGGGAAGGAAAAAATGTAAATACACATTTAAATTAAATGAATGAACAAAAAAATCATAAAAGAAGTAATATGGGAAATATGCTTTAAAAGCTATATAAACCATTGAAAATGGATTGCCAAGGGAACCCACTGGACATCTATATGTTCTGCACAGACACAGATGTAGCGTCATGCATCCGGAGTTGTCAGTGGTGGTTTCTTGTGACATAGACAATCTCCACAATCACATGGTAACATCATTGTATCAAGTCAATGTCTGGAAGACATTGATGTGTTTAGTTTTGCTGTAAGATACCCACAAGCCACGCTATCAATCAAAAGCTACGCTAAAGAGTCAGTGGGAAGTCCTCCTCATCAGTTGCACTCAAAAATGAATTATTTAAGACCAATTGATCAGTTCAATAGACAGTAGAGTCTCTGGAACAAAGAAGTTGTTGCGTTTTCGCTTTAAATCACCACAGATGGGTGTGCAATTGTAAGGGGGTACGCTGTCCGGAAATAGACAATGAGCATATAAAGGGTTAAACAATCATTAAAACTAAAAAGAATACATTTTCCATATTTTGGTTACAAAATAAAGCAGTTGGTAGAATCTGCTTTTCATGCACAATAAAACGTAATTCACTTACATAAATAATGGTTATTTATTTTCAGGAAAGCTGCACACGTTGGTCCTAGAACTCCATGCAACGTTAATCTGAAAACAATTGCATTAGTTAACTGTGAATTATTTCATTGCCTTGAACACAATGCACTGTAAAAGGCCAAAATTAAACCCATGGGAAATAATTTTGTGTAATGTGTTTTATATTCATTTTTATTGCCAGTAACATCGCATTGCAAAATGTGTTTGAACGAGACACATAATAACCTTTTTAACATGATTTACGTCAAAATGTTATGTAATGTCAGTTACCATCATTATGTACTATTATACATAATACACAATACACTTTATCTAGCATTTTTAACGCATACTCATCAACTAGCTTTTGTCAACCCATGAACACTGATGTTCTGCACCTGAAGCAGTGTGTCTGTGCGTAATTAGTGAAACAAATGAAGCTGTCATCTTCCAATTACCCAGCCATTCCCAGGCTGATAGGGACCAACAGGGACTAACAGATGTAGCTAATGTCATGGTTCAGCATATTACTCAGCAATTACAGATTGGGCTGAGAATGTATGGCAACCTGCATGCATTTTTCAGTTCTGAGATTTTATGAATCGTCTGCTTCTGTCCTGACAGAAACGTAGGTAATATACAAACGGGAAAAAAACAACCAGCGAAATGTAGAGAAGCTTACAATGCAACATGACATGCCGAGGTGTACCGCTAGAGGGCAGTATGTGAGAGCAATAGGCCAGACAGAGAGATTATTTCTGGACCGCGGTCCGCACATAGCAGACCTTACACGTTAAACTTGTTACTTTAAAAGCAAGACCCAAAGTGGTCAAGAAGCCAGGTGGGACATTATGTGCACCAGTCCCAAATGTTAATAGACAAATATATTAATTATTCTATTATACAAATAAATGAATGAATATATGAATTCAGGTGCTGTCTGGGATGAAGAACATGTCATTCTCATGAATACAGGACTATGTCTCCCATCAATTGAAATGTCCCACTGGTCATGTGACGCGTAGCGGGGGGTCCCATGGGATCACCGTCACATCCGAACCGGGCACACACACTTATACTCACACACTCATACACACACGGCACCAGCCGAGTCGTGAGTGCTCGGATAACTGGGAACACTGGTGTACCCACACTGGTACTGTTGTTAGCATAGCGGTTGGATAGTGCGGTGTGCTGTTGGTTTGAGCCGCTCATACGTCTGGTTTCATTGAACAGTCCGTGTCTCTATACGCACACAGGCTCTCTGGGAGGCAGGAGAACCCGTACCCGGGGACTTTAATGTGGATACAATAACGGATTTATAGACATTCATGGGGATACTTTAGTGGAAGTCTTGAAAAACCTGCATGTTATCAGGTAAGAGCACATGTGTGTGTCGATTCAAAAGTCATGATTTATTTTTACTGGTGAATGATTTTCCAACTTCAAACATCTCTCCTGTATCTCTGACTGACTACCGATTGTATATAGGAGTAGCCTTATAAAAGCCTACATAGTGGTATAAATTACTTGCCTATTAGATAACAATCTATTACAGGACAAATTACATTTGTTTTTCAATTATGACAACATTAAAAGCTCCCGTCTTTGTCTTACCCATGTTGATCATAGCTGTATTTTCCTAATAGTCTTAACGAAATGTGGTCGTGGAACTTGTAAAAGCACATCTTTATTTTCTGATATAATACTGTATAGGCTTATTGAACACCCTGCTTGTGGATTTAAATGTACCTCTTTAGGCTGAACCCTTCGACATATGGCACGACATATGCGCTTAAAAGTAGTAGTTAGAAGAAGGGGTTGAGGACACACTATTGGCCCCCAGACATATTTATGGTGCTGAGGCAAGCGTGTCTGTGCGTGTGTCTGTGCGTGTGATGCTTGTTTGTGTGTGTGTGTGTGTGTGTGTGTGTGTGTGTGTGTTGTTTGTGTGTGTGTGTGATGCTTGTGTGTGTGGTTTGTGTGTGTGTGTGATGCTTGTTTGTGTGTGTGTGTGTGTGTGTGTGTGTGTGTGTGTGTGTGTGTGTGTGTGTGTGTGTGTGTGTGTGTGTGTGTGTGTGTGTGTGTGTGTGTGTGTGTGTGATGCTTGTTTGTGTGTGTGCCTGTGTGTGTGTGAGAGGCGCATCATTTATGGTCTATCTAATTCCATTAGTCTCCCCCGCTGGAAGAAAAGACTAATGAGTTGACCCATATGTAAGTGCGCCAAGGAAAATGCTGCTTACAGATTCCACTATAATAATTAGATTTGTGTCGATTATTATTACTCGATGCTATTGGTGAAACAGCTGGGTAACATAATGTTTTTGTAAGACACTAACTTTGTTATGAGTTTATATTTTTTATATATTTTAAAACTCTCAAGAAGATATTACTGAGGGTAAAAAAGTTGTATTGTCTGCTAAACAATCTACTCAAATTCGCATGAAATACCAAGCCTATTCCCTATGTGGAATTGTTTGTGTGACCATGTTTTAATATAAATGCTATCACCTCAAATTCCCTGCAGGGATGTGAAACATTGTGAAAAACTTTGGGACAAAAAGGTTTTAGGGTTAGGTTTATAGGAAAATGTTACATTAAGTGTTAGAATGAGCAATGTTGACAACGCCTGTGGGATGTGGTTATGACGAGTTAAGGGTTTAGGTTTATGGCTGTGTGTTAAGGTTAGAGGTTGAGGGGTTTGGGTTCAAGGTCACTCTTTGTGGTCTTCATGAGGATAGTAAAACAATTCTCAGTGTATGTCAACCGTCATTTGTTTGCTTGGCACTTGTAGATTTACCATTTGTCAAGCTCCTGCAACCCTGCTTCCACCCGTTTTGCATAATTGACATTCAGCTTGAGCTCTACATCAGTGGTACACAGCCTCAGCTTGTACATAATGCTCTGGTCAGACTGGACAATATTTTTGTGTTGTTTGAACATTCTCTTACACTAATGATCTGACCTCCGTCATATTAAATACTGGACTGTTTCTACAATAATTAGAAAACTGCTTGATGCTGGCAGTAAAGCTTCATTTATTGAAGTTAGGTACAATCTGGATATTTGCTACAGTTCAAAGTCCTCTAAAGATTTTTAACATTTTATTGTTGAATAAAATGTGTGTTTACCAGATTTGTCAAGGACACACATACTTATAAGTCAGACCAATTATAGCACAAACGGCTCTATTGAATTTTAGTGGGTCGATCGCCATGGACTTTTTTTGAAGAATAGTGTCAATAAAACTTACATCTGCATTCGGAGGATCCAATTGATTAGAGAAAGCTCGATACAAACCAATGCTCCTTGGTGCAATTGGAGACAGAGAGTTTACTGGCTTTGTTTAGTTTGTGTGTTTTTAACCTGCTCATTTCCTTCACACAGTTGCTTCTTAAATACCTTGTTTTGGCAGAATATGTAAATTGTTGTTCATCTCATGTTTCTGCAATATGGGTTTTAAACATTATATAATTCTACTATGTAGAGATTGACAACTAGTTTCAAAAACTGGGGATACAGATTTTTACGTTGTTTTTTTGTGCAGTTGTATATATTAACTATTCATTCTTACTACAAAATTCTAATTCTAAAATAGCAAACACATTTTCATACTTTTTTCATACTTTAATCAAACTTAATCAATATTTCAGTGGCAAATCTTTATTTCAAGTTCTTGTCTTTTACAATGCGTTGGTATATCAGAAATGCTTTTTAAATGTGATACATTACTGTACATTAATGTGGCCAAAGTAACACAAATAGCATAACACAATGGGTAGCAGAGGCCCATAGTCAGGGAATATTGGCCATTAAACCATGAGCCCCTTGTATACAGTCTTACATTTACTTGCACTAACTCTTTTTAAAAACATAAATTATATACTATGCTTGCTCAAAGGTATGATTGAAAACAATATTTTAGCCATTGATGCAAAAAAGGAATGTATTGTTTACATATTGTAACATACAACACTGAAATGGTTGTTCTCACAGGTATCATATTATATATCATAATTGTTTTATACACCTGAGAAAACCTGTATTGTATTAACATGGCACTAGTAGCACAGAGGTCGCCAGTTCAATTCCCTCTGCGGTACCACACAAAGTGTGTGGAGTCACAGTTGCTAGAGCTTAATGAACAGACGACACCAGATATGGTTAGACTAATTCACACATCCTGTTACATGTATCATATATCACCAGTATCATTTTCATTTTTTTACCACTTTTCCAATAGCATGTCTAAGAAAAGTGAATTAGAAGTAAAACAGCAGACCAAAAGGATGGTACATTTCAGTTAGCTTGATTGCTACTTATCTTTATCTGTAAGGTGATGCACTTGGACCTTTTTTTATTCAGCTAGTTTAACATACACAGCAAATAGCTATGAACGCAACTAAAGTAGCAAGATACTAGCTAATCATGTTAGTTAATCTTCAGTTGTGTGAAGATTGACAGAAAAGTAAACTACACCAAACTCATTAGGCCTCATCAAAAACACATTTCTCGTTGACGAAGGTGTGTGTAAAAGCTCTGGGGATTTGAATGTGTTCCTCGATGTCAAAAATATTATTGTTCCATGGTTGTACCACTAAGAAAACAGAACCCACTGTTAAAACCTGGTGACTGCTGATGATGTCATGAATTCTAATGGAAAAATATAGAGGACACTGTTTTCTTAATTGCGTATACATTTTGGTTTTCCAGCTTGCCTGTTGTGTAGATTAATGTCTCATGTCTATTTGTTGTGTTATTTTGATAGCTTGAATTCAATTTAATGTTGTATCATACACCAAAATACGGAGCAATGCACATTAGTCAGTGCTCTCCAGAATAATTGGCCCACTTGGTAAAGAGGCTAAACTAATCTACTCATCTAACCTTTGAGTGAAGGTTCAATACAATGCAATGCCATCGCCATGGCAGCAAGCTGTTCGGACATCTTGCCAGAAGAAACTCTCTATTGTCACCAGACTGTAGCATCTGGCTCCTATCATAGTCCCAATAAGGTGTAGCAAACTCCAGGTGTTAACATGTATGTCTTAATGAGAGTTGTGGCTTTATTCTGGCAAGATGTCCAAACTGCTTGTTGGCCTTGAGGTGCCATTTAATTGTATTTCTGGAGACTTGGTGACCCCAAGAATCTACAAACTTTTGCAATTTGCCATCTGAAATACTTTTTTTCTCAGACCATCCTTCTTTACTGTGTTTGGGGGCAAAATTCCTTTTCCAGGTTGAGTCATCACAGCCCCAGTAGATGTAAACATCCTTATTATTGCCCATGTGTAGCCATATTTTAAAGCCTTTGTCTAATTCATGAAGATAATTTATTTACCTCTCACCCAGAGCAACTAACAAATAGTTCATGACTAAAGGACATTGGCATGTTTACTTAACATTTATAACCTAAACAGGAAGTCATAGATGTCTACTTGAGAGTGACTGATAAGTCAGATGAATAAAAATATATATGTGAGACGATAATACTATTAGATTTGCCTCATATATTGGCATGCCAAAAACATTCACTCACATGTTTCTCAAATACACTTTTTTGCTTTTGTTATTCTTTAAAGGGTGCGCAATTCTATAGGGCACTGTGAATGTGTTTGTCAATCTACACAAGACCACCATAACTGAACTACTATTAGTGTGGAGCATCCAGCCTAATTAGGCTGACTGTTTCGCCCTTGCATTATATGCCATTCATCAGACTGTTTACATATCCCAACATTGAGATACAGTTATGACATATGTCTTACTATTATTATCATTAGCACTCATTTACATTTTCCCGAACCACGTCCTTGTGAAAATAGCGGCAAAGTGATTGAAAACATAAATGGAATGCACACTTGCCTAAAGTGTTACAGCAATTAGTACCACATTATTAGCTTTTGAATTCTCTTCCTGAAAGGGCTGTTAATTCATTGAGCGATCAAATATAAGATTACAGTCGAATGCCCTAGCCCTATACAGAAATGTGATCTGGGAACTTGCCATGGAAGACAGTGACAATCAATAAAGGACAAAAGTGTGAGGGCGTGATCGTGGAGAACTGGCTCACAGGCAGGAGACAGAGAGTTGGCTTATATTTTCCTTCTTCAACCACCTATCTGTCCATTTGCGGAGGGAGATGGAACGCCACTACTGACTTGAAGACAGATAAACAGAGAGACAGAGGGAAAGAGACAGAGAGAGAGAGACAGAGTGAGAGAGACAGAGGGAGAAAGACAGGGGGAGAGAGAGAGACAGAGGGAGAGAGACAGAGAGAGAAGAGAGAAACCGAGAGAGACAAAGTGAGAAGAAGAAAGAGACAGAGACAAAGAGACAGAAATTGAGAAATAACACAAAGACACATGCAGAGACAGAGAGAGACAGAGGGGAGGAGACCATCATGACACATGCAGAGACAGAGAGAGACAGAGGGGAGGAGACCATCATGACACATGCAGAGAGAGACAGAGGGGAGGAGACAATCATGACACATGCAGAGAGAGACAGAGGGGAGGAGACCATCATGACACATGCAGAGACAGAGAGACAGAGGGGAGATCATGACCATGCAGAGACACATGCAGAGACAGAGAGAGACAGAGGGGAGGAGACCATCATGACACATGCAGAGACAGAGAGAGACAGAGGGGAGGAGACCATCATGACACATGCAGAGACAGAGAGAGACAGAGGGGACCATCATGACACATGCAGACCATCATGACACATGCAGAGACAGAGAGAGACAGAGGGGAGGAGACCATCATGACACATGCAGAGACAGAGAGAGACAGAGGGGAGGAGACCATCATGACACATGCAGAGACAGAGAGAGACAGAGGGGAGGAGACCATCATGACACATGCAGAGACAGAGAGAGACCATCATGACACATGCAGAGACAGAGAGAGATAGAGGGGAGGAGACCATCATGACACATGCAGAAACAGAGAGAGACAGAGGGGAGGAGACCATCATGACACATGCAGAGACAGAGAGAGACAGAGGGGAGGAGACCATCATGACACATGCAGAGACAGAGAGAGACAGAGGGGAGGAGACCATCATGACACATGCAGAGACAGAGAGAGACAGAGGGGAGACCATCATGAGACCATCATGACACATGCAGAGACAGAGAGAGACAGAGGGGAGGAGACCATCATGACACATGCAGAGACAGAGAGAGACAGAGGACAGAGAGAGACAGAGGGAGGAGACCATCATGACACATGCAGAGACAGAGAGAGACAGAGGGGAGGAGACCATCATGACACATGCAGAGACAGAGGGAGAGAGAGGAGACCATCATGACACATGCAGAGACATGCAGAGACCATCAGACACATGCAGAGACAGAGAGGACAGAGGGGAGAGACCATCATGACACATGCAGAGACAGAGAGAGACAGAGGGGAGGAGACCATCATGACACATGCAGAGACAGAGACACATGCAGAGACAGAGAGAGACAGAGGGGAGGAGACCATCATGACACATGCAGAGACAGAGAGAGACAGAGGGGAGGAGACCATCATGACACATGCAGAGACAGAGAGAGACAGAGGGGAGGAGACCATCATGACACATGCAGAGACAGAGAGAGACAGAGGGGAGGAGACCATCATGACACATGCAGAGACAGAGAGAGACAGAGGGGAGGAGACCATCATGACACATGCAGAGACAGAGAGAGACAGAGGGGAGGAGACCATCATGACACATGCAGAGACAGAGAGAGACAGAGGGGAGGAGACCATCATGACACATGCAGAGACAGAGAGAGACAGAGGAGACAGAGAGAGACCATCATGACACATGCAGAGACAGAGAGAGACAGAGGGGAGGAGACCATCATGACACATGCAGAGACAGAGAGAGACAGAGGGGAGGAGACCATCATGACACATGCAGAGACAGAGAGAGACAGAGGGGAGGAGACCATCATGACACATGCAGAGACAGAGAGACAGAGGGGAGGAGACCATCATGCCTGTCTTGACGCTGACTCTTAGTTCAAATGTTCGTCCTTAATGTACTCCAAGAATCAAAGATCTAATAAGGAGTTGAAGGATCTGTTCAATAATAAATCCCAGTCAGCATCCCAGCAGCCCCAGCAGCAGGCCAAGAGCTTAGGGCTCAAAGGACTCATAAATTACAGAGTCTGAGGTTGACACGCGGCTCCAGCGGCTGGGAACTGCCAATACCCTTCCTCATTTACAACCGCCCGGCCGGCACAGTCAGAGTGAAATAAGCAGCGTTTCAGTTGACGACGACAGATTCATCAAGGTTTCCCTGATGCTGTGCAGTAAGGCAGACAGTAGCTCTCCCTAATTGGCGAAAGCTGCCACAAACAGTGACCAGCTATCCGTGGTGCCGCGTGTGCAGCGGCGTTTCAGAAAAACATGTGGGCTTGTTTTTTCGCAGGCTTATTTGGCAAGGGGCGAGACAATCAAAGAGTCAATGTAATTGTGTTGTATTGCTCTTTCGCTTATTATGAACAGGCTGTTAACTTGTATCAAGATAGGAAAACATTGCCCCGTCACCATAGCAGCAGAAATTAATAGTCACAGTCGGTAATGTTCTTAGTCAAGTAACGCCTCGCATTATTTGTTGTCACCAGAGTTTTCACAATGCTCACACTCGCGTGTCGGATTATTTTGGGATAAAATTCAGTTCAGGTATTAAGTCGTATTCGAGCCCGTCCAGCTGTGTCTGTGTGAACATAGACACCGCAAAGATCCATCACTCCCTGTCGCAAACACATGACCCTTCACCACGTTTTGACAAGTTGTCAAGCTTTGCACAAGGACAGTTCCATCATGAAATACTATCCGTTTACAATACATTAATCTGCAAACAGTTCTGCTTTTGTTTGGCTTGAAGAGTAATGGAGTAATCGTCTAACTACTACAGCTCCGACTGCCATTACTAATAATGCTACAATTACACCAACATCTTCTACTGCCATTACTAATAATGCTACAATTACACCAACAGCTCCTACTGCCATTACTAATAATGCTACAATTACACCAACATCTTCTACTGCCATTACTAATAATGCTACAATTACACCAACATCTTCTACTGCCATTACTAATAATGCTACAATTACACCAACAGCTCCTACTGCCATTACTAATAATGCTACAATTACACCAACAGCTCCTACTGCCATTACTAATAATGCTACAATTACACCAACAGCTCCTACTGCCATTACTAATAATGCTACAATTACACCAACATCTCCTACGGCCATTACTAATAATGCTACAATTACACCAACATCTCCAGCAGCATCATCAAATGGACTCTCCTACATTTAAGTGTGTGAATTGTAAACATTGCAAAGTCAAAATTAATTAAATCCTGGGCTTAATTGAATTATAGTCCCGTAAGGATGGCTTATGCAGCCCTGTTTTTTATCCTTTAATGAGACGATACCAGTAGAGACTTACAAGCTGTGCAAAGGCTTTCAGTGAGGGGGCTAAACTGTTAAAATGCACACCAGAGCACTTCAACAATGGGTGGTGAAGACTAGTTCATATATATACACCGATCAGCCACAAGTGCAGTGAATCAATCAATCAAATTTGAAATTCATTTTATAAAAGCCTTTTTACAACAAAGGTGTCACTAAGTGCTTTTTCAAACACCCAGCCTGAACCCGACAGAGCACGGATTAACAATTTGATACACAGCGACTAGGAAAAACTCCCTGATAGGACAAATCTAGGAAGAAACCTAGAGAGAAACCAGGCTTGGAGGGGTGGGCAGTCCTCTTCTGGCTGTGCTGGGTAAACTTAAATCCTTTTTTATATGCAGAGTCTTATAAAATAGTCCAGGTCAAATACATGGACCAGTCAAGAATAACGTTGAAACAGCAAGTAGGGCTTGTAGTAGGGCTGAACGATTAATTGCATTTGCGATAATGTTGTGATATTATGAAATGTGATTTTGAAGCCACAAAGGCTGCATTTTAATTTTATATATACAGTATATCACAAAAGTGAGTACACTTCTCACATTTTTGTAAATATTTGATTATATCTTTTCATGTGACAACACTAAACTTTGCTACAAGCATGTTGGTGGGAGTTTCATGGTCTGGGGCTGCATGACTGCTTCCGGCACTGGGGAGGTACAGATCATTGAGGGAACCATGAATGCCAACATGTACTGTGACATACTGAAGCAGAGCCTGATCCCCTCCCTTCGGAGACTGGGCCAACATGATCACGACCCCAAACACACCTCCAAGACGAACACTGCCTTGCAAAAGAAGCTGAGGGTAAAGGTGATGGACCACCTCCAGACTAGACCTAAACCCTATAGAACATCTGTGGGGCATCCTCAAAGGGAAGGTGGAGAAGCGCACAGTCTCTGACATCCACCAGCTCTGTGATGTCGTCATGGAGGAGTGGAAGAGGACTCCAGTGACAACCTGTGAAGCTCTGGTGAACTCAACGCCCAAGAGTGTTAAGGCAGAGCTGGAACATAATGCTAGCCACACAAGATATTACACTTCAGGCCCAATTTGGATATTTTCACTTAGGGGTGTACTCACTTTTGTTGCGGTTTAGACATTAATGGCTGTTTGTTGAGATATTTTGAGGGGATAGCAAATTTATACTGTTATACAAGCTGCAAACTCACTACTTTACATTGTAGCAAACTGTCATTTCTTCAGTGTTATAGTGTTATTATTTAAAAATGTGAAGGGTGTACTCACTTTTGTGAGAAACTGTATATAATGCGGAATGAGCTAAGAGGCTGTCTTAGTGACAGTAATCCGCTTTGCTTCACGGAACCGCTCTATAAGACAGTAAAGGAAGGTTTCTCTTTCTACCGCCTGCCTCTTACAGCGTGTGTTCTTGCCTTGGCGACTCGGGGGTGGGTGGAGGGTTTGCCTTTTATCCCCCCCTTCAGCTGCTGAGGGCCTGAAATATTTAACAAGGACTGCACTATTTTGGGATTTGTGCTCAGTTTGTTTTGGAGCTTATGCAATAACCCATTTGTGTTTCAACACACCCCACATGGCTGTGTTCGGTGTATGTATGCCGTTCTCACACAAACACTCACTTGGCAAACTGAGGCTAAGTGTGTGCTGCCACTGTCAACATGATGCAAGGTTACTTTGAATGACGGCATAGAGCGGGAAGGCACAGAATGTAGCTCCAAATGCTAATTCGTTCTATATAACATGAAGGTATTTCAGGTTTGTTTGTGCAGTCACGCAGGCCGCTTGTCTCTCACTGGCAGGTTTGCAGACCCCGATTTCAGAACGACACTGAAAGCTATTCCTTTGAATTACGACTTTCTTGTTGTGATGGAAGATGTGTGTGCACAATTAAAATCTATCAAATGATCTGTTAGTCAATCATAACATTGGCTTAAGGTGAATAAATAAGGTACCACAGCAGCATGGCTTTAAATCTTTTAATGTTCCTATATCAAAACACTTTTCTCCATTAAAAAATACAAATGCCTCAAAGACAGTACATGTATAAGTGATACATAATTAGTGGCCTGGTGTTTTTCAGCCATCTGGGTTTTAACTTCCAACCAACTGTCATTTCAGCACACTCTCAAATCTATCTTTCACCTTGTCAAGTGAAACGTAATGAAAACTAAAGGGAAACAAATGCCTAATGGTTTGAGTGTCTGACCAGAAACCAACAAGTTGCTAGATTGAATCCCTGAACTGGCAAGGTGAAGCAGTGGCTGTTCAATTCCTGAGCAGCAATGTTAACCATAAATGCTCCCAGGGTATTGCTGAAAATGTAAATGTGTTCTTAGTAGGGATGCACCTATTGTGAATTCTGGACCGATACTGATGTTCTGGGCCGATACTGCCAATGCAGATACAGATGCCAATGTTTTTAATATTATTATAATTTTTTGTTGTTATTTATTCCCCCTTTTGTGTCAGGGAAACTGTCACGTAATCCAAGGTGTAGTGAAGAGAAGAGACAATTGCAGAGTCAATAGTCACGTTCGTAGTGTTTATTTAAATCACGTATCAAACACTAAACAACAAACGGAAAAAACTATAACTGAGAATGAAATCATATTGTACATAGACGCTGTTAACAATACACCAACACTCACCTACATACATCTGTGACTTGAAATAATAACCGACAAAGTAGCCACACTCCCTGGAACCTTAAATAACCCAACCTATAGCTAATTCACCCCAGCTGTGAGCATTAGCAAAACAGGAACTTAAACAGGATGTGTGCACCCTAAAAGCACTGTGTAGAACACAAACCTCACCACATACGTGAAAGAAACAAAGACATCTTCATCCAAAAAAAGAACTTAACTATTTGAAAGTTATTCAGCCCATCGTTACACTTTCATCACAGTCAACAAGCCAAATATTTTCAGATACCGATGTACTGCCGATGCATCGGTGCATCTCTAGTTCCTAGTCATTCTTACTTAGTTAAATAATAATAATTATAATATACATTACAAACCATCTTCATTCATTATTTAGACGTACAAACTTTGGCTCGACTTAGTCTTCAGATGTTATTGATCTGTCTTTTGTCTTGCTCTCTCTCTCTTACCCCATCTCACTCCATCCCTGGTTCTCTAGTGAGGTGTCAGATTCTCTGACTCATGCTCTGGGATGGAGGATGGGAGGAAAGTGGGAGGATGCAAGGATGAAAGAGCAGATGAAGAGGGTGAAAGTCAATCCGCAGACAGAAAAAAATGACCTTCATCCAGTAAGATGAACGGAATAAAATCTTGAGTTAAAACCCGACCCAGCACAGCGCCAGGAAGTAATCAGGATGATCTACAATGCAAACAAGGGCTCTGTAATAAAAAGATATTTGTTATTGCATGAGACAAGGAACATTACCCAAAGTCTTTCAATTACTGATCTGCAGATTAGGACCTTTTTTAATCAACCAAGTAGACAAAGGAGCAATGAAGCAAGCCGGAGGTCTACATTAAACAATGGCACCGCTGTCACCGCTACAACCAGCGTCAGCATGAATACAGCCTTTGACACTGTGTCACCATGTAGCTGGAACCGGCAGACACCCCGAGCTAAGGGATGAATACACAGAAGCGTGGCGTCTGTAATGGCGATTCGCTACGTGGCTGTTTGCCTGGCATTATTCAATTCTTTCATGCTTTAATGAGAAGAAGCGTGGTTTCTTCGACGACGTCATCAATCTCGTCACAGAAACCAGCCTGACCGGTGTCATCAATCTCATCAAAGAAACCAGCCTGACCGGTGTCATCAATCTCATCACAGAAACCAGCCTGACCGGCGTTATCGATCTCATCACAGAAACCAGCCTGACCGGCGTCATCGATCTCATCACAGAAACCAGCCTAACCGGCGTCATCGATCTCGTCACAGAAGCCAGCCTGACCGGCGTCATCGATCTCGTCACAGAAGCCAGCCTGACCGGCGTCATCGATCTCATCACAGAAACCAGCCTGACCGGCGTCATCAATCTCATCACAGAAACCAGCCTGACCGGCGTCATCAAACTCATCACAGAAACCAGCCTGACCGGCGTCATCAATCTCATCACAGAAACCAGCCTGACCGGCGTCATCGATCTCATCACAGAAACCAGCCTGACCGGCGTCATCGATCTCATCACAGAAACCAGCCTAACCGGCGTCATCGATCTCGTCACAGAAGCCAGCCTGACCGGCGTCAAAGAAGCCAGCCTGACATCATCAAACTCATCACAGAAACCAGCCTGACCGGCGTCATCAATCTCATCACAGAAACCAGCCTGACCGGCGTTATCGATCTCATCACAGAAACCAGCCTGACCGGCGTCATCGATCTCATCACAGAAACCAGCCTAACCGGCGTCATCGATCTCGTCACAGAAGCCAGCCTGACCGGCGTCATCGATCTCGTCACAGAAGCCAGCCTGACCGGCGTCATCGATCTCATCACAGAAACCAGCCTGACCGGCGTCATCGATCTCGTCACAGAAACCAGCCTGACCGGCGTTATCGATCTCATCACAGAAACCAGCCTGACCGGCGTCATCAATCTCATCACAGAAACCAGCCTGACCGGCGTCATCAAACTCATCACAGAAACCAGCCTGACCGGCGTCATCAATCTCATCACAGAAACCAGCCTGACCAGCGTCATCAATCTCGTCACAGAAGCCAGCCTGACCGGCGTCATCAATCTCGTCACAGAAGCCAGCCTGACCGGCGTCATCAATCTCATCACAGAAACCAGCCTGACCGGCGTCATCAAACTCATCACAGAAACCAGCCTGACCGGCGTCATCAATCTCATCACAGAAACCAGCCTGACCAGCGTCATCAATCTCGTCACAGAAGCCAGCCTGACCGGCGTCATCAATCTCGTCACAGAAGCCAGCCTGACCGGCGTCATCACACGATCCACATAGACGGCTGTCGACATTAACATTCAAGACATTTACAGTGGCTCTTGGATTGAGATCTGCTCGTGGGTTTGGCCACTTCAGAATATTGACAATTCTTTCTTTAGACCTGGGGTGGCCAACCCGAGGCTCGCGAACCGCATGCGGCTCTTTGTCCGGTTCCATGCGGCTCTTACGTTCATATCGAAGTTTGTGTTTTTTTACTGTCCGTGTTCGTTTCGCTTGAATTCAATAAAGGAATTTTCGTCAAACACGCATGTGTCACAAACTAGGGGTGTAGTGCAGTCAAAAGCCATTTGCAGAGCCAGTCTAAACGTTTGTGGTGTTTATTTTAAATGCCATTTAATCCCAACACGTAACAACAAACGGAAATAAAACAACGGCACTGTAATTAACTCACATCGCACAGTCGTGACTTATAACAAATAGCTGCAACTCGCCCAATCGTAAAGGAAAGCCCTGTTTGGTGCAGTGGTTAGAGTGCTCGGCTGCAGAGCTGGAAGTCCCTGGTTTGATTCCCCTGAAGCTTTTATTTTCTGAATTTTATTTTTGCCCATGTGTATGATGTGGCTCTTTGCGGTAACACAGTAAAAAATGTGCCTCTTAACATCTGACTGGCCACCGCTGCTTTAGACCATAATCCTTAGTACTTTTTCTGTACTTCTCCGCACCAGTTTTGCCCACAATCTAAGACTGTAGCCGAAAAAACATAGAGAGTTTTGCAGAGTCGTTCGGTTCCTGTTCGAGGAAAATCTGTTGTCCCACCATGATCAGTTTTGTGCATTGTATCTCCCTCCCATCCCTGTCTGCCTGTTTTTTTGCTAATCCCATGGTCACAGCCTTTCTAGTCTGGATCTTACAGGAACATGGACTTCCCATGAAAACACTTGCCACTTCGACTTCTCGCTCTTCATCTGACGTTTCTCCGTACTCCACGAGCATCTGATCGCCGCGAGACTCACCTGCCCATTCCCTCTATTGAATTCCCTCTTTACTAGATGCTGTCTGTCAAAGAATCTCACCACTACGCCACTCCAGTTGTCCGACCACTTTTTCTTCTTCATCTCTTTTTCTCCCACAACCCCCAATGTCTTATGCTGCAGCAACATTAATTCATTCTCTCCAAATGCTTTCTCCACATTAATAGTATCATCTCTAGCACCTCATAAATCTCCCTTCTATCTCGAGAGTTTACCTCTTCCAGACTACTCTCCAACCTGTCCAGGTCTGACGACTTTCCACCCTCTTCCTACTTTTTAACCCTCCACCTGCTCTCCTGAAATCATCCCCATCTGCAGATGACTTTGTCAGCCCTACTTCAAATGAAGGTTGACGATATCCGTACCCCGTCACCTCAGCATTGGGGCTCTCCGGCTCACATGCCAAACTTGGTCAGGCATTACCGCCTTCCCCCGCTCATATCAGCTCCCCGCTCAACGTCATGCCCACTTGACGCTATCCCTCTCCAGACCATCTGTGGAGACTAGAAATTCACACCTCCCTCATCAAGTATTTGCTTAGCACTGTTTGTATTTCCTTCTAAAGAAACCAACACTTGACCCCACTGGTGTCAAAAACCACAGGCATCCCTCATGTCTTTCCTTTCCAAGACACTTGAGTGCACTTTAACCTCCCAACACAAAATGGAGGACGAC
Source organism: Dallia pectoralis (assembly GCA_029465975.1). Taxonomy (NCBI): domain Eukaryota; kingdom Metazoa; phylum Chordata; class Actinopteri; order Esociformes; family Umbridae; genus Dallia; species Dallia pectoralis. The sequence goes on from CM055728.1 coordinate 7,623,135, forward strand.
TAGCCATTTTAGTCGTCACAACTATCGCTGAGAACAAATGAATGAGTAATAGAGCCATTGAGTAAAATGTACTTACTGTCAGTCGCTCTTGAAGTAGATGCAAACTTGTACTACAACTGAAATTATGTGAGGTACATTGATTGCACACACTCTGTCCACAGATAACACAACTTATAAAGACACAAGTTACACAAATTATTCATTTAGATAGTAAAGTAGTTGAATATGTATGCAATCAATTATTTAATGTTTTATATTTATAATTAGTTCAGAACCATTTGCACAATATATCTTTCACTTTGATAATGCGTTCTTTTTGTGTCGGATCAATGATTTTATATTGTAACATCAAAAAATTAGAAGAGTCAAGGGGTGAATACGTTTGAGAGGTGCTGTGGTTACATTCCATCAATCAGAAAGATTGTGTGTATCCACTAAGTCTTGTTGAACATTGCTAGCGAATAATACAGCATGAGCTATTATGATTCCGAAAAATATTGGCATTTTTTATGACGAGAGTGAAACTGATAAAATGTCATCACCCATATCAACTTATCATACAAACTATACGTTTAAACACAACCCTCTATTTGTGAGGACCTGAGGTCTATCCCTCCCTCTACCTTCCTCTATGGCCCGTATTGGCACTTCCCCCTTGTCGGCGAGGAGAGAGACAATCAAGGACAGTGACAGCAGCTGTGCTCTGTCCTCACCTGTGCCTGGTTTGCCAATTAGGCATGTATTTAAGTCTGGGGTTTCTCTGTCTGCTTTGTGGGAACATTATTTATGTCATGCTTGACTGTACGTACCGATGGGGTACGTTTGGTATTTCTCCAGTGTTTGATCCGGTGACCGAAACGGTCTTCTGTGTGCTTCTTTTGTGCGAGACCCGAAGTGTTCGGCCCGAGTCTTGAAATAAAGACATTATTAATAGAATTCTCTGCGCCTGTGTCCGTTACCTGCTACCTGTGCTACCTGCCTGGGAGCCAGTCGTGACAGTATGTTCCCACCAAGAGGGACGCAGCAGAGAAGGAAAGGCTGTTCAGGGAGAGATGAACAGTCTGCCGTGGTACCGGCTGATCTTCGCCGGTGCGCGTTTCGACCTGGACCACCTCTTCCTCCACGACCATCCGCCCCACCACCCATCTGGGTACCGGTGAACTATAGAGCCATGCGGCATGGGAGAGAGCCACTCAGCCCTGAGTCGGAGTCTGAGTGGGAGTCGGAGTCTGAGTGGGAGTCGGAGTCGGAGTGGGAGGACGAGTCGGAGGAGTCGGAGGATGAGTACGGCTGGGATGCCTACATCCGGCGGCTGAGCACCGCATTACCTCCCGGAGCTCTTCCTGGCAACCCGCGGGCCAAGATGGCCGCCACTCCACAGCCCAGGAGGGTTGACACCCAGCAACCTAAGATGGCTGCCACTCCACAACCCTGGAGGGTTGACACCCCGCAGCCCAAGATGGCTGCCGAGTTGCCGTATCGTCACCTGCCCACACCCCGCTCGAAGGTAGAGCCATTGCCTTTTCTGGACATTCCCCGGAATTTTTTTGGGGGGGAGGGGCGCAGATCCGAGGCCGAATTGGAGGTCCTGTTCGGTCTTTCTGTCCTTCCCGAAACTGGGTCTCCTGCCGACCCTGAGCCTGACCGGTACCCCGGGCCTGACCGGTACCCCGAGCCTGACCGGTATCCTGACCGGTACCCCGAGCCTGACCGGTATCCTGACCGGTATCCTCACCGGTATCCTGACCGGTATCCTGAGCCTGACCGGTATCCTGACCGGTATCCTGACCGGTATCCTGACCGGTATCCTGAGCCTGACCGGTATCCTGACCGGTATCCTGACCGGTATCCTGACCGGTATCCTGACCGGTATCCTGACCGGTATCCTGAGCCTGACCGGTATCCTGACCGGTATCCGGAGCCTGACTGGTATCCTGACCAGTATCCTGACCGGTATCCTGACCGGTATCCTGACCGGTATCCTGAGCCTGACCGGTATCCTGACCGGTATCCTGAGCCTGACCGGTATCCTGACCGGTGTCCAGACCGGTATCCTGACCGGTGTCCTGACCGGTATCCTGAGCCTGTCTCCGCCCCCTGTGAGCCTGTCTCCGCCCCCTGTGAGCCTGTCTCCGCCCCCTGTGAGCCTGTCTCCGCCCCCTGTGAGCCTGTCTCCGCCCCCTGTGAGCCTGTCTCCGCCCCCTGTGAGCCTGTCTCCGCCCCCTGTGAGCCTGTCTCCGCCCCCTGTGAGCCTGTCTCCGCCCCCTGTGAGCCTGTCTCCGCCCCTGTGAGCCTGTCTCCGCACCCTGTGAGCCTGTCTCCGCACCCTGTGAGCCTGTCTCCGCACCCTGTGAGCCTGTCTCCGCACCCTGTGAGCCCTTCCCCGTCTCTGAGCCCTTCCCCGTCTCTGAGCCCTTCCCCGTCTCTGAGCCCTTCCCCGTCTCTGAGCCCTTCCCCGTCTCGGAACCCTTCCCCGTCTCGGAGCCCTTCCCCGTCTCCGAGCCCTTCCCCGTCTCCGAGCCCTTCCCCGTCTCCGAGCCCTTCCCCGTCTCCGAGCCCGTCCCCGTCTCCGAGCCCGTCCCGTCTCCGAGCCCGTCCCCGTCTCCGAGCCCGTCCCCGTCTCCGAGCCCGTCTCCGAGCCCGTCTCCGAGCCCGTCCCCGTCTCCGAGCCCGTCCCCATCTCCAGTGTACCTGTCCTCGGTCCCGTCCTTGTCACTGTCTCCGATCCCGTCCTTTCCACTGTCGTCGTTCCCGTCCCACTCACTGTCCCCGATCCCGTCCTAGTCCCCCTCTTCGATCCCGTCCTAGTCCCCCTCTTCGATCCCGTCCTTGTACCCGTCGCTTCGCCCGTCCTTGCTCCGACCTCCGTCCCTTGCTCGACCTCCGCCTTTAGCTCCGCCCCCGCATTCGGCCCTTCACCCGTCCCCGTCCTTGTCTTCGTTCCCGGTCCCGTCCTTGTCTCTCATCCCGGTCCCGTCCTTGTCTCTCATCCCGGTCCCGTCCTTGTCTCTGGTCCTGCTCCCGTCCGTGTCTCTCCTTCTGTTCCCGTCCGTGGCTCTGTGCCCGTTCTCGTTTGTGCCTCTATGCCCGGTTCCACTGTCATGCCTGTGTCTGTCCCAGTCCCCGAGTCTGCCCCAGTCCCTGAGCCCGTGACCCTGCCCGAGCCCATGATCCTGCCTGAGCCTGGTTTCCAGCCTAAGACTCTGCCCAGGCGTAAGACTGTGCCCAGGTCTCCGCCCGGTCGACCTCCCGACCTGCATCCGCCGGGGCGACCTCCCGACCTGCATCCGCCAGGGCGACCTCCCGACCTGCATCCGCCGGGGCGACCTCCCGACCTGCATCCGCCGGGGCGACCTCCCGACCTGCATCCGCCGGGGCGACCTCCCGACCTACATCCGCCGGGGCGAACTCCCGACCCGTCTCTGCCGGGTCGACCTCCAGACCTGTTTCTGCCCGAACAGTTCTCTCTGCCCTGCCCGAGACCGGTTCTCTCTGCCCTGCCCGTGGGATGTTTGGCGCTGCAGGTGCAGCGCATAGAGGGGGGGGTACTGTGAGGACCTGAGGTCTATCCCTCCCTCTACCTTCCTCTATGGCCCGTATTGGCACTTCCCCCTTGTCGGCGAGGAGAGAGACAATCAAGGACAGTGACAGCAGCTGTGCTCTGTCCTCACCTGTGCCTGGTTTGCCAATTAGGCATGTATTTAAGTCTGGGGTTTCTCTGTCTGCTTTGTGGGAACATTATTTATGTCATGCTTGACTGTACGTACCGATGGGGTACGTTTCGGTATTTCTCCAGTGTTTGATCCGGTGACCGAAACGGTCTTCTGTGTGCTTCTTTTGTGCGAGACCCGAAGTGTTCGGCCCGAGTCTTGAAATAAAGACATTATTAATAGAATTCTCTGCGCCTGTGTCCGTTACCTGCTACCTGTGCTACCTGCCTGGGAGCCAGTCGTGACACTATTGATTATGTCAGACTACACCCCCCCCCCCCCACAAGCCATATTTCCTTACATTCATATGTGCTTCCAGTGAGTCTCGGTGGACTGGTACGTCTTCAAGTTGCCATGACGTGAATGCTCAGAAGGTTTGGGCTTGTTCAATCTTATGGGTCTGCCACGAGTTCTGCCACGGGAAACACTCCCCACATCTTCTGTTTGCCTGAACTAAAAACACATGAAATATATTCTATTAGAAATCCACATCAGTAGGCGTGCGTATTGAGCTAAGGCTTGCGTGGCTGAGGTTGCCAGCCAGCAATGCACCGTGGCAGGGCCTGACTGTAGCAGTAAGCCGCTTTAAGTACCAGGAGAAAGACGTGGATCTACCAGCCCTCTCCAGGGAGCTGGGCTTAACTGGGATTGTCAGGCTGCACAGAGTGGCCTGTGTGTGGGGCCGGTGGACACAGTTAAGAGTGAAAATTGGATGTGAAACACAGGCAGGTTAAACATGAGTAGCCTCCTCCCCCTCGGGTAAAGGCTGGGCACCGCCCATTGCAAGAGACGGAGTCAGAGACTCCGAGACATAAAACACATGTCTTTAATTTCATGCCTCCCTTGTTTCTTCTCAGCCTCTTCATCTCTCTCCCTCGCCCCACGGCGCTCCTCCTCTCTTTCCCTGCTTCTGTTTGGTTCCATTGCTCTCTTCCTATCTGTCTTTTCTGTATCAGTCTCTCTCACTCCATCTCTGTCTTCGTCTCTGTGTGTCTCCCTTCGTCTTTCTCCTTTTTCCGAGGAGCAAATTAAAAAGCAGCTATGTTTATGGAACCATGTGATTCTCAAGCGGAACCAAATGTCTTTAATGTCATTACGTAACTGACATGGCAGTGGGTTTTTCTCTGGCGTTTGGATGTATATGACACTTTGGGAGTTCCAATCATGATCATAGTTTACTGCATATTGGTATTATAAAGCAAACTGTTTAGTTTAGTACTATATTATGTCTTGGTGAGGTATGGGCTTCAATTTGACTGACAGGTTGGATTTTACCCATTCCAGATGATTACTTACATAAGTACTAATAATATGGCTGAGCACGTGTCGGACAACTCTAAGCGCTGTGAACAGATTCAGCAACAGATATTCTGCAAGTTTTGTTTTCAAATTTGATTGTGACAACCTGTTCATGTAGATTGTGACAACCTGTTCATGTAGATTGTGAAAACCTGTTCAGGTAGATTGTGACAACCTGTTCATGTAGATTGTGACAACCTGTTCATTTAGATTGTGACAACCTGTTCATGTAGATTGTGACAACCTGTTCATGTAGATTGTGACAACCTGTTCATTTAGATTGTGACAACCTGTTCATGTAGATTGTGACAACCTGTTCATGTAGATTGTGACAACCTGTCCATGTAGATTGTGACAACCTGTCCATGTAGATTGTGACAACCTGTCCAGGTAGATTGTGACAACCTGTTCATGTAGATTGTGACAACCTGTTCATGTAGATTGTGACAACCTGTTCATGTAGATTGTGACAACCTGTCCATGTAGATTGTGACAACCTGTTCATGTAGATTGTGACAACCTGTCCATGTAGATTGTGACAACCTGTTCATGTAGATTGTGACAACCTGTTCATGTAGATTGTGACAACCTGTCCATGTAGATTGTGACAACCTGTCCATGTAGATTGTGACAACCTGTTCATGTAGATTGTGACAACCTGTCCATGTAGATTGTGACAACCTGTTCATGTAGATTGTGACAACCTGTTCATGTAGATTGTGACAACCTGTTCATGTAGATTGTGACAACCTGTCCATGTAGATTGTGACAACCTGTCCATGTAGATTGTGACAACCTGTCCATGTAGATTGTGACAACCTGTTCATGTAGATTGTGACAACCTGTTCATGTAGATTGTGACAACCTGTCCATGTAGATTGTGACAACCTGTTCATGTAGATTGTGACAACCTGTCCATGTAGATTGTGACAACCTGTTCATGTAGATTGTGACAACCTGTTCATGTAGATTGTGACAACCTGTCCATGTAGATTGTGACAACCTGTCCAGGTAGATTGTTAACATATAAGTGCCCTGAGAGTGATTTGTAATATTCATTTTCATACCTATATTTTCAAATAATCCCATGGGAGTACTATTTAGTCATTTTGCATAAATCATAATTCTCAGCAAATCGTCACTGGGTGAAAACCATCCCCTTTATTTGTTTGGTATATCCGGTCTCTTGTTCGTAATTTGAATCTCTACCCTTTTACTCTCATTTGGAGCCTACTGTAACACAGACAGGCAAGGTGTTTCAATGGGCATTTCGGAAAGAATGGACAAAGCATGGTCCCTAAAGATCTCATTAGGGCTTGGAGTGATGCCAGTAAATGTGATTGTCTGTCTGACCACTATTGTTTGCTCAAGGGATCGTGCTGTAATGCCAGCTGGGATTGTCTGCAGTGTTGTCAAAGGGGCTGTAAAATGACTGAAATAATGCATCACGTTTCTTCGCAAAATCTTCTGTACATTTACAAATATTCACAATTTTAGAATTTGCCCCTAAATAAACGATTTTTTTTCCTGATGTTCAGTTAGCCACAACTAAATACTTGTGCCTTTGTTAAATAATTCACAAATTCATCTAAATGAATTATATTGTCATTGTATTTGGTATGGTCGGTCAATAATACTCAAAGGGGTAAGGTCGTCAATGTGGCTAGAATTTTTTTTCTACAAACATAATCCAAACGAGGTCTCTAATTTATGCGCAGCAGGTTGTTTGTTAATTCCGCTATTTGAATATGTTTGGGTGGAAAAGCAACTGAAAACAACAATAAAGCTTAGTTAATATACCATGGCTATCATCCAATCAGCATTCAGTATTCAAACCAGCCAGTTCATAAGAGACTGTACACTGCTCTAATTGGGTTATAAACCGTTTTATTAGGGAAATAAGTAATCTCTAAGGTTAGTGATATATTTGTCAATTTAGAAGCCTGCTACACATAGACATCACCAGATACTGGTTATCCTATCTGATGATGTTCTGCCAGACCTGTAATTCCTCCATGTTTCGTTCCTGTTTGTTTGAGGCCATTTTCTCCTTCAGTCTTGTTTTCAGCAAGTGAAACACGCACTCAATTAGAATCGGGTCAGATAATTGATTGGCAATAACTATTGCGAGGTGAAGTGAATTCCATGTGCTTTGATGCTGTTTGGTTTTGACATAATCGATGAAGACAAGTGAGCATGTTCCTGTGGCAGCCATACATGCCCAACACTTAACACCGTATTTGCACGGATGAATTGGCATGGCAGTTCCTTTTTTCTCTCCGTACTTTTCTTTTGCCATGCCTCTTTTTGATATTTGATCTTACTGGTATTTTAAAACCTCCTGTTTTTAAGGTTATCTACATTGGTACTTTGTAGTCCAGCCTATGTTGTTTGGATGTTTAAGTCTTCCGCAGATGGTAGAGGCTCACACATCCAAGCATACCTTCTGTTTTCCTGATCTGTCAGACAGTTCTCTGTTTGATCTTCCTTATGCTTAATAATATCTGTCATCCATTTTAGAAGCATTCTTTTGTCTAGCAGGTCATTTGCCATTACTGAGCTAACCAATGCTTTATTTCTTTTTAATCTTCCCCCGAGTATATTTTGGCAAGCCACATGTTTGGCTATGTCTGTGGTCTTTGTTTGATTTCATCTGATTCATCTGCATTGTAACGGCCATCTTGCCACTGCTTTGATTCTAACGTGTTCAGACGTCAGCCACTCCAAATGCAAATGAAAAGCCCAGAGTCAAGACTAGAAATGGCGAACAAAACTGCATAGCAGGAAACAGCTGTGAAGCCAATGCAATTGACGCCCGTACATGGAAGTACTACGTACCAAGTACCAACCACTCTGACATTTATGTGTAGATAGAGACAGAAATACAGAGACAGAAAAACAAAACTCATGTTACTGTCCAAATACATACGGACCGCGTGGAATTATTAATTATCTCAGTTACAAACTGATTTTAATCAGGTATCCATCGTTACGTTTTTGATGCGATTTAGCTTTAGAGATTCGATTTAAATATAATCCTAATTTAAAACAACAGGTCTCTCGGATTTACTAAATTGAGATTGAAACCCGGTTGATCCTATCAGGCCCTCGCCGGCTTATCTGCGGTATAAAAAGCTTCACAGCAGTTGCTGCGGTTCCTAGACAACTCCTCTCTCCCCTGTAACGTCCCAGCAGCTGAAGACCTTGTGATCAAAGCCTCTCCTCCCCTGTAATAAAAGCGGACACCCTCATCCTTTGTGTTTCGGGGGCAGGCGGATTCCTATCCCGCTGCCGATGTACGTAAACACGTGTGACGACCAGCGTGTGGCGTGTACTAACTGCAGACCGGTGTCACATGTCACCCTTTATCTGGCCTTTGCATGCGTCTGAGGGGGGGAACCCTATCCGCACATCCATTTGTGTTTATCGGGCAGAACCCCGTACAGCCGCTCCTCGGAATGCACGGTACGCGGAGGGAACCCTGTTTCTTCTGACTCCATGGTGATGAGGTATTCCTCAGCCCGTTTGGTTCCACGCCACCGTCTCCCTGAGGCCGAGACCCGGAGCCGTGCCCAGACATGACAGTTGTGTCACTGTGCTCTCGGCGTCTTCGTTTCAGAACAGGTGCCCATTCGTTGTGACAAGTGGGTTAAACAAAACCCTTTCCGTCGGCAGCTATCTCTCTCTCTGGACGCCACTGGGAACACAGGCGCCGAGAAAACAATCAGCCGGGCCTGTCGACGGTTGGCAGGAGAGTTGCTTTTATTTGTTTCTTTGATGTGCACTCCAAAAGGGGAGTGACAGTTTTCGTTTGATGGAGCGGTGATATTGTGTCATTCTTTTGTAGGGTTTTGTAGTCTAAAAATAACCGTAGAGTAAAAAAAACACAGCGTTATTTGTGATTTTAGATTTAGTTGAAACAAATGATCCTGATACCTCCTTAACCAAGTAATGAATCAAATTTCTTAAAAGGGTGATAATTAACGACTAGACAACTGTAATGTTCATCAGACATACAAAAAGACAGAGGTACCTAAGCTTCCCTCCACCCTAAGCATCCCTCCACCCTAAGCTTCCCTCCACCCTAAGCTTCCCTCCACCCTAAGCTTCCCTCCACCCTAAGCTTCCCTACACCCTAAGCTTCCCTCCACCCTAAGCTTCCCTCCACCCTAAGCTTCCCTACACCCTAAGCTTCCCTACACCCTAAGCATCCCTCCACCCTAAGCTTCCCTCCACCCTAAGCTTCCCTCCACCCTAAGCATCCCTCCACCCTAAGCTTCCCTCCACCCTAAGCTTCCCTCCACCCTAAGCTTCCCTCCACCCTAAGCTTCCCTACACCCTAAGCTTCCCTACACCCTAAGCTTCCCTACACCCTAAGCTTCCCTACACCCGGCCCCCCAGTCTTATCCAACTATACAGAGCCTGTACATTCACTGTCCTGAGTTATGAGTAGAGCTAAGTTCTAATTTAGAACAGAGGGCCTCTGTTGGCTCTGGAACACTGTTGTGTGGGATTCTGAGAATGGGCTGGTTCAGACAGAACACATGCCTTGTTATCAGACAAGAGAGGGCACATAATGATCCCTTCAGCCATTAACTCCTAATGCAATAAAGTGCTAACAGTTCAGCCGTGCCCTACAATGCTGATAGCATAATGAAGTTAGCATGCCGTTACGTAAATGTGTGAGGGCCGATAATAGAATGAGTTTCAGAGAATTATTCTATATCAACCCAGATGATAGACGCTGTGATTTTTGTATTTTCTGTTCATCTGTAGTCTTCCTACTATCATTGTTTTGTGACATAATTATCTCAGGCGTACATGAAGGTAAATAAATCATCACGTTGTGTTTCTTTTTAAAAAGATTTGTTTCTGAAACATTTTGACCCATATTGTTGCCAACTTAGCGACTTAGTCGCTATATATAGCGAGTTTTTAGACCCCTCTAGAAACACATTTTTTTTAAAAGCTACTAGTGGCAGATCTAGCAACTTTTTCTGGTGTTATTGGAGTCTTTTGGAGACTGATGTGAAAGCAGTATTGTCATAGATGCTCTTACTCTGATACTCTTCTCTACGAGCAGCAGGTGCTACCGTGTTCCCCACCCTCGTACCAAAGCACTCAGAGGCCACCCAGTACTTCTGCAGTCCCTCCCATCTGCAGTCTCTTTTGGGTCACTTTTGCCTGTACCAAGCCCGGATAACGGAGAAGGGTTGGACTTTTTTAATTGTTTTTTGCTCACGTTTTGTCTCTTCCACAACATTATTTCTCTCATACGGCGTCCATCAGAATTTAATGCAAGGGGAAAATTATGCATATTGGGCGATGACGTCATCTAGCGACTTCTAGCTACTTTCAGGACAGCCAATAGCTACTTTCCTTACTGAGGAGTTGGCAACACTGGCTGCGACACTCTGCCGCAGTCATGCTAACATGGCAAAGCTGATGTGGAGAACCGGACACCGCAGTCTCAGTTGAGCAGTAGCCAGGCTACCACAGCGTATGACATTCAGAGAGGGGTGGCGTGTTTAGAACAGCATCAACTCGCACGCTGTTCATAAATAACCAGATCGCTAGCAACCCTGGCTGTCGAGTGAGGACAATAAACCTGCCTGGACCACACGCCCTCTCAGGAATAGCATCTTGTCACACTTCTCCCTTTGATTAAACATGATCTCTCCCCAGACACGCACAGGACAAACCCCAGCCAGCGTTCGTAAGGAAACAACACATACACTTGTTTCGCATCTACGCTAACATATCCTGACAGGTTTATGGAAGGATATGAAGAGGCAAGCTAATATAAGGAGGCACACGCCGTAAGCCGTTTGTGTTCTTGGCAGCGTTCTTGGGTGTTGTATGTGGAATGCACTTGGTGGGCGGTCGACGGCATGGTCTTGACCGGGGAGGGCGGGTAACGAGGGCCACTCTATGGGGGACAAGGTTGGAGCATAAATGCAGGGGATGCAATGTCAGCTGGGATGTTCACGAGGAGTGAACAAATGACACTTATTTGGTGGAGTGTGTGTGTGTGTGTGTGTGTGTGTGTTGTGTGTGTGTGTGTGTGTGTGTGTGTGTGTGTGTGTGTGTGTGTGTGTGTGTGTGTGTGTTTGTGTGTGTGTGTGTGTGGACTCCATTGCACATCATGACAGAGTTGTAGTTAATTCTGTTTCATTTCAGGAAGTTAATGCAAGTATACATCCATTTAAAATACTCTAAAAATAGTTTCCTTTTTTCTTTATCCTGTATTGACTGGGACTGATATAGCAATAGGTGAAAGTGTAGAGAATAACACAATAAAATCTGATTTATCAAAAAATATTACAGAGGAATTTCTCTTTTTTTATTCAGGACTGCGAACCTATATGACACTATATGTAGCAACGAGTTATTATATATGACACTATATGTAGCAACGAGTTATTATATATGACACTATATGTGGCAACGGGTTATTATATATGACACTATATGTAGCAGCGAGCAAACATATATGACACTATATGTAGCAATGAGTTATTATATATGACACTATATAATAACTCATTGCTACATATAGTGTCATATATAATAACTCATTGCTACATATAGTGTCATATATGTAGCAATGAGTTATTATATATGACACTATATGTAGCAATGAGTTATTATATATGACACTATATGTAGCAGTGAGCGAACATATATGACACTATATGTAGCAACGAGTTATTATATATGACACTATATGCAGCAGCGAGCAAACATATATGACACTATATGTAGCAGTGAGGGAACATATATGATACTATATGTAGCAGCGAGTTGTTATATATGACACTATATATAGCAGCAAGCGAACATATATGACACAATATGTAGCAGCGAGTTATTATATATGACACTATATGTAGAAGCGAGCGAACATATATGACACTATATGTAGAAGCGAGCGAACATATATGACACTATATGTGGCAGCGAGCGAACATATAACCACGCCTGTTCCCCAGCTGTCTGGGAAGACTATAGTCAGAAGACACTGTAAATAAAGTGGAAATACATTTCCAGAAGCTAATTATACAGTTTATGTTCCTAAAATTCTGAGCACCGAGGTGAATCATGTATGAATCACATGTCATAAGAACTGACATGCAACCATTAATAGTAAACAGTCATTATTGGTTCAATTTAAGACCTTTCGCCTTGATAGACGTGTTTTACACTTTTTGATATTTGCACCATACCTTACTCGTTTTGGTCTCCATCTATCACTGTTCAGTTTAGACCTGAAGCCATTCTTTCCAATGTCAGAGAGAAGTGCTGCAGAATGCAACACATTATCCACAATCAATATGGGCCACAACAGAAACAACTGAAGGCTCTATTGTAATTAAATGCACTGTGCTTAAATAAAGTACTATTTTGTTATTGTAGTCTACAATTAACGTGTCTGAAAGGAACAAACATAATTGCATAGGCCGTGTTCTGTACCCAGGGACTTTGTATAATTTCGGTCTCAGTCACTCTCCGTCCACTCTAATAATGAGGTTATCTTCTAGCAGTTAGGTCTTGCGCTCACACCCACTCATCGTCTATCAGGACCTGAACTCCAGAGTATCCTGGTAACCCGCAGCTAATGGCAGCACTGCTATGAGTCAAACTTCTGCTTTATTATGCTGTTCCTCGTTGTGCATCTCTTATGGATGACCATTGATTCATAGAAACGCGAGACGCCGTTAATGTGCACTTTGACGGACGAACCGTGCACGTGAACAGGATGTTGTAAACTCATTAAAGCTTTCTGTCGTCCTTAGTGCCCTCTTGGGTTAGTTCGTTTGGTTTTCGGTTCTATGGTTCTTTGAACGCAGCTCTTTTCACTGAGCTCAAGCGCGTCTGGTAGCATTAGTCTTCACCAATAAAGCCATTTGATATGTGACTATGTGAAAGAGAATTATTTTGTCGCACCGAAATCACTAAATTGGGTAACTTTAACTGATTGTGCACAACTGTTGGCATTTTATGTTATAAATGCCAATCGTGGAATTTAAGTTTACACTGACTAACAACTTGAGTTCAAATGGAAAAGTTTTGAAACCTTGTAAATGCATCAATATATCTGTGTTAGAAACAGCCATGAAAGACATCCAATCGGTTTACAAATGAAGGACAACCGCAACTAAACACACATTGACTTTGTGTGATCGTTATAACATGGAGACTTGGCAAAAATAAACTAAAGCTGATGAATTATTTTTTCAGGTCCTCCTGTGGTGCACGTTCTGACGAAATAGAGTAGGTTAATTAGCATGAAAAATCCCATTGCCATAATTTGGTCAATTGTGTGTGAAACAAGTCTCACTGATCTAGAAAACTGTGAAACATCATATAATCCCCCATGTGTCCCCCTGGGTGCAATACCCCTTTAGAGAGAGTAGGTGTATTGTGGGTTACGCCTTAAACAGCTACAGAAAGCACAATGGCCATTAGGATCAAATAATTAATTTGCGAATGCCAGTTAGAGAACAATTTCCTCATTGGAAACCTGGTATTGCAAAGTCACACTCCAGTTGAAATTACGGAAAATGAGAGAACGCTACAATAACCTATAACCAACGTGTTTGAGTGTCGATATACCCAGTCGGACTGATGGCAAACCATTTTCCCATCTAACTCTGCGTTCTCTCCCCCCTCGGCCCAGAAGAGTTTTGTCGGACCAGGGAGTGAAGACGACGAGACAGCGGGTAAGAGAGGGAGAGAGCGCGGCGTCCTTCGTCTGATAACGTGACCATTGGATGAACCTTGTTCATGCGTCTCCCTGTGTGCGACTCCCACATCACTATGAGCTGTGAGCAGGACTTTGGAGACGGGGGTCTGGGCGTGACCCTTACACTCCGACTGCTCATGCACGGCAAGGTACATCCGGGAAATGACTGGGAACACGCAGAGTTATTATATAAAATGTATGTTCGATTTTTATAGTGAGATTTTTTTTTTATTGGCCGAGATGATTAATGATATGATCAATGTATTTGTTTATTGTTTGTCTTTGTCCTTTCTTGTCGTTGTATCTGTGAGTGGATGTTCCCAGGGCACACTTGTAAATCAGACCTCGGTCTCAATGTGTTTCCCCGGATAAATAAAAGTTAAATAAATACAGAGGTGATTGGGCAAAATTATTTGTATTAAATCTGTTATGGAATCGGCATATTACTGTAGGATCGTGCTAGGAATGTAATTAATATTGTTTATGCTTTGCTTTGTCGGTCGAATTGAACAAATACAGTTGAGAGATTTTGTTAAAACAGTAATTATTCGAGTCTCTGGAAAGCAGCAGTAAACATGTCAAGATATCAGGCGTTTTGTGAATATATTAAAACGTATTTTCATTTTTTCATTTTTAGGAGGTTGGCAGCATAATAGGAAAGGTGAGAATGCATATTTTTCTATCTTTAATCAATGTTATTTATAGCTCCTATCTAAGGGGGCTTTCTGATGCAAGAGATATGCTGTTGTCAGAAGGGATTAACTATTTTCATATCATTGAAGGCCCTTTTTTAGACATGCATTAGTATTGTACTACAAACAGCCTGATCAATGTGACACTTTAAAGCGTGTTATTTTCTTTGGATTTGTGAATATTCGTCTGTTTGTAGCGACTTACCATTTTACCGAAAATGCTAAACAAACACACGGCCCCCCGTGACACAAATTCGCTGACCGTATTTCCCCGTGCTAAATGGAATTGCCTCATACCAACCCACTTAGGATCCTCTCCATCCCTTAATGCAGTACAGTCATCCATCAAGTGAAAACATTAGCGCATTGACTGCAAACCTCCGGTTGAAACTGAGCTGCAAAAGCAGTTTATTGTCTGCTAGGGGAGGGTGTAGGCCTCTTTCCGCCCCCTCGCTGGCTTCCATTAGCCCCGCAGCCCTGTATTAGAAGACGAGCTAAGAGCAAGTGAGGGACTGAAATCAGGATGAGAGGTATAAATGCATTTCGGTTAAGGCGAGAGTGAAGGGAAGACAGCGAACCCCGAAAACAGACTCGACAAGAGATTGAGAAAAAGATTGGGATGAGAAACAAAGTGGGAAGAGAGATAGAGACTGACAAAGGAGGAAGAGAGATAGAGACTGACAAAGGAGGAAGAGAGATATAGACTGACAAAGCAGGAAGAGAGATAGAGACTGACAAAGCAGGAAGAGAGATAGAGACTGACAAAGCAGGAAGAGAGATAGAGACTGACAAAGGCAGGAAGAGAGATAGAGACTGACAAAGCAGGAAGAGAGATAGAGACTGACAAAGCAGGAAGAGAGATAGAGACTGACAAAGCAGGAAGAGAGATAGAGACTGACAAAGCAGGAAGAGCAACTGACAAAGCAGGAAGAGAGATAGAGACTGACAAAGCAGGAAGAGAGATAGAGACTGACAAAGCAGGAAGAGAGATAGAGGCTGACAAAGCAGGAAGAGAGATAGAGACTGACAAAGCAGGAAGAGAGATAGAGACTGACAAAGCAGGAAGACAGATAGAGACTGACAAAGCGGAAAGAGAGATAGAGACTGACAAATCAGGAAGAGAGGGATAGAGACTGACAAAGCAGGAAGAGAGATAGAGACTGACAAAGCGGAAAGAGAGATAGAGACTGACAAAGCGGGAAGAGAGATAGAGACTGACAAAGCAGGAATAGAGATAGAGACTGGCAAAGCAGGAAGAGAGATAGAGACTGACAAAGCAGGAAGAGAGATAGAGACTGACAAAGCAGGAAGAGCAACGGACAAAGCAGGAAGAGAGATAGAGACTGACAAAGCAGGAAGAGAGATAGAGACTGACAAAGCGGGAAGAGAGATAGAGACTGACAAAGCGGGAAGAGAGATAGAGACTGACTAAGCGGGAAGAGAGATAGACTGACAAAGCAAGAAGAGAGATAGAGACTGACAAAGCAGGAAGAGAGATAGAAACTGACAAAGCAGGAAGAGAGATAGAGACTGACAAAGCGGAAAGAGAGATAGAGACTGACAAAGCAGGAAGAGAGATAGAGACTGACAAAGCAGGAAGAGAGATAGAGACTGACAAAGCGGAAAGAGAGATAGAGACTGACAAAGCAGGAAGAGAGATAGAGACTGACAAAGCAGGAAGAGAGATAGAGACTGACAAAGCAGGAAGAGAGATAGAGACTGACAAAGCAGGAAGAGAGATAGAGACTGACAAAGCAGGAAGAGAGATAGAGACTGACATAGCAGAAAGAGAGATAGAGACTGACAAAGCAGGAAGAGAGATAGAGACTGGCAAAGCAGGAAGAGAGATGGAGACTGACAAAGCAGGAAGAGAGATAGAGACTGACAAAGCAGGAAGAGAGATAGAGACTAACAAAGCAGGAAGAGAGGGATAGAGACTGACAAAGCAGGAAGAGAGATAGAGACTGACAAAGCAGGAAGAGAGATAGAAAAAGAAAGAGAGATAGAGACTGACAAAGCAGGAAGAGAGATAGAGACTGACAAAGCAGGAAGAGAGATAGAGGACTGACAAAGCAGGAAGAGAGATAGAGACTGACAAAGAGAGATAGAGACTGAGGGAAGAGAGATAGAGACTGACAAAGCAGGAAGAGAGGGATAGAGACTGACAAAGCAGGAAGAGAGATAGAGACTGACAAAGCGGAAAGAGAGATAGAGACTGATAAAGCAGGAAGAGAGATAGAGACTGACAAAGCGGAAAGAGAGATAGAGACTGACAAAGCAGGAAGAGAGATAAAGACTGACAAAGCAGGAAGAGAGATAGAGACTGACAAAGCAGGAAGAGAGATAGAGACTGACAAAGCGGGAAGAGAGATAGAAACTGACAAAGCAGGAAGAGACGGATAGAGACTGACTAAGCAGGAAGAGAGATAGAGACTGATAAAGCAGGAAGAGAGATAGAGACTGACAAAGCGGAAAGAGAGATAGAGACTGACAAAGCAGGAAGAGAGATAGAGACTGACAAAGCGGGAAGAGAGATAGAGACTGACAAAGCAGGAAGAGAGATAGAAACTAACAAAGCAGGAAGAGAGATAGAGACTGACATGTGGGGGGAATTGGGGATGAAGCGAAGGAGAGACGATGGGAGGGCCAGAAATCCAGTGTTTGCCGCACCCCGGGTGGAGAAAGGCCTAGAAGCGGGTTCTCCATCCTAAGCACTGGTGTTAATAACTCATTTCACTCTCCTCCCGTTCCTCATCGCTGCCTCCCGGGTAGCCTTCACACCCACAGCCTTGACAGTGTCCCGAATGACACGCCAGCGCACGGTTTAGTAGGACACAGCCGCATCGCCGAGCACACCAAATGGTGTTGTAGTGTTTTTATTTTTTAAATCAGCCAGTTGTCAACGTCATGGGCGTGAGCGGGAGAATCATTTGGAAGCAGGGAGGAGAATGATGGACAGAGGCCGACATAAAAGTGATAGATGGGGAGGCAATCTAATGCTGCCTGAGGATGTATAGCAGGGGTGTGACTTTAATCTAGTCCTGAGTCTGAGTGGTGTGACTGGTTATTGAGTGGCTGGCCGGCTACTGAGTGACTGGCTGGCTACTGAGTGACTGGCTTACTACTGAGTGACTGGCTGGCTACTAACTGACTAGCTAGCTGGTTATCAAATGACTGGTTGGCTCCTGAGTGACTGACTGGCTCCTGAGTGACTGACTGGCTACTGAGTGACTGACTGGCTACTGAGTGATTGACTGGCTACTGAGTGACTGACTGGCTACTGAGTGACTGACTGGCTACTGAGTGACTGGCTATTGAGTGACTGGCTATTGAGTGACTGGATTTTGAGTGACTAGCTGGATACTGAGTGACTGACTGGCTACTGAGTGACTGACTGGCTGGGTACTGAGTGACTGGCTACTGAGTAACTAGATACTGAGTCACTGGATACTGAGTGACTGGATACTGAGTGACTGACTGACTAATGAGTGACTGACTGGCTACTGAGTGACTGACTGACTAATGAGTGACTGACTGACTAATGAGTGACTGACTAGCTACTGAGTGACTGACTGGCTACTGAGTGACTGACTGACTAATGAGTGACTGACTGGCTACTGAGTGACTGACTGACTACTGAGTGACTAACTGGCTACTGAGTGACTGACTGGCTACTGAGTGACTAGCTGGCTACTGAGTGACTGGCTGGCTACTGAGTGACTAACTGGCTACTGAGTGACTGACTGGCTACTGAGTGACTAGCTGGCTACTGAGTGACTGACTGGCTATTGAGTGACTGGATATTGAGTGACTGACTGACTGGCTATTGAGTGAGTGGCTGGCTGGGTACTGAGTGACTGGATACTGAGTGACTAGCTGGGGGCCCAGTGACTATTAAGTGACTGGTAGGCTACTAAGTAGCCTGCTAGCTGACTGACTGGCTGAGTTGCTGACAGTGTGTGGAGACCGGGAGACAGCTACTATTGAAACAAGTCACACATACACCTCACTACATATTTGTCTTTTATCTTCTCTTTCCCAGAAAGGAGAGACTGTAAAAAGAATACGAGAAGAGGTATCGTATCTTCACATCTACTGTCACTGTCCATTGTGTGTAATAATGCTAATGCCGTCTCATAATAAATACACGTTCATTTATCAATGTTTAAGTACTGCTTGTATCATTATTTTTGATATATGTACTGTACTTCAACATGTGTATCATTGTCAATATATTTGTTTACTTTTAATTCAGTAAATTCCCAAAGAAAATCATGTACATGTTACTGTGAAACCTACTGCATTTGCTCTGAAACCTAAAAGCACTTTTGAAATGTTTTGCAGGAAAAGAATGAGAAAAACATATTCGATCGAGAGTCTAATTTTGGGTACAATGTGTAGTGTAGAGTAGCATTAATATTAAGCACAAACACTGTTTGGTGGATGTTTGGTGTAATGGAAAACCATAAAGAACATACAAGTACAGCCTCATTTGCACATTGGCCAACGTTAGCTCCTTTAAATTGAATTCAATAATACATTAAGATTTCACTTTTTCACATTTTCTGCCTTCATCAGTCTTTTTCGCTGTCTTTCATTCCAGATTTCTGCGTCTTTGTCTCTCTCTTTCAGTTCTCCCTTCTCTATCTGCCTGTCATGTCACGCTTAAACACTTCTAATTTCCCAGTACGTCAAAAGAAAATGTTTTGTCTCTCCCATCACCTCTCTCCACTTTTACGTCTCTCCGTTTTATCCCTCATAAACCTCAAGGGTGCAATTGATCTGATGGCGCTTGATTAACTCTTCGCAGCAACAAAAAAGAGAAGTAATTTGATTGCCTTTGTGTTGGTTTGCACCCTTCTGACACCTGGTACCCAGCTTATATGTGTTCCTTTGGAAACAGAATGATAAAATAGCAGGGCAGTTTGACATGAGAGTATCTAGTCCTGTAAAGCCATTGGATAAATGGATAAGTGGTCAGCCACCAATCAGATGCATCAATGAGTCACTTGCCCTTAGTTAGTTCCTGTTATGTGAGGCTCTAAGGCTTTCTCCCAAGGCCTTTGTATTGTCAAAACGACTCACTGGACTGATTGCAACAGCCACGGTTATGTCTCTAGTACCCACACGTCACCTCACCAGTCCCCCGGGCTCTGGAGAGAAATGGACTGTAGGGGGGATCTGAGCACTAGCCAGGGGTTTAATTACAGCAAGGTTGATCCCCTGAATGATGCTACCGCAATTTATTGTCATGTTATCTGTATCTGTGGAGCAGGGCGTATTTACTTTACTGCTCCAATTTGCAGATGACACAATGTCAACCAGGTTGCCGTTGACAATGAGAATTTGTTCTTAGTTGCCCTACCTAGTCAAATAAAGGTTAAATAAAAGTTATTTATTCATCAAACCTCTTACTGGTGGCTTTTCTGCTTACTTTCCTACTGGGCAGAAATCAGTTGAAGCAATTATATCTTTCGGTTATTTCTGAAACAATTAAAGGACACTGATTGTATTTTTCGACCACGTTTTAACCAAAATCTCAATGACACTTAAATTCTGTTGTCAACTGTTAGAAACTAGAAACTAGACGTTGAACTGACGTCGGTGCCCGGTGGGTAACTTTCTTACTCATGTCGTTAACTTGCCGCTCCTAAATACTTCCTTATCATGTCAGGTCTGAAACATGTCTCTTATCTAATGTTTTCTAAATGAAGTGGACTTTGGTTTTGGTGCCATTCAGAGCAGTGCACGGGTCAACATCTCAGAAGGTTCCTGTCCGGAGAGGATCATCACTATCACTGGTTCCACAGAAAGTGTCTTCAGGGCCTTCACCATGATCACGTACAAACTGGAAGAGGTGAGACGTCACTATACGTGTAATGTGTTTGTTTATTTATACTGAAAGCATAACATTTAATAGCAAGGTTACCTGTTAAGTTGTCTTACACAGCAGATTATGTTAATGCTGGATACCAAATTAGTTGGTGCTATTGCTCCAAGATACTTTTACCTCTTCCTTAACAATATTTTGTGGCGTACAGCTGCTTTGATAAAGGCATTTTTACCTCTTCCTTAACAATATTTTGTGGCGTACAGCTGCTTTGATAAAGGCATTTTTACCTCTTCCTTAACAATATTTTGTGGTGTACAGCTGCTTTGACGAATGCATTTTTACCTCTTCCTTAACGATATTTAGTGGTGTACAGCTGCTTTGATAAATGGCCTTTTTTACCGGGCATAGTCACTTCTTAAATTGAGCTTGACATTGAAACAGACTTGACAAAAGACGCTTATAGACAATTGCCTATTATGTTGTATTGAGAGGGAACATGCGTCGATGCGCCAGACTTGTTGATGAAAGAGCAGATGACAACACGTCAACCTGCTAATTAATCAAACAGACGAGGTTTGTGTTTGGTCTTTTAATGAGACCGGGCTTCGGATCGTACATCAACAGCATTTTGCATTCGTTTTATCCATCAGCAAACTAATTAACATGATAGATTCCGGGAATTTTTTTTGGCTAGTCCGGCTATCCCTGGAACAGTCGCTCCAATGCCATAGAGGGGCTGACGGAGCCGTGTGTCACAGCGTTCAGTAACGATGCCGGCTGAGAGCTCCAAACGGCATTCATTAAAGATCTTAAGCTCTCACCTCTTACCAACCCCACCTTCAGCCGAAACTCCGGAGTTGTCATGGCAACCTGTTTTCTGACCTTCAGCGGCGTGTCTCACCATGCCTGCGTGCCTATGACATCTTTAATTAAAGAAAGGGAGAGAGAAAATTTGGCCAATGGGTATTGTAAAGAATTCATATCGTTTTCTCTGCTGCTTAAAGGCTTCACAACGGTTGCTAGGGGATAGGTTGTCCGCGACTCGATTTTGAGTACATACTCTGGTCGTTCCTTCCAACACACGGCTTTAATCATTAAGGTTGTCAATAACATTGACTTAATCCTGCAATTTAAGAGCAATACAGGCCTTCTTGATTTTGAGCTGTAGTTCAGTTTCTCAGCGTGTAGGGTTTCATTAGGCAAAAGAAAACAGCTAAATAAAACCAAATAGTTTTTGCTCAAAAGTCTCCCTCTCTCTTGCCTTCCACAAATGCCACACTTCATGCGTCATTGGTTTAAATTTGGAGACAAATCTTTGGGCAAAGCCTCTAGTATTTGTTGGCATGCAGTTTTAACATTGCACTTTTAACCTTTTCACAAAGCAACCATTTCAATTATGCAGAGGTTGATTATTCTGTTCGACACTAGTTTGTTTTTTATACAACTAGAGAAATCCACCCCAAAAAATTCTAGTGATCAATTTTTGAACGGCGTAGTGTCGGTAGCTAACATATTCAATCTTAACTCCAAATATCTGCTGTCCACAGACCAAACCATCTTTCCCGGTATTTGATCATGTTAGTGTTTATTTTTGCGACTCCCTCCATTCTACTGTGGTGCCTTACAAGGGTATCATATCTTTTGAGATTGTCCTCTGAATGCGTATATTTTCATAGAGCACAGCAGTGTTGCTATTGCCTGCTTGTAGTCCCAGAGGTTCCCTTACAGTAGAGCATACAGGTCCAATATTACCCAATATTATTTTATGGTTCCACAGCCATATCTGGACTTCGAAAGTAGCCACTGATATACAGTACCAAAACTACATTAATTAGTGCATTAACCCTAACACTATATATTTTAAATAGAAATATTGACCTGTTTCCATGGTGAAAGATGTGTTCCTAAATTACTTGCCGTTTAATAAAACTAAACTAAGTTTTAAAGTTTATATTAGTCGTTTTTCTCCAGGTTTGGTTTTTGATTGGTGTCACGCAGACAAATTCAAAACGTTTTTTTAAATGCATAGCCTCCCTCTTCCAGTATTGTGGTAAAACGCCATTTTTATTGACATTAGTTGATTATCACATATCTATAAAGTGTACACTTCTCCATATGAATTCGGTAATTGCCTATGTGATGTAATTTTCCCATTCCCATCCTCTAAGTCATTTGTAAACACGATGCCCGCTCATACAAATCTCCAGAACAGAATTATACCTTGAAGTCTGGTCCTGTTATTTTTTAACACCTGTCGCGCCACAGGTGTCCCACGAACAATAAGCTGACATTAACATAATGCACGAGCGGCCTCACTAGAGTGTGGGGTGAGTCTTTATGATAAAAGGGTCGCGGTTGACTCGTCGCTCCCAGGAAAGTAGCATTTATCCAGGGCAGTTGAGTCATTCTCCATTGATGTCTTATCATCCCTACCACAGCACACACAGGGGATTAAGCCCAGGGCGTCTGTGTGACTGCAGCTTCTCCTAACCCCCGGATGCATTTCTGCTGAGTTTGCTGGCGCGCTGAACGATTGGGCTGTTCACAGTTGTTAAGAGATGACGCGTATATCTTTTTTCTCTCCGTAGATCAAATCTAGGAGATGACGTCTGAAGCAGCGTGATCCTATTGATGAGCTGCGTGCTCGTCATCATTACGCCTGATTTATCTGTCTCACTTAACCTAGACAACAACTGAAGCAGCCACCTTAGATAGATAGGTTTTGTATGGGTGTGCGACGTCTGTGTAAGAACTGCTGGAGATATACATTTGAGAAATAAATAAAAATTACATTTTCTGTTATGGAACTTCCCGGGAGGGCACATATGCAGAGTATATGACATTAATATTTGTATTGGTCACCGCCCAGCTAATGAATTCTGTTTGAAATACATATGGCCTGCATTGCAATCTGCCAAGGCGTGCAAATAGAAAGAGAGATGGAGACAGAGAGATGGAGAGAGAGAGACTTATTGGGATATACACTGATGGGCAAGGAGGCTGCAGGACTCATTTGCATTTCAAAGGCTGAGGAAGCCTGACTGTTCATATAATTAACAACTTAATCCCGCCCACACTGGAGTGAATGACAGACTATTTAATACCTGGTCAAATGAAGAAAACTAGAAAATGGACCTGACTTAGTCCTAAGCTTTATACCCTTTATACCCAAATATCCTGTATACTCGTATACCCTTAATACCTGTATACCCTTAATACCAGTATACCCTTTATACCCGTATGCTCTTTATACCTGTATACCCTTTATACCCCTATGCCCTTTATACTTGTATACCCTGTATACCTGTATACCCTTATTGCCTGTATATCCTTTATACCTGTATACCCTTTATACCCGTATGTCCTTATTACCAGGATACCCTTAATACATGTAGACCCTTTATAACCCTATGCCCTTTATAACCCTATGCCCTTTATACCTGTATACCCTTTATACCCGTATACCCTTAATACCCGTATACCCTTTATACCCGTATACCCTTTATAACCCTATGCTCTTTATACCCGTATACCCTTTATAACCCTATGCTCTTTATACCCGTATACCCTTTATAACCCTATGCTCTTTATACCCGTATACCCTTTATAACCCTATGCTCTTTATACCCGTATACCCTTTATAACCCTATGCTCTTTATACCCGTATACCCTTTATAACCCTATGCTCTTTATACCCGTATACCCTTTATAACCCTATGCTCTTTATACCCGTATACCCTTTATAACCCTATGCTTTATACTTTTATAACCCTATGTATACCCTTTTTATAACCCTATGCTCTTTATACCCGTATACCCTTTATAACCCTATGCTCTTTATACCCGTATACCCTTTATAACCCTATGCTCTTTATACCCGTATACCCTTTATAACCCTATGCTTTTATACCCTATGCTCTTTATACCCGTATACCCTTTATAACCCTATGCTCTTTATACCCGTATACCCTTTATAACCCTATGCTCTTTATACCCGTATACCCTTTATAACCCTATGCTCTTTATACCCGTATACCCTTTATAACCCTATGCTCTTTATACCCGTATACCCTTTATAACCCTATGCTCTTTATACCCGTATACCCTTTATAACCCTATGCTCTTTATACCCGTATACCCTTTATAACCCTATGCTCTTTATAACCCTATGGCCTTTATACCCGTATACCCTTTATAACCCTATGCTCTTTATACCCGTATACCCTTTATAACCCTATGCTCTTTATACCCGTATACCCTTTATAACCCTATGCTCTTTATAACCCTATGCTCTTTATACCCGTATACCCTTTATAACCCTATGCTCTTTATACCCGTATACCCTTTATAACCCTATGCTCTTTATAACCCTATGCTCTTTATACCCGTATACCCTTTATAACCCTATGCTCTTTATACCCGTATACCCTTTATAACCCTATGCTCTTTATACCCGTATACCCTTTATAACCCTATGCTCTTTATACCCGTATACCCTTTATAACCCTATGCTCTTTATACCCGTATACCCTTTATAACCCTATGCTCTTTATACCCGTATACCCTTTATAACCCTATGCTCTTTATACCCGTATACCCTTTATAACCCTATGCTCTTTATACCCGTATACCCTTTATAACCCTATGCTCTTTATAACCCTATGGCCTTTATACCCGTATACCCTTTATAACCCTATGCTCTTTATACCCGTATACCCTTTATAACCCTATGCTCTTTATACCCGTATACCCTTTATAACCCTATGCTCTTTATACCCGTATACCCTTTATAACCCTATGCTCTTTATAACCCTATGCTCTTTATACCCGTATACCCTTTATAACCCTATGCTCTTTATACCCGTATACCCTTTATAACCCTATGCTCTTTATACCCTTTATAACCCTATGCTCTTTATACCCGTATACCCTTATTACCTGTATATCCGACCACTAAGGGGATCCAATCCATCTAAAAGCTCTAAAAGCAATCAGTGACATATCCTTCTTCTTCCTCTGTCTTTTCCACTTCCTTCTCTCCCCCTCCACAGGACCTCACGACATTGGTCGCCAATGGCACCATAAGCAGCAAACCCCCAGTGACACTACGACTGGTCATTCCCGCCAGCCAGTGTGGCTCTCTTATCGGAAAGGGAGGGGCCAAGATCAAGGAAATCAGAGAGGTTTGATACAAATTATATAAATCACACAGACTGGCCTACACGCTACTGGTCACCTCGTCCGATCTTCATAATCCCCGTTCCCCATTAGTCTGTTAGCCTGGTAGGAACTCTCATTCCTTAAATCAATACAACATGTTCAGATCCAACAAATGACCAAACATGGGCATAATGCTAGATTAGCTTAGCATAGTGGTCAAGAACGTTGGGTCAGTTAACACAAGGTCGTCAGGTTCTAATGGATCAGTCAACAAGGTGAACAAGCTCCTGTTGTTCAGCCTTTGGGAAAGACTGTAAACCTAAATTGCTCCAGAGTCCTTGCTGTGTATGTTCTTAGCTGCTAACCTGGTGAAATAAGTGTTATTGTGCTTTTGCCATCTGCCTTTGAACGGACAATGTATGCCTGTTTAATGTTTTGCTGAAATGGTGCTATATCAGGCCCTGTTCGGCATAAAAAACTATGTCAACCTTTTATCCTTCTGTACAAAATCAAACGTTTAGTGCTTTTCTGCTGAACTATATCTGGTTATGCCAATTATCTGTAAAATAATGCAATGAATAAAAAATTGTGATAACTAATTATATGTTGGACTAGAGGCAAAAAAAACAAGTCCCTAAACAGTTAGAAAAAAGCTGCCATTTCACATCAATGTAGCCAGATTGTGGAGTTAGTTAGTTCCTTCCCAGATCTACCCTCGAGCATACCATATGTCAGTCTGTCTCATGTCTGGTTATGCACTATGTTTATTTCAAAGGCACCAAACCTCTATGTGAACCTTACACGATATCCCGTGGTGCATTTTGGGGCTTTTTTAGAACATTTTGCATCATGCTTTGTATCGACTGCCAGCAGATTCTTCTGGCCGACAATCGCTACTATTTTGTACGCTGGTCTATCAGACCCATTCAATTTGTATGCAAGTTACGTGCTGCGCTTATCACAAAGTTCCCAAGCTGCAAAATGAGAGGGAAGCCCGTCTCTAGATCCGTATTAGGTCATCAAGTTAGCAAGGTGGTTTAGTGCTTAGGGCAAGTGACTAATGTCCAAAAGGTCCCTGGTTCTAATCCTCTTACCAGCGAGGTGAAAGCTATATCCTCCTGTTCCCAAATTGCTCTTCCTCCTCTGTAATAATCGGTCGAGGTTGCTTCTGTGATTT
The DNA here is from genome assembly GCA_029465975.1 of Dallia pectoralis. NCBI lineage: Eukaryota > Metazoa > Chordata > Actinopteri > Esociformes > Umbridae > Dallia > Dallia pectoralis. Next base: position 7,649,752 of record CM055728.1, read on the forward strand.
AGAGGTCGTTTTAAATCCACTTGTTTGGTTAGGGAATGAAAAAATACACCACTAAAACAAACCACAGCGGTTGTCCAACGGCAATGTGGGGTTTTTTGAATGTGGACTCTTTCTGAACGGGTTAAACCATTTCTTTGCAGAGCACCGGAGCTCAGATACAAGTGGCCGGGGATTTGCTGCCCAACTCTACCGAGCGAGGGGTGACGATATCGGGGAGTCAGGAATCTGTGATCCAGTGTGTCAAGCTAATCTGCACCGTCATCCTGGAGGTAGGCTACCGCTTCCTTTCCTTTTGTGCCACTCGCACATCAAAGAGCATTCAATCCAGCCCACACTTCAATGCCACTAGAGAAATGATTAGTCTTTTGTATATTTTAGGGCACAAGATGAATGTTGATTTTTTAAAACTAATAAGCGGGCGACCTATTTACTGTTCTGCCCACTCAAGTGAAAAGAAATGGGGTCAAGTTTTCTCTCTGAAGAACTAGAGTAAACTTGTCCTCAGCTCAGTTGGGTACATTAGTCAGCATCCTTTGGTTTTGCCCGCTGACCTTATTAGACCTTGCAAGACTTTATTATTGAGCCGACAGAAAAGCTAGTGAAAAAGTAAAGCACCCAAGCTACAGTATCTGTTGCAGCGGCGCTGTCTTTTTGAATTGGTGGTTATTTCGGAAAAAGTGACCTTTTGAAATAAAGCTAGTCACTTCAGTGTTGACAATGAGCTGGCAATGGCAAGTGTTTATAAAGCCTCAGAATCCGCATCTGAGAGTGAATCGGAAATAAAACGACATTTTACAGTGGTAAAAATGATTTGCTTTTAAGCACGCCAGGAAAATAATGACAGGTCCTCCTAAAAATACAGACGTGTCAAGGCCTTGGGACCTGATGATAGGAGGGTGGTGTTTCGGAAAACATTTTTCTAAGCCCTCGTTGGTTTAGATGTGTTATTTGGAGCATGATAACATGAAGTGAAAGATTTGGAGTAATGGTTCTTAACTGTGAGCCTCGGGCCCACAGTACTGCTGGGTTTATTCTAACCCCCAGGCACTGGTTTAGATATGGGACTCCAGGTGAACACAATACATATTTTATTTATTCCTATGTAGACTAGAATTCCTGCAGTACCCTTGGGCCACCAGGGTAAACGTTTACACATATCGAATATCGAGAACATTGAACAGATTGAACAGAGACATTTTGACAACATTGCAGATAGAACCTGATGTTCCAGTCCCGGGCACTGCTGTTCCAGTCCCGGCTACTGCTGTTCCAGTCCCGGGTACTGCTGTTCCAGTCCCGGGTACTGCTGTTCCAGTCCCGGGTACTGCTGTTCCAGTCCCGGGTACTGCTGTTCCAGTCCCGGGTACTGCTGTTCCAGTACCGGGTATCGACTTGTATCATCAACTTGTTGATCCGTGCTCTGTCGGATTCAGGCTGGGTGTTTTTAGCACTTTGAAAAGGGCTTCATAAATACATTTGATTGCTTGATTGTTCCAGTCCCGGGTATAGTATAAAATAGACGTAAGTGAAGGACGGAAGGAGATATTTCAATTTTCAAAAGAGTTTAAGTCAAAATCACTCTTAGCCGTTCTAATGTTAACTATCTGTAATTTGGAGAAACAGGAGTTTGGAAAAGAAAGGAATAACGACCCTGCAGCATTATTTTTCTCTGATGTGTTTTTCCATTGCAGCTGGACCTGACTGCCTAATTGCTAGTTTGATCCAGTTTTCCGGATCTTTCTTCAAAGGCTTGCAACTTTCATTAGGATTATCTTCCAGCAGGGCTTTTGGCTTCAGGGTGTAAATTATGCAAAGTTATACGACAAAATCTTCCACCGAAATGCTCCACATTTCTGGTAAACCTGCAGTTACGGCGATATACAGCTAACTGTGTTCTGTTTTACCTGTTGTTTGTTTCCTTCTGTAATTGGCAAGTCAATGTTTCTCTGAACGGGAACCGGGTTTCGTCAGTGGAGTGAAGTCGAGTGTGTGTTTGTGTGTGTGCATGCGCCAGTACAATGCAGTTTTTCTTTGACACATCCAATTGGGAAGTTAAACAACCTGAGCCGAAGGCTGAGATACAAATCCAAGAATGGTCCAATGGACCCTAAAGAGCTGCTGTTTTAATGGTTAAACTGTTCAATGAATGAACGATGCCACCATGAGAAACACAAGGAGACGCGTGTTCTGTAAATGTCATTAGTACCTAAATACACCATCAACCGTCATTGGGTTTTAATGTGCTAATAGTTCGACTCCATTTGCTCCATTTATTTCCCTCCCACGCGAAATAAATAGCCGGAGTGAAAGCGGACATTATCCATATGCGCTTTAAACTGTTGCAATGTTGGCGATCTGGAATTTTCGTTATCCACAATGTCAGACCTCTTGTCGCGTTTTCTCCTCAGTCTCCCCCGAAAGGTGCCACCATCCCTTACCGACCCAGCCCTTCACCGGGAGCCCTCCTTATCTCCGGGAACCAGGTGAGAATCCCATTAACACGTCCGCACCATGTATTTACACCATGTATTTATTCATGTACTGTTTGCCCTAGGAAATACAGTCGGTTATTGTGGGATTTGAGAGCAAATTTGTTATTTGTAAGGTCTCTCATTAAAGTTCACGCAGGACCAAAGCGCCACGTGGTGTGAAGATAAGAAGTCGTTTTGACACTCAGGGGTCATTTTTATTGTGTGTCTGTATTTATGGGGTCATTCTTATTGTGTGTATGTAATTATGGGGTCATTTTTATTGTGTGTATGTAATTATGGGGTCATTTTTATTGTGTGTCTGTAATTATGGGGTCATTTTTATTGTGTGTCTGTATTTATGGGGTCATTCTTATTGTGTGTCTGTAGTTATGGGGTCATTGTTATTGTGTGTCTGTAATTATGGGGTCATTGTTATTGTGTGTCTGTAATTATGGGGTCATTCTTATTGTGTGTCTGTAATTATGGGGTCATTTTTATCGTGTGTCTGTAATTATGGGGGGATGAGACTGTCCGGACCCTCATCCAGTGTCACATCCAACGGTTGAGCTCCGTTGCTATGCCAGCGTGAGCTCACGGTGGAAACGGTGTGGTGGCATTTACGAGCGGTCAGAGCCTTACTCTTAAACTGTATCGTGTCAAGATATCGCTTATACTGAGACATGAAATTAAACCGCCGGACGAGCGCTCTTAATGAGATATGAAATTAATCTGCGGGGTGAGGTTATGAGCAGAGTTTTAATGAACCCACAGCTGAGTGTTTGTGTAATTTCTGAAGGAGGAAAAATGTACGGGAATGGGAAATACTTGGCTGGGCGGTTACTCGTTTCATAAGCCAGTTAACTGTGCTAGAGACTTAGATATGGAGCTCAAAGGACCACAACCCCATTTGATGTTTATTCCCGTCGATAGACACAGGAAGGCAGAAAAACGCAATGAGTTTTCCTTTTCTACAAGTGACATTTTCGTTGCAAAATCTGAAATGTTGGAATGAGGTTGGAATTCTACGTTAGTTTTCATGTTTCAAATACGTCTGAAATAGATTAACTCCGTTTAAAGTATGTCACATAGGATCACCGGAGACACCAAATAAAATTTGGTTCGTTTTAATCACTGGGAGTCTTGACGGTTTACACTTTTATAGACAATGCTAGATAGTGGTTGTATACTGGGATTACAGGGTACATGTTTTTTAAAGTTGTCTCTAAGATTTGGAGTAAAATTGGTTACAAAACATTTTTAGGAAATTCTACTTTAAAACTGAATGCAGAACAATGCCAATTTGGAAGAGAATAGGTGTATGTGCCTAAACCACCTATAGTGTTGAACTGTCCGTCAAAGTTCTTCCTGTTAAAAATCAAGGAACCAAATCAGTTGATAAATATTGAATTTCATAAAGGTTGGAGTGTATGTGTATGAGTGTATGGTGTTAGAATTTCTATCGAATGATATAATACAAGAAACATCACGCTTGTTGAAGGCATGGTTAGTCTGGTTCAAAACGTATATATTTCCCCCCCCAAAAAAATCCAGAAAGATGTTAACTTCATATGCTAGTATGAAACATTGAAGTGAACGATAGAAACTGTGGAGGACAGCCTAAGTGTTGTTCTGTTTCATACCAGCACATTTATTTCCCCAGGGACAAACATTAGCTAATGGGCATGCCACAAATATAGAAAGATTTGATTGGTAAAGGATTTATAACTTTAACTGAGTTCCCAGATTGTGTTGTCAGTCACAGTCGTTAGCTTGCCAGCTATCGGGTTGAAAGTCCAGTAAGAAAATGACATCACTTTGATACGAGCCGGAATCCTTGGAGACATGACATCACCGTTTGGAGCACAACCCAATCAAGCCATTTGTTTGGGTTGACGTTTTTGAGGCATTGCGTATTTAAACATCTTTCAGCCAATGGTTTCAACTAACCTGGTCTAAGAGGCTATAGCCGATGCAACAAAAAATATTTCAGGGAACATAGGCCTTGTAAAGAGTGTTGGTTTTGGGAATGTGTTTGCTGGTGAGTTTTTGTGAGCAGTTTCATCAATCAAGTGTTTTATTAAAATTGTATTAATCAAGTGTTGTATGAAAATGTTTAATATTTTCTGTATTCAACAGATGTTGGGCAGATATGTGTAATCTTGCGACAAAGCAAGTGCTGTCGCTCTGCCATGCTCTAGTACTTAGACTCACAGTCCCGCACTGTGTTACGAATGCTCGGCAGTCCCTCTTCCTCTCCGGCGCTCCACCTTGGCAGTGTACTAACCACTGGCAGTAGACGGTGTACTAACCACTGGCAGCAGACGGTGTACCAACCACTGGCAGTAGACGGTGTACTAACCACTGGCAGTAGACGGTGTACTAACCACTGGCAGTAGACGGTGTACTAACCACTGGCAGTAGACGGTGTACTAACCACTGGCAGTAGACGGTGTACTAACCACTGGCAGTAGACGGTGTACTAACCACTGGCAGTAGACGGTGTACTAACCACTGGCAGCAGACGGTGTACTAACCACTGGCAGTAGACGGTGTACTAACCACTGGCAGCAGACGGTGTACTAACCACTGGCAGTAGACGGTGTACTAACCACTGGCAGTAGACGGTGTACTAACCACTGGCAGTAGACGGTGTACTAACCACTGACAGCAGACGGTGTACTAACCACTGGCAGCAGACGGTGTACTAACCACTGGCAGTAGACGGTGTACTAACCACTGGCAGTAGACGGTGTACTAACCACTGGCAGTAGACGGTGTACTAACCACTGACAGCAGACGGTGTACTAACCACTGGCAGTAGACGGTGTACTAACCACTGGCAGTAGACGGTGTACTAACCACTGGCAGTAGACGGTGTACTAACCACTGGCAGTAGAGTGATGGCGGCAAACGCGCTGTTCGCAGAATCTCTTGTCGTCGTTCTCTTTTTTTTTTCGCCTCACCTTTTTTGTCCTTGCACACCACGTCCTGGGGTTCATAACCAACACTCTCTCATTCTCCTTTAAAATATATCCTTGCTATGAATTGCCAAGATCTGGCCTGGGGCCCTTAAGCGTGGGGCCGGCCCTGCTGTAAACAATTAGCTCATTGTTTGAATATATCTGCTGGATTAAGGTTTGTAGAATTAACTGCCGTTGCCTGTGTGTACATTTAGGTGTTTGAGGCCTCAGACTTCGCCCCACACCCGCTGTACTCCGTCTCCCCGAACGGTCTCGATCTGCAGCCGGTGAGTGTCGCATGATGTCAAACCAAAACCTTAAACCGTCAACAGACGCAGCGGAGTCAGTTTCCTACCACAAAAGGGGTCTTCAATAGAGCCGACGAAGGGTTAACGAGTGCTAGAGGGCATCAAAAGCGCATGTGCAATGTCAAAGAGCGGCTGGCGTGTCATCGACATGAGACACTCAAACGACAGCTGTGAGCCTAATCCGCAGCCATTGTTCCGGAATCGCTCGGTAAACACGACAGGCGCTACGACTGGATGCCACAGTGAACTCTACAGTGGCTATGGCACCGAGGGTGGCACCTGGCCCTCCACGTTCCACTTGTGTCCCATCGTTATTAGAGTCGGATCAGCCTCTGGAGACATCGTCACACGTTTGTTCCCCTCATTAGCTATTTCAATACAGGGTTCCCACTGCTCTCGTGAAAGACACACAAACCGAAACAGACAGCGACGAAAAACACGTCAACACATAGTCTAGTGGATGGATCATCTCGCGCCGACAGGGATTATCGACTGCGCGGTCTCTCGTGATTGCGGCGAGCACGTGAGCGTATTACCAACGCATTGACAATGTCTCCTGAGCTCAGAGTAGACTGTGTCCTCTTAATGTATAATGGGGGAATGTAAAGAGCTCTTCCTGCAAATTATGGCCGCGGCGCAGAGTTGTAAAACCAGCCGGAGAGCTGGCGTCGGACAGAATTGAGTTTAGCTAAGTGCTGTCTACCATGACAATAAGGCTTTATGAGCACCACCATGACTAATGAGGGAGGAGGAGCAGAGCAAGAGGGGGTGGGGGGAGGAGGAGAGGAGAGACAGCCGGGGATAAGAAAGAGGCAGGAGGAGAGTGAGAAGGGAATAGGATATGAAGTTATTACTGCAGACTGCTCACAGGTTGGTTAAATTGGCCCCCTGTTGTGAAGATTCCACCCCCCTAATGATGTCCAATCTGGAGCGAAGGGCCATCACATAGAATATGCTGCTGAATATGTATACACGCTACCTGCTTAATATGTATACACGCTACCTGCTAATATGTATACACGCTACCTGCTATATATGTATACACGCTACCTGCTATATATGTATACACGCTACCTGCTTAATATGTATACACGCTACCTGCTAATATGTATACACGCTACCTGCTATATATGTATACACACTACCTGCTATATATGTATACACGCTACCTGCTATATATGTATACACGCTACCTGCTATATATGTATACACGCTACCTGCTAAATATGTATACACGCTACCTGCTATATATGTATACACGCTACCTGCTAAATATGTATACACGCTACCTGCTATATATGTATACACGCTACCTGCTATATATATACACGCTACCTGCTAAATATGTATACACGCTACCTGCTATATATGTATACACGCTACCTGCTATATATGTATACACGCTACCTGCTTAATATGTATACACGCTACCTGCTATATATGTATACACGCTACCTGCTAAATATGTATACAGTACACGCTACCTGTAAATATGTATACACGCTACCTGCTAAATATGTATACACGCTACCTGCTAAATATGTATACACGCTACCTGCTAAATATGTATACACGCTACCTGCTAATATGTATACACGCTACCTGCTAAATATGTATACACGCTACCTGCTAATATGTATACACGCTACCTGCTTAATATGTATACACGCTACCTGCTATATATGTATACACGCTACCTGCTAAATATGTATACACGCTACCTGCTAATATGTATACACGCTACCTGCGCTGTGTAATACATTAGTTCTATAGGGATTAATACGCGAATATTAAGCCACAAGCTATACATTTATAAAGCAATAATAAAATGCTCTATAAGCACATCCTGCAATACACAATGACTGTGTTTGTTTCTAAGTACATATTAATATTGTGCTTGTCAATATTTAACCTGTGTAAATGTGTTATATCAGTGATAATACACGCGGCTAACTGGTTATCAGCATAACAATGTTGTTTTATTGTGATTTTTGCCTAATGCAGAGTGATTTCTTCCAGGCCTACACTGTCCAAAACCAATATGGAATTCCACATGCGGAGGTATGACTGTGTCATGACAAGCGCCTGTATCAATTTCTAAAGTGCTACTGGAAATGACTAACCTATTGAGCTGTAACTGACTGAATCTAAATTTCAGACATGTTCTTTCTCCGACTTTCGCAGTTGGCCAAACTCCACCAGCTGTCCATGCAGCAGAACATGCAGACCGGTTCCATGTGCCAGCAGACTGCAGCCGTTCTACCTGGTAGGAGTTGTTTCTGCGTAATAAATCCCTGGTGGATATACAGAGACATTGAGCCTCGAGTTAGAATATCTGCACATGCTGTGCAAGACATAAGCGTCAGACGGTATGTCCTTACTGGAAGGCCAGTGTTACTGGTAATGAACCTAGTACACCTACCACACCACAGATAGATTTGGGCTAACCGACTTGATCGTTTATTCAACGTTTTGTCCCTCGTCAGATGCCATAAATTGCTAACATTAACAGTTTTTGGTGCTACTGTTATAACAGCACGGAGTAAAAGCTTTTGGTTTTAAGTCCTACTAAAGCATATCTTTTTCAGTAGCTTGAGTAAAGGAATCCATGTCGTAAGCCCAGCTTATCATGTGCGCGTGGCCGTGAAGATGACAGAAAGCAACCTACAGCATTTGTCTCTTTGCAGCAAATGTCTCTTTGCACCTGGATGTGAAAATGGAAACTTGTATGAGGAAATAATGTATTCCAGCGCTAAATAAGCAGAATTTACAATAAAGTATCGGAGAGCCTGGAGAAATGACACTGTGGCATGTTAAACAATCTGTAAGTCTATTAAAATGGAAATGAGCTACTAAGCTAAGTCTTGCTTTTAACACCGCAAAAAAAAATGCAGTGTGTCAATTATGCTGGTTTGCTTGTCCTGCGAGCCAAATGTAATGGATTGGTCTATTTCTGTATGAAAGGATTTGTTCATTGATATATTCTTTCTCATTAGGAATGGACTCTAACTCCCACCAGACAGCGCAGGAGCTTCTGATTCCGAACGATGTAAGCAGTTTAATGAAATACTATATCTCGTTCTTTCGCCAGACATTCCTAGGTTTAAGTCTTTTCGTTTTTTTTAAATGTCCAATTAAATTCTAGCAAATAAATAAATATATATTTGGGGGAAAACGTGCAGTTTAAATAATTAAAAGAGAATTCCAATTATACTCCTAAATTAAAGTCGAATCCCCTTAGCTCGCTAATTACATAAGTCCTTCTGACCCCAGAACAGCCCAAAGTTTAAAAAACGGAGTAGATATGGAGCCTCTGGTGTTACTGTCTGGGTTCTAGTGTCTCGTTGTGTCTCCCGTGTGTACCTGGTATATCCTATCCTGTTCCCTGACCTACTTAGACACGCTCCCTCTGCTCACATAAACATCCAATAAAAACGTTCTCTGTGATAATCTGCTGCTAGTTGTCTGTCTGACTGTCTATCAGAGCTCACGTATGCTACAGTCTTGAATAGAATCCCACCGGGGGGAGACGGCTAATGTCACCGAGACGTCACGTAACGTCACGACGGCATGCCAGGGGAACATAACTCCCGGACCATGTCACACCAGCAAACCCTTATATATCAAACCTTCAAATCCCTGTTGTTGTGGAGGTGGGTAAAGGACAGGAACAGCTGGGTCTAAGCTCCAGCCATTGTTCCTGGATTGGATTTATAGCCGCGGCTGAGCCCCCTACTGTCCCTATATCCCCTCCACGGTGTAGCAGAGTCAGACCAAAGACGACAGGCGAGATTCAAGATGGGAGGCATAGCCTGGGTTCTAGTTAGCCTGGGTTCTAGTTGGTGTGCAACCAATCGGAATGCTGCTCTGCAGTACGAGACTGTTTCCTCTAGTTATCCTCTTGGGTTTAATGTTAATTTGCGTTCAACACTTAGAGGAGGTCCAGAAAAATACAAGCGCACACCTGGTCATTCCTTCTGAATCAAGCCTGTTTGTCAAACGCATTGTTGGTAACAGATGTGTAGACTAACAGCGGAAATGATTACTCACAAACCTATTGTACGGTTTGGAGGTGAAGGAAATACACATACACTATTAAGACATACGGTTCATAGCTAGATAGAGATTGAGAGAGAGTGAGAGAGAGATAGAGAAAGATAGAGAAGAGGGGGTTGTGAGGAAGAGCTTATCCACAGTCAGCAGTATATTGTACTTCTGCCTGGGGAGGATTTAGCCTGGAGAGAATCGTTGCCTCCCCGACCACCCAATCCTTCTTCCTGTGTCCTACTAGTTCTACCACTTCAGCAGGATTTGGAAGAGAAATAGAGGGCGCCTACACCAGCAGCTGTGGTGAGGCATGCTGTGTTCCTACACAGTGTCTGTGCCTGGTTTAGCACTGCTAATCACCAGCACACACAATGGTCTATTTTCTGCTCCGACACATACCTGAAAAATACGGCCCTGATCACAGTCAGAACCGGCCTTCGACTCTCCAAGAGCACGGAACCGTGACGTTTTGGGGCGGGTTTCTAAACCTAAAATGTGTTAATCTATGAATTGTATGACAATGAATCGGTAACTGTATAACAATGAATCGGTAACTGTATAACAATGAATCGGAAACTGTATAACAATGAATCGGTAACTGTATAACAATGAATCGGTAACTGTATAACAATGAATCGGTAACTGTATAACAATGAATCGGTAACTGTATAACAATGAATCGGAAACTGTATAATATTGAATCAGAAACTGTATAACAATGACTCGTAAACTGTATTACAATGAATCTGCTTGTGAATGGGTTCAGGTTATTCCAAACTGAAGGTTCCCCGAGGGAAAGGCTGCCGGTCATTATCTCTGATCCCGGGTCTGTACTGGCGCTGTCCATTGTCTCACCAGTCTGGTCTTCAGCCCGGCTTGTCAGTGCCAGCGCATAGCTCGCTTCTCCCTGAATAATCTGTCATGCCAATAATAGCTATGAGACCGACCAGGATGGTGTGTGACCAATCAGGAGCCGTGAAACAGAACTGTGACTTCCCAGGAAAGCAATGTAAAATAATAGGAAGATAGACAAGAGCAGAATTGTGTGTGTGTGTGTGTCTGTGTGTCTTGAACAGGGGCCACTATCAGTCAACTGTTAAGCTGCCAACACACACATACCGAATGAACTCCATCACTGTCAAGGCCTCTTGTCGGTTCTCTCTGACAGCACAACCCCCAGGCGTCGCGACCTGACAACCTGCATTTAGGGTTAAATCCTTGGCCTGGATCCTCTAGCCTAGTAGGGTCCTCTGGCCTCTGTCGTGATAAGCTGCAACTGAGCAACGATCTAAGAAAACAGAAAAGGGTAAAAGAGGACAGCACTTCTGAGGCTGGATAGAAACGTATGTCAGCATCTTCGAAACCAAATGTTAGCAAAGTGAGACTAGACAAACCGGGCCAGACGATACGTTATGTGTTTGGAATTATTTTTCCATTATCATTTCCATTAGCCGAGAGATGCATCTCTTCTGGTATGAGTTGGGAAAGTGATTTGTTTGGGAAGCGATGGAAATCAATAACCTTTTAGCCACTCAGATTAATGAGAGGCAAATGTGCAGAGTCTCCCTCTCCCTCTCTGCCTTGTCTTTTACTGGCGCATGGAGAAGTGCAATTAAGGAAGAGGTTGGGAAAACTGTATTTGACGTGCATGATAAATGATGGTCCCTTACAGACAGACAATGCGATTACAATGTTCGGAGTGGTGTGCATTTCGTACCCAGGCCCTGGCAGGCCAAACCCGAGCGTTACGCACGTCCTTGACACGAGCAGTAGCCTCAATCGTCAGCTCTTGTGATGATTATTAGTCGTAATAATTATGAATGACTTACAGGCGATGATGACGGCAGTGATTGAAATCTCTTCACCGACGTCCGTCCGTCCATTAATCTGTTGTCCGTCTGTAATGTATTGCAGCTGATCGGCTCGATTATTGGACGGCAAGGGACTAAGATCAATGAGATCAGACAGGTGTCGGGAGCTCAGATCAAGATCGGCAGTCAGCTGGATGGAACCAGTGACCGGCATGTCACCATCACCGGCTCACCAATCAGCATCAACCTGGCCCAGTACCTTATAACTTCCTGGTAAGTCCATTGGACGATGCGGTTCTAGGCTCGCCAATCACAGAAGGGGGTGGGAACGAGTAAAAAGGTTCAATAGACTGCAATGAGGTCATTGTGTTGTGAATTATCGAATGCATACATGCAGTATATTGTGCGCTAATTCATTGCGATGTAATACATTGTATAATATAAAAAGTCAACCCCTTGTCTCTTCTCCGTAGTTTGGAGACGGCTAAATCCACGGCCCAGGCAGCGTCCATGGCCGGCCCAAACATGGCTGACCTCAACATGGCCTTCGCCCAGACCGCCTCCCCCGCCACCGCCCACCACTCAGCCTCCACCCTGGCAGCCATGGGCGCCCTCTCTCCCGCCCCTGTCATTGGCCATCCCTACGGCGCCCTGCCCTTCTCCGGCCTCCTGGGAGTCAAGTCGGTCCCCTTCCTGACTCTCTCCAGCCCCGCCCCACAGGTCGCCGTGACGGCGGCCCCCTCCCATGCCAACCTGGCGGCCTACACCACTAAAATCTCCTCAGCCAACTGCATCAAGAAGCCGGACAGACAGAAGTTTTCGCCGTACTGATGCCGGGTCTGGCGCTTGTCTCTGCCTTCCTGTGAAGGCTGACATGGACAGCTATCTGCTATGACTACGTCTCTAATTACACCCTAGTCACTCCGTTGTGTCCTACACGGTGAATAGGGTGCTTTCCGCCATTTGCCCCATGTTCGTCCACTCACGACGCAATGTAGCCATATCTGCTGCCGGAGATATTGCGTTTGGTTGTTCTGCTGTACTATTCACCAGACGAAGAGACCAACAGGGGACTTTATCATAAGGTATACTCTACACAACACATATATATATATATATACACGACTTGTGAGTTCTCCATAGACGTACGGACTGTTTTCACCTGCTGTCTTTGTTCTATTGTTATTTATCACTAATTAAAGGCACAGTCCTCATTTGGGAAATGCACTATCCTGGTCACATGAATTATGATCTTATTGTGATTGGTCAAATTAGATATAGGCCAATTAGGTGCAGGCCAATTAGGCAGAGGTCAATTAGGTCTAGGCCAATTAGACATA
>CM055728.1:7667688-7852688 GCA_029465975.1 Dallia pectoralis
TTGAGACTGCTGTCTTTGACCCATTGAATAATTTATATGTTTTTTTTACAGATGCACCTGCAACTTTGACAATGCCTATTTGGCCTCTGGATATTTGTTCGTAGACACATGTTGTAAACTTGTCAATTAAACTAGTTATTGCCAGACCTCTTTTATAGCTCTTCTGCTCTCCTTGTACTCCAGTCAACATAATGTAACCTCTTCAGCTATGTTTGTAATTGTGATTTAGTTCTTTCAAAGTGACCGTCCTGGTCTATGTGGTCCATGTAGTCCTTGTCCATGTATGTTCAAGCCAGAATACAGCGATTAAAAAAATAAGATTACAGGAGACATATTGGGTAAACTTTTGACTTTGATCCCAGCAATAGCGTTGTAATATGCTTTGTTTATGTAAATCATTCAGCCAAGAAGATGTTAAAATATGGGTAAAATCATTAGAATTTCTAACTATTAGTGAAAACCCCCTAGGCTAGTAGCTCTCCCACAGCAGGGGTGGTGTCCCGTGCATAATACATGTTGTCCTACTTAATCCATACTTTATACGTGCTAACGTTAACTACACAAGCTAGAAACCTAACGATGTCATACATCTAAAACTAATATTCGTATCCATCAGGTTCTGCAGAGGTGTTTGTCAGTGGACACTTCACAGAGAAATACTTGCTTGCCTGTCTGCTGGTCTTCCTTCATGCAGGTGCAAAACCACCCACCCCCCGTGCCTCCACCACAGTTAGGTGCTGTTTTTCCTCTCTATGGGGGGATCAGTACTGCTACCTTGCTAATTGTCTATGGGGTTGCTGAGTTACCCCACAGAAACGAATGCTGTGCATAAGTTCTCCAATAAATGGTTTTCTGGCTGAACTGTCTTGATTAACAACAACGAACAAATGCAAAGGCTATATGCATATGTGAATGCATTTTTCGGGACATATTTAGATGCATTGTCTGAATATGAAACGTAAACAACTGTGTTAAGGGTTAGATCTAGGGAAGGTTATGAAAAATGTAGAAAGCATTTAAAGTTACCAGGAGCACAGAGGTTTGTAACCACCAAGAACCGTTCCGGCCATCCAGCTAAAATAAGTAACTGGGCAAGAATGGCCCTAGTCAGGAAGGCCAATGGCCTCACTAACAAAGCTTCAGAGTTTCTATGCAGAAATGGAAGAACTACCATCAATCATGACATTATAATAGAATGAGTAATCAGAAGCCTCTCCTGAGAAAAAGCAGCTGACATGAAGAACTCCAAGAGCCTGAGGAAAGCTTGGACTTGAAGTAGCATACCCAAAAAGAAATAAAGCTGTGATTGCAGCACAAGACACTTCTAAAATGTATCAAATCTAAGAGTTTAAATACTCATGTAAATGAGATCTGTTGGTTCTCTTCATTCCAATGAATTGTCAAGCATTTTAAATGTACTCCGTTATCATGAGGTATTGTGTGTGGATTTATGGCAAAAAAATAATAATAAATGGTAATTTTATAACACAACAAAATGTGGAGAAAGTGAAGGGGTATAAATTCTCTCTGAAGGTACTGTATGGCAAGATACTGCTCATGGATTTTAGCTATTAATTGAATACCAAATTCCCAGAACAACTACATTAAATGTAATTCCGTACATCACTAACTTCCTGACTAAACTTGATGCAACACCTAAAGCCGGACATACAGATTTTGTTTTTATTATTAGTAAGCCTTCCTCTGTACTCAATCTATATCAACAACTGTACCTACAGAAATGCATCTGTCTAGCCACTAAAGGATGTGGGGTGGGGGGGGGCTATCAGGTGGGTCTCGTTATTCGTGGCAACAAGTCCGCAGACAGTTGAGAGGTTGACCGACTTGTAGCCTACTGCGATCGAATAACCTGTAAAACACACTAAATTAGGGATGCACAATGATATCGGCACGATATCGGTATCGGCCGATAAAAGCTTTAAATGATCATTATCGGCAGATAAAAATATTTCTGCCGATGAGCCTTGCCGATAGTGTGGTTTACTATGCGCACGTGACGACCGTGAACGTAGTATGAACGCGAGCAACTTAAACTTCCTACATGTCGGCTGTGTGGAGGTAATTAGAGATCTGTAAAACAGATAACAAACTTGCTATTTGCAGTAGATATTGCTATTTCTTAGATAATCACACTTTGCTTGTTTGTACTGTCATAAACTGACCCAGCCCAGCCAGAAGAGGACTGGTGATCCCTCAGAGCCTGGTTCCTCCCTAGGTTTCTTCCTAAAGGGCTGTATAAATAAAGGGCTGTATAAATAAATTTGATTGATTGATTGAATATCGGCCAAAATCTAATATTGTGCATCCCTACACTAAACCAAATCGAGTTGATGGATGACTTCAGCGATCACCCCCCACCTCTACCTCTTCAAATGGAGCACTCAGCTTGCTGGTATAATCACCAAAAAAATTCACCAAAAATCTCCAAGTCCGTCATGAGTCATGACCTGGAGCCACATCTCAATCAGAATATATTCATCCTCCATCGTCATTTTTGTATGGGCCACAATCTGCTGGCTGCAGAGGTAAACTGCAGTTCATTGTAGAATTGTACAAAACCACACGCCCATTATCACAGTCTTTCATGACATTAGGGCCTGAGGACATGCAGCAAGGTAATTGCCTTCCCCAGTAGCCAGCCATCTTCCGCACAGAGACTTACAACACTATGCTGTGACGTATGTAATGACTGAAAACACAATTCAACAATGCACAAATAATAAAGACTTCATGGATTCTCAATTTTTTTGCAAAAACAAAGCATAGCAACACTTAAATAGTGGGTGGACGTTTCCACTAAAATCTTGTCTAAAGAAACATTTCCGTGTTGTTTTTAATTATCCTGCGAAACTTGAACTGAACACTGCAATTAAAGTGAACACATTAGGCCTCTCACCTATTTGGTTGCTAAGTGTTAGTGAAAAATCAATACAGTAGGGACCAGGGACGTTTGTAACACCTTGAATTTCTCCAAACAGAATCAAGCTAGAGTGATTACCCTCACTCTGAACATGCTCTGTTATATTGTCATCTCTCTTACAAAAAGGAGTCACATTTGAAACTGCCAGAGAAAATTACCAGCAAAAGTGTATTTTTTTCTATCATGTATTTCTTGGATACAATCCTGTATAGGAATCTAAACAAATATTATTTGAATCACTGTTTTGTAAGCTAAAAATAGATATAAGCTAAAAATAGATAAAAACGTACATGTGTCTGTCACGAGTGTGGTGAGTTTTGGTTCTCCTCGGGAAGTCTGAGCTGGGTGCACTTCCTGTGTCTCGTGATTGTTTTAGCGCTCGTTAAGTCTGAGCTGGGTGCACTTCCTGTGTCTCGTGATTGTTTTAGCGCTCGTTAAGTCTGAGCTGGGTGCACTTCCTGTGTCTCGTGATTGTTTTAGCGCTCGTTAAGTCTGAGCTGTGTGCACTTCCTGTGTCTCGTGATTGTTTTAGCACGGGAGAACTGAGCTGGTTAGCAATCACTGGGGCATATTTAACGCTGCGGTTTGGTTTCCACCTTGTCGGTTATTATTTAGATGTCACATTAACTTAGCTGGTGAGTGTTCGTTGTCTTAATTGTATTCACTGTATTCCCTGTTATTCGCTCACCTTTTGTTAAAACAGTGTTTTGTTTTTCTTTCGTTGGAAATCTTGGTTTATTTTGAATTAAACGCCAATCGAACATGTATCGTGGCTCTGCGTGTAGCTTCTCTCCTACACTTCTCCCCTGTTACGTGACAGTGTCAAACTACTAGTTAGGCTAGTTAACATGAGGTTAAAACATGGCTGGTGGTACTGGGACAGTTGTAACGCCACCAAAAAAATGTAATGTAATGACAGGATCAGCAAGAATATTCAGGACTGTATTTTCTAATGATATTATGAAAAAGGCTATGATTTAATGAATTAAATGCAGTGATATGAAGTATACAGACCTCTTAAAAAACCAAGGTTTTGATGTGAAAAAAATTGACAAATAATGTCAGAACTTTTTCCACCTTTAATGTCACCTGTACCCTGAAGAATTCAATTGAAAAACAAGCTGAAATCTTTGAGGGGGGGAAATAAAACATAAAATCGTGCGATAACCTGGTTGCATAAGTGTGCACACCCTCTTATAACTGGGAATGTGCCTGTTTTCAGAATTAACCAATCAGATTCAAACGCATGTTAACTAGTAGCCATTACACACCTGCCATCATTTATAGAGACTCTGATTAATCACAAATAAAGTGCAGCTGTTCCATTAGGATTTTCATCTCACAGCAAATGCCACGGTCCGCAGAGAGCTTTCAAAGCATCAGTGGGATCTCATTGTTGAAAGATATCAGTCAGGTGAAGGGTACAAAATAATTTCCAATGTATTAGATATACCATAGAGCAGAAGACAGTCATCCACTCATTTAAAAAGAGACCTTATAAAATATCTTATTAATGTACCACTTAAAATAATATATATTTAACAAATCATTTATCCTATTTCGAATGATACCTTTTAACTACTGTATAAAAACAGAGTATATTTGAAAGTTCTCTATCGTGCTTCAGTCTTTGGAAGTTTAATACTGTTCTTTAAAATGTTATATCAGATATTGGAAGCTTATGTCTTATGTCCAACAACCAATGAAAGCTTAGTGTTTAAATCAGTTGGTTATTTGTTTCCAGCCAAACATTAAACTGTATATTTCTATCATTTCTATTTTGTGCACAATGCAATCTTATTGCCCACTGAAGAAGACTGAGATAATATTGGTAGAGCCCTCTGGGTATTTCATGATTTGAAAGTGAATGCTTTTATACATACCAGTACACATCTTAAAAGGTGTGCTTTCTGGTCATATAAATTTTTTACATCCTTACTTCCAATGAGAAAAAGGCATCGATCTGAAGGACAAGTGGAGATCCACCACCACAAGCAGTGGCTGAAGAGAAGGCCCAAAGTCACAGCTTATTGCTGAGGGAATCCCCCCAGGACATAATGGCCTGCATAAAAGGTTACGGTAGTTATACAAATAACTGATATGTACGTTTATACATGATTTTCCAATTGTTAGCTCAGTGACACCCACCCATGGAGAATGTTGACCTATTAACTGAATCAGAGAAACGCTAACCTGGCTTTTTTAAATTGTAAAACCAACTCTGAGTGAACTTACTGTTAGTTTTGACTAAACCCGATTTCTGAAATATCATGTATACTGGTAGTCTAGTTTTGAAAAAGATATATTAGCATAGCATACGAACATATGTTCAGTAACAAAACTCCTCTCAATTGGTTATACATTTAAGCAATTAATGTGGGAAAGACTAATAACTCAAACAGTGAATCCAATTAAAACAGACCGATCAACTCCAAATTGCTGTCTAATTAAATAAACAAGGTTTGTTTTCTAACATTTCCAAGGACACTCGCGTAGAGTTGTTCAGGCAATGTTGTTAACTAATATCTTGCAATTCTTTCGATTTACCAGTTTTAATAAGTTAGTTTCCTTGAAGTGTACCATTTGGACTTTGAGACATTTTTATATGTTGGTTATCCACTAATTAAAGACATGCCGAAAATTGAGACTAAAATGAGGATGACAACCTGAATATGGACCTACACAGTATTTGTTTCAGTTACATGCAAGTAATGCAATGTCCCATCCATTATATAATGTAAAATCCTGATATGTCCATAGGGCTGGAACTAAATGTTATCAATAAAGCTTAGATCATTGCACCTTTCAGGGGCCAACATAAGGTGCGTTTAGCTGATCTTTTACATACCACTAATCAAATGAATTAAATTAAGAAACATCTTAACAAAACTGGCATCATTTGGAAGTTTTATTACAAATAACAAATAATTACAAAAACACCAAAAATGACATTATATTTTTCTTAGCCAATGCGGCGCGTCAGGGGTACTCTTACCCAACTAGATGCGGAGCGTCAGGGGTACTCTTACCCAACTAGATGCGGAGCGTCAGGGGTACTCTTACCCAACTAGATGCGGAGCGTCAGGGGTACTCTTACCCAACTAGATGTGGAGCGTCAGGGGTACTCTTACCCAACTAGATGCGGAGCGTCAGGGGTACTCTAACCCAACTAGATGGGGAGCCTCAGGGGTACTCTTACCCGACTAGATGGGGAGCGTCAGGGGTACTCTTACCCAACTAGATGCGGAGCGTCAGGGGTACTCTTACCCAACTAGATGCGGAGCGTCAGGGGTACTCTAACCCAACGAGATGCGGAGCGTCAGGGGTACTCTTACCCAACGAGATGCGGAGCGTCAGGGGTACCCTAACCCAACTAGATGGGGAGCGTCAGGGGTACTCTTACCCAACTAGATGCGGAGCGTCAGGGGTACCCTTACCCATCTAGATGCGGAGCGTCAGGGGTACTCTTACCCAACTAGATGCGGAGCGTCAGGGGTACTCTAACCCAACTAGATGCGGAGCGTCAGGTGTACTCTTACCCAACTAGATGGGGAGCGTCAGGGGTACTCTTACCCAACTAAATGCGGAGCGTCAGGGGTACTCTAACCCAACTAGATGCGGAGCGTCAGGGGTACTCTTACCCAACTAGATGCGGAGCGTCAGGGGTACTCTTACCCAACTAGATGCGGAGCGTCAGGGGTACTCTTACCCAACTAGATGGGGAGCGTCAGGGGTACTCTTACCCAACTAGATGCGGAGCGTCAGGGGTACTCTTACCCAACTAGATGCGGAGCGTCAGGGGTACTCTTACCCAACGAGATGCGGAGCGTCAGGGGTACTCTTACCCAACGAGATGCGGAGCGTCAGGGGTACTCTAACCCAACTAGATGGGGAGCGTCAGGGGTACTCTTACCCAACTAGATGCGGAGCGTCAGGGGTACCCTTACCCATCTAGATGCGGAGCGTCAGGGGTACTCTTACCCAACTAGATGCGGAGCGTCAGGGGTACTCTTACCCAACTAGATGCGGAGCGTCAGGGGTACTCTTACCCAACTAGATGCGGAGCGTCAGGGGTACTCTAACCCAACTAGATGGGGAGGGTCAGGGGTACTCTTACCCAACTAGATGCGGAGCGTCAGGGGTACTCTAACCCAACTAGATGCGGAGCGTCAGGGGTACTCTAACCCAACTAGATGCGGAGCGTCAGGGGTACTCTTACCCAACTAGATGCGGAGCGTCAGGGGTACTCTTAGATGCGGAGCGTCAGGGTACTCTAACCCAACTAGATGCGGAGCGTCAGGGGTACTCTTACCCAACTAGATGCGGAGCGTCAGGGGTACTCTTACCCAACTAGATGCGGAGCCTCAGGGGTACTCTTACCCAACTAGATGGGGAGCGTCAGGGGTACTCTTACCCAACGAGATGCGGAGCGTCAGGGGTACTCTTACCCAACTAGATGCGGAGCGTCAGGGGTACTCTTACCCAACTAGATGCGGAGCGTCAGGGGTACTCTTACCCAACTAGATGCGGAGCGTCAGGGGTACTCTTACCCAACTAGATGCGGAGCCTCAGGGGAGCAGTGGGGAGAGGGCAACAAGGAGGTGATGTGGGAACAGTACATTGAGGAGCAGTGGGGAGAACGGCATATCAGAAATCTCTCATTTATATTGACTCATTTATGAGTCTTTGTTTCACAGATAAAATAACTAAACATCTGTGTTTCAGGGTCGCTACTGTTTAAAACAAAATCGGATAAAGTGTGTCCAAGAACTGACTGACAGTGATTTATGTACAGTATGGGCATTCACCCTAGTAGCGTTGCCGTTTACTGTCGTTTTCCATTCCTGTCTTCGAACACTGCCAGTCAGCGGATGAATTTGCAACAGAGCAGGAACTGACAGCAATGACAGACGAAGCTGATAAAAGATTGTCTTTAATGTTTGGCATTGTTAATGAATCCATACCACAGCAGTTATGGGAGTAGGAAAACCACTTTACAACCAAACACTGTTTGATCATGCTAACACCATATGTACAAGAAAGCACATTGAAAAGTGTATAAAGTATTTATATTTGAAGTGAAGAACAATGCAGACAACAACAGTCTATATTGATTTGTCTTCTTTAAACATTGATTATAGATATTCATCAATTACATCAATTACATTTCTGGAGTACATGTATTTACACAAAACAACAACGATACAGTCATCTTTTGGGGAAGGGGTTCTGCTATAATTCTCAAAAATATTTCACAATACCGGCTTTATGTACAATAACATAATTTACAGTGAAAAATGCTGTTGTACCTCATTTTGAACAGACTATCGCAGACTAAGCAACTTCACCAGCGACTTCCTACGTCCGACTCGTACAGTTATAGTATAGATCTATAGCAGTGCGCCTTACCAACTCTATAGTGTCTGCAAAACCTAAATGTGATCCTTTCACGGTACATCTGTGAAATACGTCCTGGAAACGGATGAACCTGCGTACAAAAATAGAGGTTGTCTGATCAGTGGGCAACCTGATGTACAAGAACACACAGCGAAGCGTTCACCTACAGAAGACGACTGGGGAAAACAAAGTCCGGCTGCCAAAGCAGTAACCATCGCCTCACAATCTGCGGGCGAATTAAACCGTGTTTTTACCAGGGAGACCGACCCGACGGAGCGTCTCTCCGCCTTGTCTGTCCGCACAAGTTCTCCCTAATGTAGATTGCAGGTTTTGAAGTAGAGTCGCTAGCAGAACTAAGCATACCGATGCGCCACAAATCAAACATTATTTTTTTTCAACCGAGGCGTGACAAAACGGATAACGCACGCAAACATTATTAACAGGCTTGTCCGGAGAGCGTGGAGAACTGGAGCTGTCATTTCGGAACCGGTCAAGTGGCGGAGCAAGAGATTGATACTGCATTTCGGTGCACTTAAGGCAGGTAGACGTTGACAACGCCTTTGGAGGGGGTTTGGACTTGCCATTTGACCCGCAGGTAGGCTGGGCAGTTGGGGAGGGGGGGGTGACGGAGGAAGCTAATCAGAAGGAAGCGATGATATTGACATCAGTCTATACAGAGCTTGTTGGTTGAAAGTGACCTGAAACGTGTTGAAGAGGAACCGAGATATAGTGTGACGTTTCTATCTGCATTGAGTTAGTTCAATTACTGACTGAGGTACTGTTGAATCATTTTTTGTCTTTGTACTTGTATCATATCACACCCCTCACTGGGTTTTTCCAGTCATATTGAACGTGCCTAACCCGATGTAAATGACATTAAAACGGTTGTTCTCGAGCGAACAGTTGCACTTTAAATTTCCAGCCCTTCCTTGTACCTCTACTAAGGATTTTGATTCATCAGCTCGGTGTGTCAGTCGACAGCACACACACACACGCGCGCGCGCACGCTCCTCCCATGAGATGTTTGTATCCGTCATACAAAAGACAAAAACACTGTTATAAAGACATCACTTAAATAGAAAAGCAGTTGAACAGAAAAGACCTGCCACTTGCTTAATACAAACAGCACATCTTGTTTGAATACATTCACATTGGTTTACCATACGTAGGTTACCGTATGAAAGGGTAATCCTATACTGAGGTTTGGGTCAATCAATGAGTGACCCGGATCCAAATAACAGACCCGCTTTCAATGACATCTATGTAGCTGAAGGGATCGAGGATTGGTGAACGGTGATTTAAAGAAGGAACGCACCGATAAGAAAACTATTGGCAGATACCGAGGGGCTATATTTATATACCACAATTTCCCACGGCTGATGTTTCTGGATTTCTGTTGTACCCTGGCATTAATTAAATGCAAATGTTGCAAATTTGGCTTCATATTTCAACAGATGTAAATCCAATCATCCATATCTTTATTTAGATTTCAATGCAATGCCATATCACCACAGAATGAGTCAGGAAACAAGTAACGTGGTATATCGCTGCTCGAATTACCAACAAGTCCTGTGACCTCGTCTGAGCCTGCTCTCAGGTTACCGTGGCGACGACCACACGCTAGCTGACTGGGATCTGATTGAGTAGTTAGATGTGGTTGCTCGGTTTTCTGGTGAATCCACTCGATCACAAATACGGCACGTGTTGATTCTGCGCTCTCTCTCCCTGCCCTTCTGAAGACCGTGCTCTCTGAAGCCTCAAGTGCAGCTGGTCCGTATTGAGGGAGCTGGATTCATTATTCATTGGCCGGCTCTGACTACGCAGACAGCGGGCTCTGAGTTTGTTAAGTCACACATGGACACACAATAGCACCACAAGCTAATTAACCTTATGGACGGTGTTGTAAATCGACAGATTACCTACCAAGAACAAAAATACCAACAAAGACTAAAGGTCAAGAATTGTTTAGTCTTGATGTGGCAGCTTGGTTTTGCCACGAGGCGGCAAACTGAGCGCCGGAAAACCCAATCGGTCTGAAATGTGTGGCAGATTCAAATTGAGTGTTATATCGGCGCGTCCCTTATTTAAAGCAAAGTAAAAACATCACTTACTAAGGATCTAACTTTCTGTACTGTCCCTTCATTGTAGAAAAGGAACGAGGAATCCATGTTGGGATTGAATGGGTTGATCACATCAGATCAGATCAGGAACGTCATGTTTCACAAGACGGCTGTATATTGTTTTCGAACGAAAAATAACAAAACATGCTCACAGACTAGTTGTACAATAGTGTACAATCAATATCAATTTAAACAAAGTCATCATTATCAGTCATATTGTCTTGACTGATAATATTCCCTTATTGATCCCTTTCAAGGCTCCCTGTTCGATTCAGGATCAGAACGATCTGAATACAGCGAGGAGAACGAAGACGCGTCTCAATAGACAAAAGTGGCTTCCCCTCCTCGTTGCCCTCCCGTTCGTTTGCGCTGATATAAAAAACGTGGAATGGATTCAAACGAGGAAGCGATATGGCCAATGCCTACACGATGTAAGCGTGTGATTCGTCCAGTCCATGTTCTATCACATTGATGCAGATGACTGCCAGGGTACACGACAAATGGGAGCCACTTGGGACTATTAAGAAGCACTGAGGTGTGTGAGATCTCCCAGTGGCCCCGGCGTACTACCACTATAATATACAGTAATAGACAATGGAGCCAGTCGGTCTCCTCACGGCGTATCCTCATGCTCCTCACTGATGCACTGCTCCCAGGCTGCCTTGGCTTGCTCCTCCCTGTGACTGTGAGGAGAGTGGAAGATCCTCCGGGGAAGCGGGACAGGCTGGGGCACCAGGGAGCTCAGGTCCTCCTCGGGGATGCAACCCTCCCTTAGGTACGGCTTCGGGGGAACGGCTGGGGGCTGGGGGCGCCTGTATGGAATGTGGTGGGGGCCATGGAGGGGCGCCTGATGGTGGGGGGGCCCTTGAGAGTGTGGGTGAGGGTGGCAGTCAGGGACGGCCGGCTGGGGGACGAAGTGGTGGTGGGCGTGGGGGGCGTGGGAGGCAGGGTTACGGTAGTGGAAGGGTCGGACCTGGTCCAGGGGCTCAGAGGGTTCCGGCCCGCTGTAGTGGATGTGCAGGTAGGGTGAGGCCAGGTACTCATCTGGGGTCCACAGGTGGCTCGGGACCGGCTCCATGGCGTCGCTTCGCACGATCTGGGCTTCGGGGTACTGGCCCCCAAAGTTACTCTCGCTCAGAGAGGAGACCCCGCTGCTGGCGCTGCCCGACAGGGTGGAGTTACTCCCCCCCAGGGCAGACTGAGGACTAGTGGGGGAGCCCGGAATGGGGTGGAGAGGAGACTGGTAGGGGGTGGTGGGGAGAAGGAAGACCATAAGAAACGTGTCGATATTGGTGAAACCAGTTAAGAGGATGGAAGAGCGTTGTGGGGTCTTTACCTTTCTCAGAGAGCGAACGGGAAGTGCCGGAGGCGGGTCACTGTTCTGGTGGTGGAACGCATCGAAGTGCATCAGGAAGTGACCTAATGAGGTAAAAACATCAATAGATGAGGTAAGAACCTTCCGGTGACTATAACCTCGGATTTCGAACGAGGATAATATGGGATTTGCATCGTCGCAAACACAACGTGGATGTAGACATCAACCACGCCTGTAAATACAGAACCGCATATCCGAACAACACTGACTCAGGTGTTACACCTCCAGTTGATTGTACTCGTTAGTTCAGGAGCATTTACCGGTACCTATGATGAATTAGATGTATGTAGCTCTGTCGTTACCTGGAGGAAAGGACCTGGGTGGGATGGGGGGCATACTGACGCTCCCTGGCGTTCCCTGGACATAGGGCACCGTCTCCCGGCCCTCCCCATCCAGACTCCAGCTGCTGGGAGCACTGGGGAAAACTGGGAAGGGGCACCAGAAAACCAGATTCACAACAAAAATTGCAAATTCAGAGTCGTCCAACCGAAACGGTAGTACTGTCCTACTAAACTCTCAGTGACCAGCCAGAGAAACCCAATAATAAGCAGTCTGACATCGTTCGTAGATGTGAGTGTACCTTTCTCCGGCAAGCCCATGTGAGGGTCAGCGCACGGCTTGCAGGAGCTCACTTGTTGGAGTAAGGCACGCTGCAGATGGTTGCTCTGCAGAGACGGCAGATAAAGTGTCAAGAACAAGAACCAACAGCCAAATTGAATCCCAGGACGGGGTAAAAAGCAAAGATTAAGCAAGGCAGTTAGCCATAATTATACTCCCTTAGTGGGGTTGTATAAACAGATTGATTGGCTGAAACATAATCATCTTAATCCTGAACATTAAATAAAGACCAAACAACACGTTTCTGTATTCATGACGTCTTCAGATGAATCTAAATGGCACCTGTCCATTCTCGGCCACAGTGTAGTACATGGTGTTGGCTCTCTGATAAGGCGGTAGAA
The DNA here is from genome assembly GCA_029465975.1 of Dallia pectoralis. Classification (NCBI taxonomy): domain Eukaryota; kingdom Metazoa; phylum Chordata; class Actinopteri; order Esociformes; family Umbridae; genus Dallia; species Dallia pectoralis. Next base: position 7,680,481 of record CM055728.1, read on the forward strand.
GCATCATCACCTCCCGGTTGTGTTTGACTTTATCCGGCAGGGACGGAGATCCTGAGTGAGGGAGGGGGGAGATGACGGGTAAGAAAGACACCAGTAGGGAGAACTGTGATTGGAGTTTAAATTCTTTATGCCCAGTCATGCCCCCTCACCAACTATTTTCTTTTTAAAAAGATCAGCAAGGTGAAAAGGCAGATTGAGAAAAAATATATATATTTTTATTAAGCTAGACTCCTTGTCCATTTCCCGTCAGCAGGCAAAGTACAAAATAGAAAAGTAAAAAAAAAAATGCTGTGTACTGTATGGTTAAAGTAGTAATCATTTCATAAAGCTAGGTGCACTAATTTATGAATATTTTTTCGATATTGAATATATTTATGAGCATATTGTAAAACTGGTACATTCTGTGAATGGTACATTCTGTGAATGGCAGATCTGAAATCTCATAGGATGCACGTGTGAATATTCACCTCCAGAAAAGTCTATTTAGGATAGGAGAAAAAACACATTTTTTTCCAAATGTTTTTGAGAGTCTTGCACTTTCTTCAAAGAACTCACAATTTTCTCCTAAATATACATAAAGGTTCATAGTACAATTCTTTATTTCACTTATTGTCACGCATCCTTACGGTGTAGCGAAGTTAAGAACCAAATGCAGAGCAGGTGTACCGTTTGAGGTATTTTAATATTTAAAACATACATGACAACAAAACACTGTGACTGAAATTAAAATGCGCTGACTGTAGCGACTTACTAAACACATTCAAAAACAGCTACTTGAAGAAACACTCACCAAGCTAATGGACGTAACGTAAAACAATGCAAAGCAAAGTGACAAACTGACTAAATTGTCTAACTGATTACCAAACTAACACCGGGTGTGCTCTAATCTAAACCCCACAACTGGAACTAGCCGTGTGCACCCCCAAAAAAAAGGTTCTCACTCATGACATTGATACTATAATAGAACCATCGATTTTTTATAAAGAACCTAATATATCCCTTTCAGTAAAGAAATATCTACATTCAATATCTGGACTCATTGCTGGCCACTACAGAACAGTCTACTCTAGTGTTTTTTTTCTTGAACCATTCAATTATGGTTTCAAAGTGTGCTTGGGGTTTTTGTCCTGCTGAAAAATAACATGACCTTTGACAGAGCTTTCTGACTGGGTTTGACATTTTTGTGTTGGAGCTACCTGCATCTCACCACAGGTGAGAATTCCAAAGTAAAGGACAATCGCCTTTTTGAAATCAAATTCTTTAAACACTCCTGAAAGGTACCAATAATATTGATCGGGCTATTTTAGGATTTCTTTGTGGAATAAATTGAGATATAGTACAATATGATCATTGGAAATCAAAGACATACATATGCGAATACCAAAATTGGAATTTACAGTTTTGCCGAGAAGACTATGGATCATTTAAATGACATTGGAGTTTGAAAAGGCCTTTGGCCATGATACTTTATGAAAAGAAAACAGCATGAGAATGAAGAACTCACAAATAGTATATACTTTTGTCCCAGTGAGAATCTGTAACCAACAAATGCAGGTTTATATCAATCCAGTACGATTACCTAAACTCATTGATTTATGAAAACCCTTTGATCAATGTCAGCTATTTTTGTCCACTTCTATCTGATTTGATACTGGATATCTGCTGTTTCTCATTGCAGCATAAATATGTAAATGAGATTTTTAAATCTACATTCTAAGTTAACAAATTCTAGGAGCATATGACCTGAATAGCTTTCATGTAACGAATAGATTAGGTGAAATGCAGGAAAGCCAAATGCAGAGCTCAATAATAATGTTCGATGGTTGTTTATTGCAAAACAAAACAAGTTCCACAGCGAACTTAAAAACCTAAACCACTGTAATGAAAATAAAGTTGCGTATACAACAGAGACTTACAACAAACATCAAATACACCACACTCACCAGTAATACAACGTGACTTGGCAATAATACAAAGCAAAGTGCTATATTTCCCAGGGACTATAATAGCCCAACTGGTTAGGTAATTCACCCCTGGTGTGTGTATTCAACACAAACTAGCCACCCAATTGGAACTAGCCGTGTGCACCCCGCTAAACGACCCAAAGTGAGAACAAAAAGGTTCCCGCTCGTGACATTTCATTTGTTTAGTTCCTGGATGGGGGGGGGCACTCACCTCTGGCACTAGAAGGGGCAGAGTTGATAACCTGGGAGGAGTTGGAGCGAATCGAGCTCAGACTGGAGGAAGAGGGGCTTGGCTGGAAAAAGAAGACATCATTAAATTCACAAGGCATGTGCTTATTCACACGCAGAACATGGTTGTTCTCTGTGGGTGAACGCAAATCTAGTACAAATTGCTTCTTGAATCCAAATCCCTGGTTAAGAAAAGAACAGAAATAATGCATTTATTATGCATAGTTAGACATGCATAATGTACTTACACAGATTTGAGTATAACAAATGTATTGTAGGACATTACTCAAAAGTCTCAATGTGTGGGTGGGAATCATCTACTTGTTTCTAATTCAAAAGAGAAAAACTGAGTTTATAGAAAATGTGTGTGCCATGTTATTTTCACTGCCTTCTTGAGTACATGTGAAAATGTGTATATTGTATGCATCTTTTGTGTGAGTCTGTCTGTGCGCGTTCCTTCAACCCACCTGCATGTGAGCAGTGTCCTCGGTGTGCTCTCCAATCAGACCATCTGTCATGATAACAAGGTTTCCCCCCGCCTCACTGGAGGTGTGAGAAGAAAGGGAGGACGACGACTGGCGAATAGAACCCTGCAGGTTCATAGGGCTGAAGAGAGAGGAAGAAAGTGTGAGAAAGAAAGAAAGTAAGAAGATAAAGAAAGACAAAGAAATACTGAACAAAAGGAGAGCAAGAGGTACGGCCATATTGTAACAGGTGGTCACATTGACATTACTTTAGCACCTCCGTTCCAAGTGGATCCATGTCTGTTGTGTTACTGACCTGTGTCTGTGAATAAGACGAACACTCTCTGGGCTCATGTGGCTGTGGGTGTTCAGAATGCCTCTGGGAGATGTCACTCCAGTACAGGCTGCTGACAACCCCTGTTGGGCCACATATAGACACTGCTCTGTATATTAACACTGGCTGAATATTAATACTGGCTGAATATTAACACTGGCTGTATATTAACACAGCTCTGAATATTAATACTGGCTGAATATTAACACTGGCTGTATATTAACACAGCTCTGAATATTAATACTGGCTGAATATTAATACTGGCTGTATATTAACACAGCTCTGAATATTAACACTGGCTGAATATTAACACTGGCTGAATATTAACACTGGCTGAATATTAACACTGGCTGAATCTTAATACTGGCTGAATATTAACACTGGCTGAATATTAACACTGGCTGAATATTAACACTGGCTGAATATTAACACTGGCTGAATATTAATACTGGCTGAATATTAACACTGGCTGAATATTAATACTGGCTGTATATTAACACTGACTGAATATTAATACTGGCTGTATATTAACACTGCTCTGAATATTAATACTGGCTGTATATTAACACAGCTCTGAATATTAATACTGGCTGTATATTAACACTGCTCTGAATATTAATACTGGCTGAATATAAACACTGGCTGTATATTAACACTGGCTGAATATTAATACTGGCTGAATATTAACACTGGCTGAATATTAATACTGGCTGTATATTAACACTGGCTGAATATTAATACTGGCTGTATATTAACACTGGCTGAATATTAATACTGGCTGTATATTAACACTGCTCTGAATATTAATACTGGCTGAATATTAACACTGGCTGTATATTAACACACTGCTCTGAATATTAATACTGGCTGAATATTAACACTGGCTGTATATTAACACAGCTCTGAATATTAATACTGGCTGAATATTAACACTGGCTGTATATTAACACTGCTCTGAATATTAATACTGGCTGAATATTAACACTGGCTGTATATTAACACAGCTCTGAATATTAATACTGGCTGAATATTAACACTGGCTGTATATTAACACTGGCTGTATATTAACACAGCTCTGAATATTAATACTGGCTGTATATTAACACTGCTCTGAATATTAATACTGGCTGAATATAAACACTGGCTGTATATTAACACTGGCTGAATATTAATACTCGCTGAATATTAACACTGGCTGAATATTAATACTGGCTGTATATTAACACTGGCTGAATATTAATACTGGCTGTATATTAACACTGGCTGAATATTAATACTGTCTGTATATTAACACTGCTCTGAATATTAACACTGGCTGTATATTAACACTGCTCTGAATATTAATACTGGCTGAATATTAACACTGGCGGTATATTAACACAGCTCTGAATATTAATACTGGCTGAATATTAACACTGGCTGTATATTAACACTGGCTGTATATTAACACTGCTCTGAATATTAATACTGGCTGTATATTAACACTGCTCTGAATATGAATATTGGCTGAATATTAACACTGGCTGTGTATTAACACTGGCTGTATATTAACACTGCTCTGAATATGAATATTGTCTGAATATTAACACTGGCTGTATATTAACACTGCTCTGATTATTAATACTGGATGAATATTAACACTGGCTGTATATTAATACTGCTCTGAATATTAATACTGGCTGTATATTAACACTGACTGAATATTAATACTGGATGAATATTAACACTGGCTGTATATTAACACTGCTCTGAATATTAATACTGGCTGAATATTAACACTGGCTGTGTATTAACACTGGCTTTATATTAGCACTGGATTAATATTTATAGTGGATGAATATTAACACTGGCTGTATATTAACACTGGCTGTGTATTAACACTGCTCTGAATATTAATACTGGATGAATATTAACACTGGCTGAATATTAATACTGCCTGTATATTAACACTGGCTGAATATTAATACTGGCTGAATATTAACACTGGCTGAATATTAATACTGTCTGTATATTAACACTGGCTGTATATTAACACTGCTCTGAATATTAATACTGGCTGAATATTAACACTGGCTGTATATTAACACAGCTCTGAATATTAATACTGGCTGAATATTAACACTGGCTGTATATTAACACTGGCTGTATATTAACACTGCTCTGAATATTAATACTGGCTGTATATTAACACTGCTCTGAATATGAATATTGGCTGAATATTAACACTGGCTGTGTATTAACACTGGCTGTATATTAACATTGCTCTGAATATGAATATTGTCTGAATATTAACACTGGCTGTATATTAACACTGCTCTGATTATTAATACTGGATGAATATTAACACTGGCTGTATATTAACACTGCTCTGAATATTAATACTGGCTGTATATTAACACTGCTCTGAATATTAATACTGGATGAATATTAACACTGGCTGTATATTAACACTGCTCTGAATATTAATACTGGCTGAATATTAACACTGGCTGTGTATTAACACTGGCTATATATTAGCACTGGATGAATATTTATAGTGGATGAATATTAACACTGGCTGTATATTAACACTGGCTGTGTATTAACACTGCTCTGAATATTAATACTGGATGAATATTAAATCTGGCTGAATATTATTACTGGCTGAATATCAACACTGGCTGTGTATTAGCACTGGCTATGTATTAACACTGGCTGTATATTTATACTGGATGAATATTAACACTGGCTGTATATTAACACTGGCTGTGTATTAACACTGGCTCTATATTAACACTGCTCAGAATATTAATACTGGCTGAATATTAACACTGCCTGTATATTAACACTGCTCTGAATATTAATACTGGTTGAATATTAACACTACTCTGAATATTAATACTGGCTGAATATTAACACCGGCTGTATATTAACACTGCTCTGAATATTAATACTGGATGAATATTAACACTGGCTGTATATTAACACTGGCTGTATATTAACACTGCTCTGAATTGTAATACTGGCTGAATATTAACACTGGCTGCATATTAACACTGCTCTGAATATTAATACTGGTTGAATATTAACACTGCTCTGAATATTAACACTGGCTGTATATTAACACTGCTCAGAATATTAATACTGGCTGAATATTAACACTGGCTGTATATTAACACTGCTCTGAATATTAATACTGGATGAATAATAACACTGGCTGTATATTAACACTGCTCTGAATATTAATACTGGCTGAATATTAACACTGGCTGTATATTAACACTGCTCTGAATATTAATACTGGCTGAATATTAACACTGGCTGTGTATTAACACTGGCTGTATATTAACACTGGATGAATATTTATACTGGATTAATATTAACACTGGCTGTGTATTAACATTGGCTGAATATTAATACTGGATGAATATTAACACTGGCTGTATATTAACACTGGCTGTATATTAACACTGGCTGAATATTAACACAGGCTGTGTATAAACACTGGATGAATATTAATACTGGATGAATATTAACACTGGCTGTGTATTTACACTGGATGAATATTAATACTGGGTGAATATTAACACTGGCTGTGTATTAACACTGGCTGTGTATTAACACCGGCTGAGTAATAACACTGTCTAAATATTAACACTGACTGTATATTAACACTGGCTCAATAGCAACACTGGCAAGACATTAACACTGTCTGACTACTAACACACACATTTTCATCACTCTGTCAACTCAGCCACATGGCACAACATTTGGCTAACAACAGAAGAGCATGTAGATGCACTCACTTGGTGTAAGCCAGTCCTCATCATGTGGAACTGATCTACCAGCTTTTTGTGCAGTGGACGCATTTCTGGGTGCACCAACTTTTCGTGGACAGCTAGTCCCACTCCAAGGATGTGAACCTGTGACAATAATGCATTGTGTAGGTAGGAGAAAGTATCTGGTATGCACTACATATATGTACATTTAGTAGTCACTTTATCAATAATACATTGTGTTGGTAGCAGACAGCATCTGGCATGCACTACATATATGTACATTTAGTAGTCACTTTATCAATAATAGATTGTGTTGGTAGCAGACTATGGAGGATCAAGTCTGCCAGAATTAAAAATAAATGAATAAATAAATAAATGCATCAGTTTTCTCCTATTTATTTATTTCCACAATTATTTATTTCTGTAATTATTTATTTCTGTAAGTATTTATTTCCGTTGACATTTATTTCCGTTAATATTTATTTCCGTATATATTTATTTCTGTATTTCCTCAACATTAGGCAAATGAGGAGGGTGTCAACCATAGTACGTCACAGTGGTATCAGTAATCCTATTGGTTAATCGGTGTAGGAGTTCCAAGATCGACTTTATATGTCTAGACTGCTTTAACTACGGAAGTAATGCACAGGCTATGGCGTTTAAATTAAAAAAAATCTAAAAAATGAAAATCCATCAAACTGTATGTCCTATTTTGATGTAGTGCTAAAACATTTTAGATCACATGCGACGTGCACAATCAAATGATTTGCGCATGATTGGCCGATAAGCGAATCTATTTATATGTATCTCTCCGTCCACAGTCGGCTCACAGCTTCAGTTGTTGTGTCCTGAGTAGGACACGCAAAGTACACCGGTTACACTGCGCAGTGTTCATATCGGACCAAAACGGGTCCAGTTTCATATAGATTGACCAAAACCACGTATTTAGGAAAAGTCATGGAAGGACAAGGCTGTAGCTTTCAACATTACATATTTATTTGAATTAATAACTGCAACGCCCGCTGGCGCGGGCTGTTGGCGCTCCTAGTTTATCAACTTTCGCAGTGCATTGCCGCCCCCTGCTGTCCTGAACGATTACATCTGTTTTTCGCTCTCTGAGCTTGATTGCTTTGGTTGAACGATTAAGTCCCGCCCCCTCATTTGCCTACGGTTGTGGAAATACAGAGATAAATATATACGGAAATAAATGTAAACGGAAATAAATAGTTACAGAAATAAATAATTACAGAAATAAATGATTGTGGAAATAAATAAATAGGAGAAAACGACGTATATTTTGATGTAAAATACTTGTACTGATGCATTTATTTATTTATTTTTAATTCTGGCAGACTTGGTCCTCCATAGCAGACAGCATCTGGTATGCACTACATATATGTACATTTAGTAGTCACTTTATCAATAATACATTGTGTTGGAAGGAGACAGCATTACACTACATATATGTACATTTAGTCGCCACTTCATAAGACTGTAATCACTGTTATTCAATCACAGTAATACTTTTCAGAGGGAGGTTTCACATTGAACAGCCTTTGGAGTCTCAGTTAAGCTCTGCCCATTTTTATTTGAAAATGGGAAATTTCAATTTTGGTATAGACGGTCTTGAATACCACACTACCGACATCAGATGAAATCTAAACTCTACAGACTGCAGTGTGTGTATACCGCAGGAGGTAAGCTGTTTTCAAGTAGCTGGAACCACCACAGGTGGCGCCAAACAAATAAACCACATTTAAAGTCACTTAAATCACACATCCTCTCCATTCTGTTTTGTATTCAAACAACGACTACACCTCTTGATCACCTCTGCATGTTTAATATATGGCATACAGGCGTAGCAAATCAAGTGACCGCTGTGTTTATTATTGCAGCCAATGTGGATGATGTTAGCCTTAAAATAGCATGACGCTCTCTTCTGTTGCCAGGCAGCATCAAACATTCTGACACAGAGGGGTGCATCATGGAAAATGGATGTGTTGTCCTGTCAACAGGCATTTCAGCCCGAAGAAGTCATTAATATTACATGTGTTTTCATCTAGGAAAGGCAAAGAGGTTCCATAGGGTGGGCGAGGCCCCCTAAGGCCCGCAAAGGGCACTGGGCCTGCAGCTTATATAGAAAGCCACGGCCACAAGACTGTGGAAGCAAGACACATTTTAGTAAACAAGGCGATGTACCGAATAAACCTGCTACTGGAATAATAAAATAAACTGCAGACCTGCAGTCATTAAGCAAAACCTTTAAATATCCTGTTGATATATGAGTTGTCTGACCTGTTCCTGCATCAAGTCTTTGAGCTGAGTGATCCTCTCCGAGTCTTCTGGGTGGCTGTTAATATAGTCCTTATCGAAAAATGCCTACGGAAGAGGAATGTGGGATATGAATGAGATCCAATCTGCCGTAATCTGGGATGAATGACCCAACTGCCCATCTAATAATCTCTTTGGTTAGTACCTCTTGGTATCTGGCAATGCCCCCGTTCACGGCTGCGTCTATGACCCCGTTGAGGAGCATGCTGAGGGGGTTGATGTTCCCATGGTGCTGCCTGTGCTGGTACTGGCTGATCAGAGTACGCAGCTCTTGGGTTTTATTCTCCACCACGTAGATGGCATTTTCAAGAGGGCCCACCTCCACCTGAAGAAAAATATGTTTCTAAATCCAGACAATTGCCTCTCACTGACAGAGAATAGACACACACACACACACACACACATACACAAATGATACACTCCACTGCACCCCCTCCGGAGGGGTTGGTTGTCCAGGGCGCCACTCACCAGTTCTCTCTTTTCGACCTCGGCCCAGCGTGAGATTCCAGGAAGTGGACGAGCGAGGATCAGAGTGGTTCTCTCGATCCAAAGGCTCTGAAAACACACGAGACCCCGAATCACCTCATGCGGTAAAAACACAAGCCCGGTATCGACAGGCGGTTTCCGTTTCATTCTGAAGCCCGCTTTGTTCGGGAAACACACACACATACCCTGAACTCGTTGTCCCTGTCCTTTGGTCCCTTGTGGAAGGGCCGGTCGTAGTGAAACCGCGTGACATTGTTGATGCGGTAGAAACTCTTTATCCTCTCTGGCACTCGCTCCAGCTGAGGCACGTCCGTGATGTCTGACACTGGGGTCACCGCGTAGATCTGCAGGTCTATAGGGCCAGGTGATAAGGAGAACACGGCCAAATACACGGGTGGCTGACCGGACACACAACAAACAGGCACATTCATGGACGACCGTTAGGATATATTTACACACAACAAACAGGCACATTCATGGACCAGGTTTAGGATATATTTACACACAACAAACAAGCACATTCAGGGACCTGGGGCCTGTACCATGAAGCTGGTTTTGGTGGCTAGCCAGCTATGTTTCAGTTAAGTTTCCCCCAACCCTGGGTTTTAGGTACCATGTAAGTAGCTCAGCTTCAAACGGTATTCGTTGCCATGGTATCTGACGCTGCACGGCTAACCTGCTCCGGGGCAGGTTATGTTCTGCATTCGAGATCTAAGTCAGAAGTTGGACCAATCAGCGGTGAGCAAAGACACATATAGGTGACGTAATTAATTCCTAGCTTCTGATCTCTGTTGCAATGGCTTCACATTTTACACACACACATTATATATATATATATATATATATATATATATATGAATACACACATTTTCATTTCATTCATTTTCAATATGATTAGCCTAAAATCATTATTTTACATTAATCGCCTATAAAATGTATTTCTTAACTTCGGCATTAACAATCAGCAATGATCCTCCAAGATTGTTCTCTTGCTTTGGCAGCAGAAACGGTGTTACTGCGTGCTTGAAAAACATTTTTATATTTTTCATATTTCTGAAGATTAATTTCTTGCTCCTCCGCGGAAAAAATATATTGCTCTCGCCCTATTTAAATCGAACGTGATTGGTTGTTCGGTGCCAACGTTACTCTTTTATGTGCACACGCGCGCGGAGTAATCAGAGTTTAAGGATCAAAGCCTGGGTTGACAAAGTAAGTTGATGAGCTGCTTCATGGTACCAATAAAGCCTGATTGCGTCGGTTTGATTTTGTCAATTCTGAACCAATCCTGGAACCCTGAGTTTGTTCAACTACCATCATGGTACAGGCCCCAGGTTTAGGATATATTTACACACAACAAACAGGCACATTCAGGGACCAGGTTTAGGATACATTGAGCGTCACTCTGTAGCAGAGCATCGTCTGGTTGGTTGGGGTGCTGCATGGCGATGGCCTGTGGGAATTCTCCCAGCATCCTCTGCTGAAAGTCTTCCAGTCGTTCGTAGTCATAGCCCCGGCACACAAACTCTTTATTCTGGAAATAAACAAATAAACATGTGAAAATGTGTTTGTGAGTGAGTGTGTGTGTGTGTGTGTACGCACAAGCTTGTGTGTAAATTTATGAACGTGTATGTCTGTGGCTGTGTGAATACTCATCTCACCCGCAGGAAAAAGGGAAACTTCCTGCCGTAGAAACCCATCCTGAAGAACTCGGGTTCAATCCTCTGTTGCTCTATGATGTTGTCATAGTACGCAGCCTCCATTTTCTAGGAGACACACAAATACTTCATTCCTCAGAAAGCATCTTGATCTCACTCAGCAGCACCTGTAACCATTTCTTGGGTCCGTCTCTCATACAGAATGGGAGGATATTTTTTCTCTTCGTCTCAGTATTGCACAAACTGGGTCATGTTTAAGGGCTTTCTTGAATCCACGGCATGTTTCCTCCCACGGCATTTCAATAGGATTGAAATCTGTCTTTCTATTAGATAATTTAATGTATCACAATTTCTACTTTATGAGTCATTCTGTTGTGGCTTAACTTGTGTGTTTTGGGATTATTATCCTGTTGTAAGATCTAACTTCGATTCAGCAGTGGCTTTTTTTACAGGTGCCTTCAAATTCTTCTCAAGAATTCTGTGGTACACTAAGGAGTTCATGGTCGACTAAAATTGGCCAGGCACTGAGGCAGCAAAGCAAACCAAACCATTGCTTCATGCTTTACAGTTGGTATGAGGTACATCTGTTCAGAAACAGTGTTACCACACACCCATATGGTTACGATCAGACCGGATCAAGTTTCTAACCATTATGGAAGGCTGGACCCTGCCAGGTTTGTATTAGACAGACTCCCAGTATCCCAGTATCAGAACCTCCTGCAACCTTCCAACCATGATAACTGCCTACTGTCACTGGCTCCTGGTGTGCCAGATACTCCCCATATATGTATTATCTTACATTGAAGCTCAGCTGTCATTTTTCCAGTTAGGATTCCATGTAGCTCACTGGGTAAGAGCCCTGAATTTGTAACGACATGGTTGTGGGGTCCATTCCCACTATGGGGCTAGAACAAAATAATGATGAAACATGTATGCAATCACAACTGTGAGATGTGAGCTGCTGAATGACTTATATGTGTGGCCCAGTTATCCTCATCTGGTACCCATGTTCTGCTGAATGACTTATATGTGTGGCCCAGTTATCCTCATCTGGTACCCATGTTCTGCTGAATGACTTATATGTGTGGCCCAGTTATCCTCCTCTGGTACCCATGTTCTGCTGAATGACTTATATGTGTGGCCCAGTTATCCTCCTCTGGTACCCATGTTCTGTTGAATGACTTATACGTGTGGCCCAGTTATCCTCATCTGGTACCCATGTTCTGTTGAATGACTTATACGTGTGACCCAGTTATCCTCATCTGGTACCCATGTTCTGCTGAATGACTTATATGTGTGGCCCAGTTATCCTCATCTGGTACCCATGTTCTGCTGAATGACTTATACGTGTGGCCCAGTTATCCTCATCTGGTACCCATGTTCTGCTGAATAACTTATACGTGTGGCCCAGTTATCCTCATCTGGTACCCATGTTCTGCTGAATGACTTATACGTGTGACCCAGTTATCCTCATCTGGTACCCATGTTCTGCTGAATGACTTATATGTGTGGCCCAGTTATCCTCCTCTGGTACCCATGTTCTGCTGAAGGACTTATACGTGTGGCCCAGTTAACCTCATCTGGTACCCATGTTCTGCTGAATGACTTATATGTGTGGCCCAGTTATCCTCCTCTGGTACCCATGTTCTGCTGAAGCACAGGTTAAAGCAAGCGTTTACAATGCCTGCCGAAATACTTAAATGAAAATGTATCAACTGGAAATTCCTACGGACATCGCTAGCAGCCTTTTAGCTTGTCTTACAAACAACTCTCCCCACATTGTTAATTTCTCAATTCCAGATGTGCACACCGGCAAGTGTTGTCTACAATGCCTTACCAGATGTGCACACCGGCACGTGTTGTCTACAATGCCTTTCCAGATGTGCACACCGGCACGTGTTGTCTACAATGCCTTTCCAGATGTGCGCACCGGCACGTGTTGTCTACAATGCCTTTCCAGATGTGCGCACCGGCACGTGTTGTCTACAATGCCTTTCCAGATGTGCGCACCGGCACGTGTTGTCTACAATGCCTTTCCAGATGTGCACACCGGCACGTGTTGTCTACAATGCCTTTCCTCCCATCACCTTGAAATAGAAAAGGGGGAGAGAGGACGATAGAGAGAGAGAGAGAGAGAGTGAGAGAGACTCACCCGTATCCAGCTCAAGCTCTGGTAGTCGTATAAGGTTTCATACTGGAAAGCCAATTCCCTGCAGAGTGATATTCCATATTCCCAACACTGGAAAGAGATAGCAAGGCAGAGAGCTTAACCATTTGTACTCCGTATCCATAACAATAGCATCTGAATGGGGAAAGTGACATCAAAGACATCCTGACACGTCGATTTCTGGTCATGCAACTGGGATTAAGTTGCTACCAAGGGGCTTATAGATTTCTATGACCTCACTTTCAATTACTTACAATATTAGTTTTTATTCCAAACATTTTAATTTGGGAAATAAAAAAAAAAAACGATTTAAATACAACTTATACATGTGGCTTCAAAGTTGTTTTCTCCAACTGAAGCTTTTGCCATCAATACGAGTAACGGAAAAAAGTAAACATTATTTATCTTAGTATTACAAAATCTAAACTTTGTGACATCTTAACTCGGGTGTTACTTGAAGGTAAACACAATAAATAGGATGGAAGTCTACATGAATAAGCATAACGTGACTAAGCACGACTTGCCTTTCCCTTGTTAAAGTAATGGAGTACTTTGCGGCTGAGGCCCTCTTTGCGTTGCCATTCACTCTGTGTGGGGTAATGGAGGAACTCCCTCAGAGGCCGGTCCTCCCAATGCAGCAGTTCCCAGTACAACAGCAGGGTAAATGCGGCCTCTGATGATGGGGAGTATAAATAGCGATAAATAGCGATATCTGCATTATTGACCATTATTGCTCATCCTCTATTGCTGACTGAAGGCAACATGGCGCAAACATATTTTTTTCCAAACACCATAGTAACGTTACCTGTGTAATCTTCGGCGTGCAAATGCAGGTCACACAGTTTGTGAATGTAACGGATGTACATGTCCTCCTTGTTGATCTCGGACTTGTAGAAGTTCTGTGGAGGCCGCACGAGATTGTTCAGGAGAAGACACAGCGTAACATGGAGATATCCGGCATAACTGAGCTATGGCATCGGTAGTTGAAAATGTCTCACCATGAGATTGGAAGAGCCTCCCACTTTCTTGTTCTCCGTCTCATCTCCCTTCATACAGTCCCTTAAAGCGGAGAAGGGTTTCATTGTCTATTGTATCACCTTTATAACTAGTGAATGTTAAGACGTGACTACAAATCTGTAATCCCACCTAGTAGTAAGTCATACCTATAGTCTAGCAGCCGGTCCATCAGTCTGGTGACGGATGTGACAAACGATATGCCGGTCTCTCTCCAAGTCTCCTGCTCGATTTTCTCCAGAAGGCTGGAGAAAGAGAGAACCGGTGTTACTTGTGCGCAGAAGGAAAAATCTGGTGAACTAGACACATATATGCTTGAAGGGTCTATGGCAGTTTTAGAGCAAAGGCTCAGGCTCCGAAGAGCCTAGTGTAATACCTTGGGTAAGGCCCGAACAACTGGGTCCTGGAAGTCACAGCGGAGAGACACACAAAGTCAGGAGCATGTAACAGCTAACATGCAGACACTGGTTCATAAATAGGACACTGATTTTGTCGACACTTACAGCAGGCCAAAGAGTTCCCTATGATTGTCATCTCCTTTCCCATCAGCCACCATGCTCTCCAGCTTGTCCATTAACTCTGCTTCCACCTACATTCACACGCAAAACACACAAACAGCAGCATTTGCATATGGAATTAAATGGGACACTCCCTTTTCCTAGAGCACTAAAACAACGCACACTATTGGGTGATATTGTATTATAACTATTGGGTGATAATGTACTGTAACTATTGGGTGATATTGTATTATAACTATTGGGTGATATTGTATTATAACTATTGGGTGATAATGTACAATAACTATTGGGTGATAATGTACTGTAACTATTGGGTGATATTGTATTATAACTATTGGGTGATATTGTATTATAACTATTGGGTGATAATGTACAATAACTATTGGGTGATAATGTACTGTAACTATTGGGTGATATTGTATTATAACTATTGGGTGATATTGTATTATAACTATTGGGTGATAATGTACTGTAACTATAACTATTGGGTGATAATGTACAATAACTATTGGGTGATAATGTATTATAACTATTGGGTGATAATGTACTATAACTATTGGGTGATAATGTACAATAACTATTGGGTGATAATGTACTATAACTATTAGGTGATAATGTACTATAACTATTGGGTGATAATGTACTGTAACTATTGGGTGATATTGTATTATAACTATTGGGTGATATTGTATTATAACTATTGGGTGATAATGTACTGTAACTATAACTATTGGGTGATAATGTACAATAACTATTGGGTGATAATGTACTATAACTATTGGGTGATAATGTACTATAACTATTGGGTGATAATGTACTGTAACTATTGGGTGATAATGTACTGTAACTATTGGGTGATATTGTATTATAACTATTGGGTGATATTGTATTATAACTATTGGGTGATAATGTACAATAACTATTGGGTGATAATGTACTGTAACTATTGGGTGATATTGTATTATAACTATTGGGTGATATTGTATTATAACTATTGGGTGATAATGTACTGTAACTATAACTATTGGGTGATAATGTACAATAACTATTGGGTGATAATGTACTATAACTATTAGGTGATAATGTACTATAACTATTGGGTGATAATGTACTGTAACTATTGGGTGATATTGTATTATAACTATTGGGTGATAATGTACTGTAACTATTGGGTGATATTGTATTATAACTATTGGGTGATATTGTATTATAACTATTGGGTGATATTGTATTATAACTATTGGGTGATAATGTATTATAACTATTGGGTGATAATGTACTGTAACTATAACTATTGGGTGATAATGTACAATAACTATTGGGTGATAATGTACTATAACTATTGGGTGATAATGTACTATAACTATTGGGTGATAATGTACTGTAACTATTGGGTGATAATGTACTGTAACTATTGGGTGATATTGTATTATAACTATTGGGTGATATTGTATTATAACTATTGGGTGATATTGTATTATAACTATTGGGTGATAATGTACAATAACTATTGGGTGATAATGTACAATAACTATTGGGTGATAATGTACTGTAACTATTGGGTGATATTGTATTATAACTATTGGGTGATATTGTATTATGACTATTGGGTGATATTGTATTATAACTATTGGGTGATAATGTACAATAACTATTGGGTGATAATGTACTGTAACTATTGGGTGATATTGTATTATAACTATTGGGTGATATTGTATTATAACTATCGGGTGATAATGTACTGTAACTATAACTATTGGGTGATAATGTACAATAACTATTGGGTGATAATGTACTATAACTATTGGGTGATAATGTACTATAACTATTGGGTGATAATGTACTATAACTATTGGGTGATAATGTACTGTAACTATTGGGTGATAATGTACTGTAACTATTGGGTGATAATGTACTATAACTATTGGGTGATAATGTACTATAACTATTGGGTGATAATGTACAATAACTATTGGGTGATAATGTACAATAACTATTGGGTGATAATGTACTGTAACTATAACTATTGGGTGATAATGTACAATAACTATTGGGTGATAATGTACTATAACTATTGGGTGATAATGCACAATAACTATTGGGTGATAATGTACTATAACTATTGGGTGATAATTTACTATAACTATTGGGTGATAATGTACTGTAACTATTGGGTGATTATGTACTATAACTATTGGGTGATAATGTACTGTAACTATTGGGTGATAATGTGCTGTAACTATTGGGTGATAATGTACTATAACTATTGGGTGATAATGTACTATAACTATTGGGTGATAATGTACTATAACTATTGGGTGATAATGTACTATAACTATTGGGTGATATAACTGTGATAATGTACTGTAACTATTGGGTGATAATGTACTATAACTATTGGGTGATATAACTGTGATAATGTACTAACTATTGGTGATAATGTACTATAACTGGTGATAATGTACTGTAACTATTGAGTGATAATGTACTGTAACTATTGGGTGATAATGTACTATAACTATTGGGTGATAATGTACTGTAACTATTGGGTGATAATGTACTGTAACTATTGGGTGATAATGTACTGTAACTATTGGGTGATATTGTACTATAACTATTGGGTGATAATGTACTATAACTATTGGGTGATAATGTACTGTAACTATTGGGTGATATTGTATTATAACTATTGGGTGATAATGTACTGTAACTATAACTATTGGGTGATAATGTACTGTAACTATTGGGTGACAATATACTGTAACTATAACTATTGGGTGATAATGTACTATAACTATTGGGTGATATTGTATTATAACTATTGGGTGATAATGTACTGTAACTATAACTATTGGGTGATAATATACTGTAACTATTGGGTGATAATGTACTGTAACTATTGGGTGATAATATAACTATTGTAACTATTAACTATTGGTGATAATGTACTGTAACTATTGGGTGACAATATACTGTAACTATAACTATTGGGTGATATTGTATTATAACTATTGGGTGATATTGTATTATAACTATTGGGTGATAATGTACTGTAACTATAACTATTGGGTGATAATGTACAATAACTATTGGGTGATAATGTACTATAACTATTAGGTGATAATGTACTATAACTATTGGGTGATAATGTACTGTAACTATTGGGTGATATTGTATTATAACTATTGGGTGATATTGTATTATAACTATTGGGTGATATTGTATTATAACTATCGGGTGATAATGTACTGTAACTATAACTATTGGGTGATAATGTACAATAACTATTGGGTGATAATGTACTATAACTATTGGGTGATAATGTACTATAAATATTGGGTGATAATGTACTATAACTATTGGGTGATAATGTACTGTAACTATTGGGTGATAATGTACAATAACTATTGGGTGATAATGTACAATAACTATTGGGTGATAATGTACTGTAACTATTGGGTGATAATGTACTGTAACTATTGGGTGATAATGTACTATAACTATTGGGTGATAATGTACTATAACTATTGGGTGATATTGTACTATAACCTTTGGGTGATAATGTACTTAAACACATTCCTACAGAGAACGCCCGGTCGGTGTCACACATCAGGAGATGCCCCTCACCAGTTTGAAGTTGCCGTTCTTCCGTTGCTCCCAGTCCATCATGTCATGGAAGATCGGGATCATGATGTTCCGGACCTCGCTCTGAGGCACAAGCGTCACACCCAGGAACGGTCCCATCATTCCAGGGATGAAGTGGGGTTTATTCTCACCTGGGGCACACAGAGGAAGTGGTATGCACGTTATAGGAACACACATGTTATCCAGGAAGGCCAGAATGACGTAGACAGTTGTTTTATAACACCATCTCACCAAGTTTTTGCCACATGCTGAAGAGCTCATAGGCCATCATCACCCTCATATCACCATATCTGCAGTGTTGGGACAGAATACAGGATTGTGTTCCGGCTGTGTACAACTGGATAAAATAACATATGTGCATCGGTAGCTGCTGACTGAACACAAGTTGATGAACATGCACGCACTTGAAAAATGCCAGTGTGGTTTCTACTAATTGCATGTGTTGTTACCTATTTTTCAATAATTTAGTAAAATAGAATAGAGGTACCGGTACGTACTTATCCAGGACTTTCTTTCTCTTGGTCTGGGTCAAAGATTCCAGCTGTAGACTGGGCTGGTTGATGTACAGGACTGTCAGACTGAAGAACGAGTTCCAAACCTTGTACGGAGAACAGACCCATACAAACATCTAATCATATTCCCATTCCACTAAACCTGTGTAGGGTGCTCTGCATTTCCAGACACATTAGATTAAAGATTGATGACGTTCAGAGAATTGCAGTGTACTGTTGTTTGGAAAACCATACAAAGAAAACAAATAGTCCTTATACAGTGAAAGACAAGCCCTCCCATTTAGCTGCTACATGCCCTTGTTCAACGTCACCTTGAAATCAAAATCTGCCTCAGAGAAGTTCTTGTGTAACGCTGGGGACAGGTATTGTGTTGTGGTCACAATGACACTGCAGAAGAAGACACAGGAAAAATGACACAGGATGAATGTAGAGGACACAACTCTAAAAAATACATTCTAATTTCACATGCAACCAGTCTGAATCAACGTTTGGGTGTGTCAGTTCGGGTGGGTCCGTTCGGGTCGGTCCGTTCGGGTGGGTCAGTTCGGGCGGATCAGTTCGGGCGGATCAGTTCGGGCGGATCAGTTCGGGCGGATCAGTTCGGGCGGATCAGTTCGGGCGGATCAGTTCAGGCGGATCCGTTCAGATGGGTCAGTTCGGATGGGTCAGTTCTGGTGTGTCAGTTCAGATGGGTCAGTTCGGGTGTGTCAGTTCGGGTGGGTCAGTTCAGATGGGTCAGTTCGGGTGTGTCAGTTCGGGTGGGTCAGTTCAGATGGGTCAGTTCGGGTGTGTCAGTTCTGGTGTGTCAGTTCGGGCGGGTCAGTTCGGATGGGTCAGTTCGGGTGGGTCAGTTCGGGTGGGTCAGTTCGGATGGGTCAGTTCGGATGGGTCAGTTCGGATGGGTCAGTTCGGGTGTGTCAGTTCGGATGGGTCAGTTCGGGTGTGTCAGTTCGGGTGTGTCAGTTCGGATGGGTCAGTTCGGATGGGTCAGTTCGGGTGTGTCAGTTCGGGTGTGTCAGTTCGGATGGGTCAGTTCGGGTGGGTGTTCGGATGGGTCAGTTCGGATGGGTCAGTTCGGATGGGTCAGTTCGGGTGTGTCAGTTCGGGTGTGTCAGTTCGGGTGTGTCAGTTCGGATGGGTCAGTTCGGGTGTGTCAGTTCGGGTGTGTCAGTTCGGATGGGTCAGTTCGGATGGGTCAGTTCGGGTGTGTCAGTTCGGGTGTGTCAGTTCGGGTGGGTCAGTTCGGGTGGGTCAGTTCGGGTGGGTCAGTTCGGGTGTGTCAGTTCGGGTGTGTCAGTTCGGATGGGTCAGTTCGGGTGTGTCAGTTCGGGTGTGTCAGTTCGGGTGTGTTAGCAAGTATCATCGGCAATATCATGATGGTTAAATTAAACTACCGTAGTTGTGAATTGAACTTTGAATTGGACAAATAGAAATTTGAGTTACTCCTTTTATGTTAGCCCTGTAAATTGTTTATATTAGCCCAATTCACACGTTTTTTTCTGAAAATGAATACCTGCACATTTACTTCCATGTCAATTACACATCCTCACACTGTACTCAGTATGTTTTCACACTGCTCTTTCGCACTTACGGTTGGATGGAAACTGCAATTTGTTGTACTGTACTTATACTGTCCAATGACAATAAAGTAGAATCTAATCTAATATCACCTAATCTGTTTTGCTCTGTGACAGAACGATAGATTTATTAATTGTGATCCTAACGAGCCACTTATTGCCAAGCGGTCAGGTGCTCTAACTGCTAATTGCGAACATAAAGGAAGGATTTGTTAGTGACAGAAGTCAGACTTACTGACTGGTCAGAAGCCTCATGACACTCCAGTCTCTGGGGAAGATGGTGAGCTTCATCAGGTTCCGAAACACGCAGAAAATCTTCAACAGGAACTCCTGGAAGACAGTGGTTGTGAAGGTTATTTCATTCATTATCATCAGCACTTTATTCAGGACAGTGGGTGTGGATATTATTTCATACATTACGATCTGCACAGAATTTAATAGAGGTGGTTGTATTGGTTACTAAATGTATTTTGTTATTTTTTTTACCTTAATTTAAAAAAGGTAGGCCAATTGAGAACAAATTCTAATTTCCAACAGCCACCTGGGGAGAAGCTTGTGATTGAACCCAGGACATCATAAGTCAGGAGTTGTAGTGGTTATTTCATACATTATCATCAGCACAGAATAACATGGAAGTCAGGAGTTGTAGTGGTTATTTCATACATTATCATCAGCACAGAATAACATGGAAGTCAGGAGTTGTAGTGGTTATTTCATACATTATCATCAGCACAGAATAACATGGAAGTCAGGAGTTGTAGTGGTTATTTCATACATTATCATCAGCACAGAATAACATGGAAGTCAGGAGTTGTAGTGGTTATTTCATACATTATCATCAGCACAGAATAACATGGAAGTCAGGAGTTGTAGTGGTTATTTCATACATTATCATCAGCACAGAATAACATGGAAGTCAGGAGTTGTAGTGGTTATTTCATACATTATCATCAGCACAGAATAACATGGAAGTCAGGAGTTGTAGTGGTTATTTCATACATTATCATCAGCACAGAATAACATGGAAGTCAGGAGTTGTAGTGGTTATTTCATACATTATCATCAGCACAGAATAACATGGAAGTCAGGAGTTGTAGTGGTTATTTCAAACATTATCATCAGCACAGAGCATTCTACCCTACGTGAGGTCGGTTGTTGTCAGATCGGCCCAGCAGCTCTCACCTTGAGCTCCTCTTTGCTGTGAAAGTTGTTCAGCAGATGGTGGAAGTGGATCTCCGTCATCTGCCTGAGGAGTGACAGTAGAGTGGACACATACTCCCCCTGGACAGGAAACACACCCCATGTTAGTTGTCTTACATACGATACACAGTATCTGTTCTGCCTCCTGGGCCAAATAAACACCCGACCAGGTAGACTCAGGACGTAGCGTTGCGAAATTATGATACATGGGAATAATCTGAAATTAGGCAAAACTGGGGAGATCTCTTGACAGTTCCTCTCGGTTCCTGCTGACTGGCTGGTTTGTAGCCTATGTGGGGATCCTTATGTTTTTTTAGACAACTTCCCTAACACTTTTGTTTCAGCACCTTTGACATTGTTTTGGTTTATTAGTTAACCCCAGTTTGTGTTCCAGTGGGAACAGCAGGACGGAGCATTTTGTTTGGTGATTGTTTGTGATTATAATTTGTAATAATTGTCTTTCTCTCTTCTTCAGGGAGTTGGGGAGTAGATTTAGAGCTACCCCGGGGTATACATCACCCGTAGGTATACTTCTGTCTAGAACCACTAGCTAGACCTGGGCGGACCACCAGCTGTATGTTTGTTTAGGGCACCTTGGTCGTGTGCCAGATAGGGGTTCTTATGTGTTTGTGTTGCATGGAGTTTAGTGGTTGTGTTTTGTTTATTTCTTTGCTTTGGTCTGTCCAGCCCTCCCCAATTTCCCAAGAACATTACTATTGTTTAGTGTTTACGTAATACTGTGGCTAAATAAAAGCGTAGTTTTTACATTATCTGAGTGTGTCCTTTTCTCGCACCACAACACCATACTTCCTTTGCTGGCATCGGTGGGCCTGAGCAATGGGTTGTCTGGTTCCCCTCCCTTTTGGGAGCTGGATCGTAACAAACTCAGTTCAATTGCAACCCTAACAGCTCAGGTAGGGTGAAATAAAAAGACCCTCTGAATAAGACAGCCTGCTGAATAATGGAGAAGATGGTGCAAGAGAGTTTCTGACCGTAATCTCAGCCGTGCACTGGGGACAACGCTGCCCCCTAGCTGTCTCTAGAGACTTGGACATGATGGACAGCAGCGTTTGGAGCAGCACATCCAACAGACTCTCCACCATCATCTCCACCTCCTCCTGCACGGAAGACTCCTAAGTGAGGAGGGAGAGGAATAAAGCAGGAGAGAGATTGAGATATGGAGGCGAAGGCGAAGTAGGGCAAGCAAGGGGGAGAGAGGGAGAGAGATGGAGGTAAGAAGAGATTAGTAAGAAAGGGGGGAGAGGGCGAATCAGACAGAATTGAATGAATAATTAACGCATTTAAATAAGCTGCTCGACAGACCATTTAAAAGATTAATTCGGCACTCAGTGTAAAGTGGCCTCGATATTAATGCCCGGACAATAAAGCCCAAACAATGACATGGTGTTATGCTTTACTTAATAAGACATGGCATTATGTCACGTTTTGCAGACGAGTTGCTCTTAAATGGCATTTGAAACATGAACTGTTAAGAGGAAATGTGTGGACTGGGTGCACACTGCAGTAGATGTCCTAGTAACCTGTTACCAGATAAATAGCCTCCAGAAATTCATACAAGGTCAGACAAAATGTCAGCCGACTAATGTTCACGATTTAGGGGATCGGTAATCTGATCTGGTTTTAAGGGCACCATTGACCTCTAACATCTACTCAGACTTGGTGTGAAATTCAGTGCAAGATTCATCAGTAGTGATTCATGGGTAGTTGTTCAGTTGTATATTTAGTGGTTGATTCAGACATGATTTCGTTTATGGATTAAATTGTAGATCCAGCTGTGGTGGTTGTTTAATAGTTTCAGAGATTAAGTGATGTACCATAGAACTGGTTTTGATGATGGAAAAAATGCTGGTCAGAATTCCTGAGCAGATGAGCAGCTCCCTCTGCTGGCGAAGGTGAAGATGGATGTGATGTAGGACCACAGGCAGCAGGATACTACGAGACTCTGTGAGAGAAACGTGTTGAGGAGAATCAGATGTAGTAAGATGTTTAACCAGGTTTAACACTAGCATTATACGCTTCCCCAACAAACACTAAATCCATGTATTCAACTCCCACTTTTGGTGAATCAAACAGTTCTCACCGAGTCCTTTTAGCTTGATAATGAATCAGAATCAGAAATGTAAATTCAGTAAGAGTCTCACCAGGGAAAAAGAAGAGTCGGCTCTCAACGGTACGGGCGATGGACTGCAGTTTGACCACATCCATGGACTGGCCAATGTCCACCGTGCTTGGCATGCTACCCAAGGTGCCCCGGACATACTCTGCCACCTCCTGCACCGTGAACATCTGCAGCAGCTCGTCGAAAATGTCCGGAAAACTGTTCAACAATGCTGCCTGATGCGGTTGACGACAGACAAAAGGAAAAAAGGGAAAAATTGTGTTCCTCGTCCAATTTATGACATTATAAACCCGTCAATGTGTTTGTTTTGACCATATGCCACTATACACTATACTCCACTGTCCCTCACTGCTTCATAACTAACAGAGGAAACATGGAAGCTGATGGGCTGGATCTTTAGCCACATTTATGAAAACATGTATTATATATTGACTGTTCTAACAGCTTGATCACCAGTTTATAATATACCTGACACCTCTCGTAATACCCCACTGCTTGTTGCTTCATTGCTTAATTATGCCCACGGTAAGCGAGTTGGAATAACAAAAGATAGCACTTAATTGATTATTTTATTATAACACCCATACAGGAAGTGTAAGTATACAGACTGTTTAAAATACATAAACATAAAATGGGAATGGTGCCGGCGTATCTGAGAAAAAGAGAGAGGTTTACAGCCGCCTGATTGATAATGCAGCACTGGGTGAAGAACACAAGGGGGCGCTGTGACTTACTGAGACAGGAGAAGTGCCTGGAGCATGACTACCATTAAAAGGCATGCAGTTGATCACACCCCTAAACTGTCCAAGAGCAAGCCAGGGTTTGGGCAACAGTAAGAGGGGGATCAAATAATAAAATACAGGTGATGAATGCAATAAAATGTATTACAGGCAACAACAGAGAGACGGTGATGAACAATACATTAAAGAAATGACCTAATAGTAATACAGTAAATGCTACATTTAGTTAAAGCATACAGAACACGAGCAACACCAGAGACAGACAGGTTCAGCCAAACAAGACAAACAGACAGGCCAGCAGACAGACAGACAGGCCAGCAGACAGACAAATAAAAAGACCAGCAGACAGACAGGCAGGCAGGCCAGCAGACAGACAGGCCAGCAGACAGACAGACAGACAGACAAGCCTTCAGGCAGACAGACAAACAGGTCTCCAGACAGACAGGCAGACACACACACAGGCCAGCAGACTAACAGGCAGGCAGGCCAGCAGACAGACAGGCCAGCAGACAGACAGACAGACAGGCCAACAGAAAGACAGGCCAGCAGACAGACAGGCCAGCAGACAGACAGGCCAGCAGACAGACAGGCCAGCAGACAGACAGACAGGCCAACAGAAAGACAGGCCAGCAGACAGACAGACAGGGCAGAAGACAGACAAGCCAGCAGACAGACAGACAGGGCAGCAGACAGACAGGGCAGCAGACAGGCAGGCCAGCTGACAGACAGACAGGGCAGCAGACAGACAGGGCAGCAGACAGACAGGCCAGCTGACAGACAGACAGGCCAGCAGACAGACAGGCCAGCAGACAGACAGACAGGCCAGCAGACAGACAGGCCAGCTGACAGACAGACAGGGCAGCAGACAGACAGACAGGGCAGCAGACAGACAGGCCAGCTGACAGACAGACAGGCCAGCAGACAGACAGGCCAGCAGACAGACAGACAGGGCAGCAGACAGACAGACAGACAGACAGGCCAGCAGGCCATCGGAAAGAGAGAACTACAGCCGGGAGGAATGTTTCGATGTTCTGACCTGTGTGAAGACCAGGGTCTCTGAGCTGCGGCCGTCCAGGCTTAGAACAAAGCGGATGGATTGGAAGAGTTCCTGGATGCTGGCCCTGAACTGCTCCTCCTCCATACCACAGGTCGCCCGCGAGTACAGGATGCGAGACTGGACGATGAACTTAAACAGGTACTCCAGGGCCTGCAGGGTGAACAGACAGGAACACACCAGGTTCTAGGTCCACGAATCACATTACCCTTTTATTAGGGCTTCTGTCCTGTTCTCCATGTTGCCACATACATGGTTCCTTTCTTTATGGCTTGTAATACAATGAACCTTTACATGACCGCTATATCCTTCAATTATACATCTTAGGATCATCATGTATGCCAGTAATCCGCAGTGCAAACAGCAGCATCATATTCCCTGTCATCAGTCTTCCCTGGTCTGATGTGTGTCTGGAAATCTGCTCGGATACAAACCGGCTCCATATGAAACGAACCATTCATTTAGATTACACCGTTTTCTTTTATTGGTTCCTACAGGAATATATTTTTTCTATAAGAGCGGGTCTAAACGTCACATGTTCTGTAGAAAGAAAAGCACGAGCGGAATGTCAAACAGCGGTCGTAATCTTCTGTGTTGATGTGAGCCTTACCCTCATGGCCTCCTGGATGTGGTCCTGTCTGACGACTTCTGCAGAGCGGTCCATGTACCATTTCAGACAGCGTATCAACTCTCTAAACACACACACGAACACAAGATTGTGAAACACTATAGTCGCTGTGGCTACGGAAGCAGTGACAGGTGTGAACTGAAATCTGTGTCTTGTTTTATTTAGAAGCTGCACAATACATTTGAGCGAACACCCCGTTGGTGTCTGTATTTATTTAGTATATATACACAGGTGTTGTATACGTTCCGTGGCCACTCTATTACCTGATCGTTAACACATATATACACAGGTGTTGTATACGTTCAGTGGCCACTCTATTACCTGATCGTTAACACATATATACACAGGTGTTGTATACGTTCAGTGGCCACTCTATTACCTGATCGTTAACACGTATATACACAGGTGATGTATACAGTCAGTGGCCACTCTGTTACCTGATCGTTAACACGTATATACACAGGTGTTGTATACAGTCAGTAGTCACTCTATTATGTACACCTGATCGTTAACACATATATACACAGGTGCTGTATACAGTCAGTGGTCACTCTATTATCCCTCGTGTTGTCCTGGGGTCATTCTGACCCCAAAAAAAATATTTTGCCGAAAAATATGTTTTTTTTTCATTAATTGGTCTGAAAATAAGGGTAGTTGTTTATTACTATGCTCTTTATGAGTCAAACTAATTAGTAGTAATTTGATTGAATTCTGGGTGTTTCACTAAATGTAATAACCTCTGTTGTCCTCTGGGGTCAAAAAGACCCCGCAGCACAAAGTAGTCCAATGGAGCAAATTGTCACATAATACTGCTTGGCAAAACAACTTTGATCTTGTGTGTTTGTTGTGTGGGGTCAAGCAATGGTTATGACAACAACACAAAACAAAACAAGTATTTTCTCACAGGTGTTTGGGGCATTTCACATGTTAGTCTGAGAGAGTCAGGCAGCACAATGAGGAGGCAGACGTTTTATATTGCACATGAGGCTTGCAAGATAATTTTTGATATAAAAGAAAATAATGACCAGGAGGACAATGCTGAATATAATGAGGATGAATCAACTGATGAAGAGGGTTCAGGGTCAGAAGAGGAGGAACATAATGATGAGGTGATAGATCCAACATAGAGACAGCATGCTACTTCTTCCTCTGAAGAAGCCCCCACATCTCTTGCTGCAGAAATGGAAGATGATTATGAATTTTAGGAAATGGATGAACGTGATGATGAGGAAGAATCTGAAGCTGATATGGAATAAGTGTCAGAAGTGAAGCACGGCACCTATTATGATGAAGAATCAACTGATGAGGCACCTATTATGATGAAGAATCAACTGATGAGATAGAATCTGAAGTTGAAATGGAAGAAGTGTCAGAAATGGAGGACAACATATATTATGAAGAAAGAATCAACAGATGAGGTAGAATGAGGAAGAGGACCCAGCTGAGATAGAAGAATATTTCCAGTCAAAGGATGAAACATTGATCTGGTCTTCCATCCCTCCCAGTGACCGGCGAAGAATGTTGTCAGCAGAGAGAGAGACAAGCCACAATGGTCCAACTGCATATGCAAGGTCTCAGATTGATGACATAAAGTCCACTTTTGACCTGTTTCTGCCTATTGAAGACACAGTGCTGAACATGACAAACAAGGAGGGGCAACGCATTTATGGTAACAAGTGGAGAAAGATGAATCAAATGGATTTGCAGCATATGGGTATGTTTTATGTCAATACGGTCTATTGGCTCTAAATTCCCCAAAAAAGCATTTTTTTTCTAATAATGGGTTGAACTGAAGTATGACTAAAGGTGTAACACAAAATCTATTGTAAATTTATACTGTATGCTTTCTAAACAGTCAAACCAGGCGGGGTCATTTTTGACCCCAGAGGACAAAAGGTGTGATTATGGGCTGCCATTTCTAAAAATAAAATTATTCAAAAACAGCATCCTGACTATACTTTGACAAATACCACTCAGTGATAAGTCAAATAGTCAAAATAATATTAGGTCAAAATAATTCATAGTTTTTTTTCAGTTTTGTACTCAAAAACAGGGTATACTTTTATGTAAACAGGGTCATTTGGCTCTAATTTCCCAAAAAAAGCAAAATTTTTTCTAGTAATGGGTTGAACTGAAGTAAGACTAAAGGTGTAACACAGAATTGATTATAAATTTATACTGTATGCTTTATAAACAGTCAAACCATGCGGGGTCATTTTGACCCCAGAGGACAAAAGGTGTAAGGCACCTGGGAGGACAACACGAGGGTTAAGTACACCTGATCGTTAACACGTATATACACAGGTGATGTATACAGTCAGTGGCCACTCTATTACCTGATCGTTAACACATATATACACAGGTGATGTATACAGTCAGTGGCCACTCTATTACCTGATCGTTAACACATATATACACAGGTGTTGTATACAGTCAGTGGCCACTCTATTACCTGATATATACACAGGTGATGTATACAGTCAGTGGCCACTCTATTACCTGATCGTTAACACATATATACACAGGTGATGTATACAGTCAGTGGCCACTCTATTACCTGATCGTTAACACATATATACACAGGTGTTGTATACAGTCAGTGGCCACTCTATTATATACACCTGATCGTTAACACGTATATACACAGGTGATGTATACAGTCAGTGGCCACTCTATTACCTGATCATTAACACATATATACACAGGTGCTGTATACAGTCAGTGGTCACTCTATTACCTGATCGTTAACACGTATATACACAGGTGATGTATACAGTCAGTGGCCACTCTATTACCTGATCATTAACACATATATACACAGGTGCTGTATACAGTCAGTGGTCACTCTATTATGTACACCTGATCGTTAACACGTATATACACAGGTGTTGTATATGTTCAGTGGCCACTCTATTATGTACACCTGATCGTTAACACATATATACACAGGTGATGTATACAGTCAGTGGTAACTCTATTATATACACCTGATCGTTAACACGTATATACACAGGTGCTGTATACAGTCAGTGGTCACTCTATTATATACACCTGATCGTTAACACATATATACACAGGTGTTGTATACAGTCAGTGGTAACTCTATTACCTGATCGTTAACACATATATACACAGGTGTTGTATACGTTCAGTGGCCACTCTATTACCTGATCGTTAACACGTATATACACAGGTGAGGTATACAGTCAGTGGCCACTCTATTACCTGATCATTAACACATATATACACAGGTGCTGTATACAGTCAGTGGTCACTCTATTATGTACACCTGATCGTTAACACGTATATACACAGGTGTTGTATACATTCAGTGGCCACTCTATTATATACACCTGATCGTTAACACGTATATACACAGGTGATGTATACAGTCAGTGGTCACTCTATTATATATACCTGATCGTTAACACGTATATACACAGGTGTTGTATATGTTCAGTGGCCACTCTATTACCTGATCGTTAACACGTATATACACAGGTGTTGTATATGTTCAGTGGCCACTCTATTACCTGATCGTTAACACATATATACACAGGTGTTGTATACAGTCAGTGGCCACTCTATTATGTACCCCTGATCGTTAACACGTATATACACAGGTGTTGTATACAGTCAGTGGCCACTCTATTACCTGATCGTTAACACATATATACACAGGTGTTGTATACGTTCAGTGGCAACTCTATTACCTGATCGTTAACACGTATATACACAGGTGCTGTATACAGTCAGTGGTCACTCTATTATATACACCTGATCGTTAACACATATATACACAGGTGTTGTATACAGTCAGTGGTAACTCTATTATGTACACCTGATCGTTAACACAAATTGCCAAACAGCAAATCACCTGGTTTTAAGTCAATATATGAAGAATGGGTAACAGTTTAGATTACGGGTACAGTAATAACCATTAACTAATACATTAACTGACATGAATTAAATACTTAATAATGCATTAACTAGGTTTGCATGTGTTAATAAACACATTAACCAATGATTTATTAACGGTCAAACACCAGGCTACGGTATTTCTAATAGTGATTCTGATAGTATTCAATGGATCATGAATGTATCATTTCAATGCTACAACACAAGTACTCATTGTTGCAGAGTATGTGCATGCACATGAGGCCACACCCGGTTCAAAAAGGAAAACCTCCATCCATGTCACAACGCATCACCTCAAGCTGCTTCCGCCAACAGGACAGTGACATCAACTCCAGCGGCTCAAACATCCACAAGATCTCAATCCGTTAGAGTACCTTTATATGACGTGGAAAGGGAGGTTCGCCGTATGAACGTGTGCCCGGAAAATGCTGAGAGGAATTCGAGCTGTTCTGATTACAGCTGACCTAACATAGTGGCCACTGAGTATAATAGCCGAGAGCAGACCGACATGGCCTCCACATAGCAACACAAGTCGACAAGAAAAAACCCAGAAGCAGTTCTAAAGGTGGACGCTATTACTTGTAGGCCAGGGCTCCTGCGTAGTGGTTCTGGATGTAGGCGTCCATGACAGGACGAAAGTGGTAGAAACGACTATCCCTGAGAAGGTTGATGATGAACACCTGAGGGCAGGAAGACAGGGAGAAATTAGATTACCATCGATCTCTTAACGGGCCGAAAGCGAGCCGAGGATGCGACAGCGGTGAGGGGAGGTCGGTTTGCGGTCGATCACCGGGTCGGGTCACGGACTGTTCTTTTCACTGTATCACGAGGCGACACAGACGCAGTGAGAGTGCATCGTGTCCGACGCAGACAGAACCCGGTACGGTTCTTGCCCGAGTTAAAAGACGGTTGAACCTACATGCATAATGATTACTCAATGGTTACCTAGACGATCCACATGGTCACATATTGGAAGTAATGCTTAAATGCTGATTTATACAAACACACGAGAGTGTGCGAGGTTCGGGATATACAGCGTATACTCAATGTTCATTGCGAACACAACTCCACGTGTTACAATTTTATTATTTAACTGTATCCTTTTCTATTCCTAACCTTCTGTGTTGTTGGAAAAATACCACCAGTGAAACTTTCACCTGTATTCTACAGCGGTTTCATATAAAGAAGGTGCCAGATAAAATGGGATTTTAACCCATAAACACACACACACAAACATTGAATGTGACACTTACCAATGACTGAAAAACCAGTGGTCCGTATTTATCCGTGTTGTCATCCAGCAGACCAAAGAGCGTATCTAGGACGTCTCGTAGGAACTGGAGGCGAGAGGAGCCAGCTCCGTCAATACCCCATCATAGTCATCCAGAAGCAATAATACTGGCTACCCATCACAAAGTGTTTGGCTAAAAGGTGCAGAGACGTGCGTTCTGGATGTATGTATCGACTGACATGCCGGGTGTTACCTTAACAATCTCCTCTCCATTGATGTGGCGTAGTCGACCCAGGATGTCCAATACCTTGTCGGGATGAGCTTTCCAGTTCAACAGGGCAAGGAGATCCACTGGACACAGTCAGGAGACAGTAAATGAGAAATGCAGTATAGACTTTTTAAGGAAAGTTTTTACTCAAGGCATTGTTGTAGCGCTGTGAGTGTAGTGGAAATGCTGTGTTTTGCGACTTCCCGGTAAACCAGAATGGACAGATGTTCTCATAATACAAAATAAATGTTTGATCTGATGACTACCCAAGGTTTTATATGACATCTCTTATATGACATCCGTCTGATGTAGCTAGGACATATTCCGCTGCTCTCACATTGTGTTGTGGCAGTATTTTGCACACAAATCATACAAATGGCTTGAGTAGGTGTGTCAAAGTGCAAAACATATAAGCAACTGTCAGCAGAACATTCCATGAATCTCCAATTATAAAACATAATTATAAATAAATTATTATTATAAATCAAAGGCGCTATTTCCTGGAATCAGACGGTGTTTCAACTCGTACATCCGGGGGAACGTTCTGAGTTTGTCGGGGTTGTCTGTACCGTTCTGGGTGAGCTTGGTGGAACAGAGCTGTGTGGAGACCCAGAATGTCTCCTTGGGGTTCCTCTGGAACGGCAGACTGGAGGGAAGGTTGGGACAGCTGTTGAAATCATCCTTGCAGCAGGGCATGCTCAGGTACAGTCCCTGGTTACTGAACGTCGCATTCTCATCACACTGGGGACACAACAGAGATGTCAAAGGTCACCGACCATGACTTCTAAAACGTGCAATAGGCTACATACAAGGCCTGCGAAACCCCACCTTGTAGACATAAAGCTCATGGCTCTCATCTGACAGCGTCGTCCCGTCCTCCCTCATCAATGGAGTAAAGGCAAAACCAAAAAGCTTTTTCTCCCCTTTGTCTTTAGCTGAGGAGCAACAGAAAGGCGTTACCGTACAGTCGCCGTACAAACTCACTCAACAGTCCTAAGCGTTACTGCGGCTCGTCATCAAGTCCACAACGAGATAACGACAAGATGGGTAACTTTCTGAGTTTGGCCCTGAGCCGTTAGACCTACTGGAACAGTGTCGGAACTCGAAGCGCAGGTGTGACCCTCTGAAGCGGTCGATGGGGATGGGGAGTTTGATCATCTCACTCCAGCGAGGACTGTTGTTGTGGTACAGGACAAAAGAGCGGTGCTCGTTGGTGTTGGGTTCGCCATTACCCAGACTGATGCAGTCCTGACCGGGAGAAAAGAGAGAGAGGAGCGGCACAGCTTAGAATGGATGGATAAGTGGTCGGACGAAGGCATCGACAGGCGGTTGGATTCATGGTGGACAAACGTTCAGAGGCATTGGCGACCGAGCGACCGGAATGTTCCCCGGTACCTTAAGCGTGTCTCCATCGGCATAAAGCACATAGACGGTGACCTCAATGTTTTTCTGGACGCTCTTGCCGCCCCTCTCAAAGTCCCCTCGTTCAAGAGTCAGATACAGGTCGTTGCGAGTGTCACCTAGGATACGGACGAAAAGTCAAACCAAGATGTTAATCACTGACAGAGTTCTGTTCCGGAATATTCTCTAAGGCCGACCAAGCTTCAGTGTCACTACAATTCAGAGAAACAGGCCTTGGAATGCCCCGGAGAGTATGCGGATCCCTCGGTCGAGTGACAACTCTCCCGGCTAGCCAAATATAGCCCAGCTCCCCACTAGAGACCAGAGGTTTAGTCCCGAACCTTCTCCCCACCCGGTAATATACATCGCTGTTCCATAATGCCTGAATAAAAATCCCTATTTATATGATAAATAAGGAATGATAACATCCCTAGAAGCTTCAACCCTAGGACAGAACCTGTCCCCTGTGTAAGACTGATAAAAGTTTCATGAGAACGGAAATGTTTGTTTATACCGTTTCCGTTTTTTTTTCTGCCGTAGCTTCCTCCTTCTCTGCCTTCTTTTGTAGCTTACCTGAGCCACGAGCGATCCGGGAGTCGCCATTCGTACGAGCACGTACGCTATGAATTAGCATGCAATGCTGACAACGTGATCGTTCCTGTCAGCAGAAAAGAAAATAGCCCTCCCGAGCTGTAACATAAACAGTAGCTCGTAACAAAATCGCAGTGCCTCCTCCGAGGTCAGTCGCTTCATGGAAAAGATATCACTGACGACAATGGACAGATATATTGCAGTTATTTATAAAATCAAATTAATGTTATTTATATCTTCCTAATTTCTATTGGGACGTATGAGTCGGAGAGAGGTGTAGATAGGTGTTTTAAGATCAGGAGTGAATGGAACTAAAGGTTGTTTGTGTGCAGACTGTGTTATTAATCTCAATGGAGGTCCAGAAGTGACGCTGAATGATAAACATACGAGACACACACACACACACACAAATGTTTATATTGCTGTCTCATGTTCCCTCACACACACACTCACTTATTCATGCACACGCACACACACACACACGTTAACAGAATCTTTAACGGAGTTCTTTGCAAACTGTCACAGTAGACGCCTCTAACCCAAATGTTGTTGGAAGTAAAAAATGACTGGCCTAGATTCTTCTCAGTAGAAGTGTGGTTACCGTATTTCGAAAGAAACATCTGCTTGTGAGATTTCTGGACCAAGCCTGGCATCCAACTGTGTCTCTCCGACTGTTGTCCTTCTCAACATCTGCTTATATAAAACACAGTTCATCACCCAATTCCCTTGGATAAAACGCAAGCCATATTCTCTGGACTTCCTCCCTACCTTCTAATGACTACTCCCTAACTACTACTCTCATCTGGTACCGTGACAACCGGGTGATACCCGGCAGCTCATTGGGCAGTTCACGGTGCTCGTCACAGGCAGGATATAGTTTGATCCCCATGACCATCAGTTGTTTGCCTGTGGTGGCCAATGACCCGGTGAAACCCTGTGTGGTCCCGCCCGTCTAACCCCTCACCTGGCAGGATGACGTCAGGGAAGCCCAGTTTGCGTGTGATGGCCAGGGTCCTGGTGAACACCGCCTGGTTCTCCCTCCTGATCTGATCCAGCTCACCCCGAAGCAGCTGCAGCGAGATGATGAGGCCTGGGGTGAAGGGAAGGATGGAGGGAGAAAAATGAACAGGGAGAGGGGAGGGAGTCGGGAAGGAAGTAGTAGGGAGAGAAGGGACGAGAGAGAGACGGGGGGAGGGGGAACGGGAGAAGGGAGCGATAAAAGAGAGCGCGAGAGTGGGGAGGAACAGAGGGGTATTATGGGACATTAGTCACAGTGCGGGGGTGGACGGGACGGACAGAAACACGGATATAGAGATAGTCAGAGAGAGGATGAGAGCGCTAGGGTGACATGAGGAATAGATAAAAAGTGCAGGATATGGAAAAAGACAAGATGTCCGAATGCAGTGACTCATACTCCAGACCGAAGGGGCAACATAAAGGTACACGTCTCGGTTTATAGGTCTTACGCTGCAATAGTTTCGATGTTCGGGGAACAGGGTCTGTCTGAATTTTATGCTATGGTAGTCTTTTGTATCTAGGGAATGCACCCGCTGTAATCTCTAGTGTCCTGGTTATACGTGGTTACCTGGGTTTTAGGTTGGTTATATGTTTGAGGATTCTTCGCAGTGGGAGTGTCAATAATGGCGTTACCATGATGGAGTTTTATACCACTAGGGTCCATGTTCTGTGCTTTGCTGTTGAATAAAGTAGACCTTTCCTGGGGTTGTGTGGTGAAAGGAACACAGGAATTGCATTAAACATCTGTTCGTATTTACCGTCTCATTCTTCCGACCAAGCTCGCCATATTGGTGTCAGAAGTGGGATATAAACCATTGGAAGAACATTTTGAAAAGCTGGAAAGTGTGCACAAACAGACCCAGAATAACAGCTAACAATTTCAAACAGCCACGCAAGAGGAACTGGACCTCCACGCCTTTCTGCGAGGGCTCACCCCAGGGAGCAGAGGCGCCGACATGTCTGCCTTGCGTGACGCTCCAGCAAAAGGTTCCTACTTGCCAACCACATGTCATGTTGGGCAAATAAGATGAGGCAGATAGAAGAAGACAGAAGAGACAGAAGAGGTCTGCCAAGTCCAGCTTTCACCACGACAGAGCCAGCACTGACCTCCCGTGTCCAGGCAATGTCCCCACTGGCTGACCCACCAATGCTATTGATGCAACAAGCCTGGCCACATAGCCTGCAACAGCCCAGCACAAGAGCCAAAAGCCAGAGCCACTCAATAAGCAGGTAACTACAGAGGAGTGGTCTAGTGAGAGGTTTATCACTCCAGTGTTAAAGGTTTGGTCACTAACCACCAACCAGATTGTCACAGTGACTGGAGAAAAACTGGCATAGGAGGGAATAAGACCAGGAGACCAGGTGTTTGTGCACAGATCCTTGCTTGCCGACATAAGGGATCCATGCATCATTTGCCTGGACCTGCTGACCCGCTGTCACCTGTTGACCAGTCCAGGCGAGAGAAGAAGAACTGGCCTAAAAACCAGCGAGCCAGTAGTCAAACAGCGGCCCTCCCTGAAGATCCGAGCTCCTGTGCTTCATCGCTCCAGTGTGCCAGTCAACCATTCAAGCCGCCCACTGACAAGGGAGACAACATTCCTGGGGAATTTGATCAGTGCTCGCGCTGTAGCCAGTGACCAAACTAAAGTGGCAGCCGAGAGAAACTAACCAACCCAAGCTCACATCAGCGAGCTACAAAGGTTTCTGGACATGGGGTCATAATAACAGCGCGTCATCCGAGACTTTGCCAAGATCGCCTCCACCAGTTGACCGACGAGGGCCGACCATTCGTTTTGGACAACGCCGGTGTGGCAGCCTTTAGCTGATTCAAGACTCTTAACGAATCCCCCATAATGGCCTACCCTGACCCATCAGCCCTACATCGTGGACACGCCAACAATGTGAGGGTCGGGGCTGTCCTTTCTCAGCCAGATGGAGAGGGTGAGCGTGCCGCAGCCTACTGTAACTGGGCCTTGAGCTCTGTGATGGCGATTTCTTCATCTTCACTGACCACACCTCGCTCACGTGGCTCCTAAACTTTAAACATCCTGAAGGCAAGGTGGCTCGGTGGCTGGAGGATCTCCAAGAGTATGACATCGAAATCCAGCATCGGGCAGGAAGACATCATGGCAACAACGATGTGCTCTCCCACTGGCAGCAATCCAGACTGTCGGCAATGAGGAGGGGTGGCTCCCGGTAACCCACCCGCAGAGGGAAAAGCAGAAGGCAGACAAGACCCTGGCATTGATGAAGAGCTTGCTGGATGGGCCGCGCCCGAGTGGACAGAGGTGTCAGCGCTGGGGCATGAGGTAAAGGCCTACCAATTTCAATGGGGCAACCTTGAGCTTGTTTCCGGGGTGTCGTAGAGGAGCTGGCAGGCAGACGAGACCCTGGCATTGGTGAGGCGTTCGCTGGAGATGGGCTGGCACCCAGAGTAGACAGATGTGTCAGCAGACGGGCACGAGGTAAAGGCCTACCACTCTCGATGGGGTAACTTTGCACTCTGCCGGGGTGGCGTATTGAAGCTGGCAGGCAGGCTTCAGGGCGAGGGCTGAACCTGTTTTAGTTTCTAGTGCCCTGTACACTCCTTCTTCAGGACTTTCAGATTGTCCAAGACTTAGTGGGTGCAGAGCACTAAAGAAACGCCAAAACCCTAAGGGGGGAGGCCTTCAAAGGGCGGTTCTACTGGCCTGGTTGTTGTTGTTGTTGAGACCATATGTGACCCATTGACCCCACCAGATGTGACCCATTGACCCCACCAGATGTGATCCATTGACCCCACCAGATGTGACCCATTGACCCCACCAGATGTGACCCATTGACCCCACCAGATGTGACCCATTGACCCCACCAGATGTGACCCATTGACCCCACCAGATGTGACCCATTGACCACACCATATGTGTTCCATTGACCCCACCAGATGTGTTCCATTGACCCCACCAGATGTGATCCATTGACCCCACCAGATGTGATCCATTGACCCCACCAGATGTGACCCATTCACCCCACCAGATGTGACCCATTGACCCCACCAGATGTGACCCATTGACCCCACCAGATGTGATCCATTGACCCCACCAGATGTGACCCATTGACCCAACCAGATGTGACCCATTGACCCCACCAGATGTGACCCATTGACCCCACCAGATGTGACCCATTGACCCCACCAGATGTGACCCATTGACCCCACCAGATGTAACCCATTGACCACACCATATGTGACCCATTGACCCCACCAGATGTGACCCATTCACCCCACCAGATGTGACCCATTGACCCCACCAGATGTGACCCATTGACCCCACCAGATGTGACCCATTGACCCCACCAGATGTGACCCATTGACACCACCAGATGTGACCCATTGACCCCACCAGATGTGACCCATTGACCCCACCAGATGAGACCCATTGACCCTAGCTGACATTGCGTATCCTCTGCTGATGCTCTGCCAGGCCTGTTCTGCAGCCATCATTAGCTGTTGTTTGTTTTGAGTCATTTTTCTCTTAAGTTTGATCCTTAGCAACTGCAGACATGTTGATTTGAATGTAAATCTGAAGGCTGACCTTCAAATACCTTTCTTTTTTCTTGATAAATTCAGTTGTTGCTATGGCAATATGTCTGAGTTTATTGTCTTGCTGTATGGTGAAGCATCATCCAAAGATTTTGGAGGCATTTGCTTAAATATTATCAGACCAGATGTTTCTGAACTATATAAACCAGTTCCAGTGGCAGCTAGACACCCAAGATATAACAGTCCTTTTCTTATTAGCTCACAGAAAAGCTGCTATGCTGAGAACCATTTGGTTCCTCACAAATTCCTCCCACCATTACTCTGATATTTGTTCATCTTTGCCTAATCCGTCCTAAAGTACCTTTTCACAGAACCCTCTATGGCCTTCAGGGTACTGGAACTCTTCTTTTTAATAAATACATGTTTTATTGCAAACTAGTGGTTTGAACCTTGCAGTGTAGCCTATACAGTTCTGCTGTTGGAGACTTCAGCACATAATAATGAATGACGCATCAACACCTACTCCACTTGTTTACGATATCAGATTTTCCCTTTGGCTAGGTTTTTTGATTACTATTCTATTTTCACAATGTCTTCGTTGATTTTCAATGACCACTATTTAGTGCTGAGACAACACCTAACAAACGAATAGTACATACCAAGATAATTGCCCTCTTACTTTTGTAGCCCTGAGAAACGTTTGACAGTGTACAAAAAGTGTCCTGTTCGAAAAGGTGAAACCAATATATAGACAAATACCCTATGAAAATCTAAGAGTCCGCCAAATATCGTCAACAAGGAGTTTTCAAATTCTTTCAATTGAATTTTAATTGAGGTCATAAATCGGCTGCGATGCAATGGAACTGACCCAAACCATTACCCCCTCGATGCCAAGACAGTAACGGATGAACATAAACATGTACCATAGTTGGTGCTGGGAGCGGAGTACTTGGTGCTGGACTTGCGGATGATGTTCTCGTGGATCTGAAACCACTCGTTCTCATTGTTACATCTGGAGGAAAAGACAGAGAAAAGTGACACGGCACATTAGAGTGAGACGACCGCGAGACGACCGTGAGACGACCGGAGAAACGTCGAGGGTGGACAAGACGTGGGAGGCAAACCGAAACAGGGTGTACGCCCTAAGCCTTTTTTCTCCTTGGAGTGAAGGTACCAGCAGAACATGATCTAGAGCAGCATGCTCCCACCAAATGCACACACCACTAAACTGAGGCGACAGCAAGCTCCTCCTGTGTGGTTCGGTCCTCCTCACCAGGCTTTTTATAATAACCGTAGGATACGCGGGCCCCTGGGATTCGCACAGGGGGAAACGAGCGGACCGGAGCCTTATAGGAGCGGACAGTCTGGAGGCAGCTCTGCTCCACAATCACAAAGCTGTTCCCGTTTTCAAGACAGACACGCTTCCTGCCTCCGAAGAGACACTCGCACAGGGCCATTTCTAATCACCGTCATAACAATAGCATTTGAGTTTGAATTGCTCTATTCTCCTAGTGTGTTCTACGCCAAGGGGAAATGGGAATTCAAAGGCAATCATTGCCGCAGTAGAATTCTGTGGAATATGCCCCTGAAAAAGAGGGAACAGATAGTGTGAAAATATACAGAAGGTTTTGGAGCGGTACCCCAAAATGTTGCTGGTTCGAATCCCTGAGCCAACAAACAAATAATCTGTCACTCTGTCCTCGAGCGAGGTGCTTAACCCTAATCGCTCCTGTAAGTCGCTCCGGATAGGACTCAATTAATAACTTCTAAAACAAGGAGGAAGAGAGTTGGAGGATGGAAGGAATATTTGCTACAGGAAGATTTGCTACAGAAAGATTTGATACTGGAAGATCCACTATAGGAAGATTTGCAACCGGAAGATCTGCTATAGGAATATTTGCTACAGAAAGATCTGCTATAGGAATATTTGCTACAGAAAGATCTGCTACAAGAAGATCTGCTACAAGAAGATCTGTTATAGGAATATTTGCTACAGAATGATCTGCTACAGGAAGATCTGCTATAGGAAGATCTGCTATAGGAAGATTTACTACAGGAAGATCTGCTACAGGAATAGTTGCTACAGAAAGATCTGCTACAGGAAGATCTTCTATTGGAAGATTTGCTACAGGAAGATTTGGTACAGGAAGATTTGCTACAGGAAGATTTGCTACAGGAAGATCTGCTATTGGAAGATTTGCTACAGGAAGATTTCTTACGGGAAGATTTGCTACAGGAAGATGTGCTCCAGCAATCCATTTAGTCACTGACTCAGAATGCGTAGCTCGGGGTTATTTCCCCTCTTTGTTCCTCATCAAACTTTGTCCTCTAACTTTTTTCATTTGTCTAAGTGTCATCTCACTTTTTTCAGATGCAAACACACACACACACACACACACACTTTCTCATCATCTCCATTACTCTTTCAGTCCTTCCTGCTCCCTCTCTCTCCCTCTTTCTCTCTCTCTCTCCCCACCTCTCTTTCTCCCTCCCTCTCTCTCTCGCCCCTCTGTCTCTCTCTTTCTCCCCACCTCTCTCTCTCTCACCCTCCCTCTCTCTCTCACTCTCTCTAGTCTTTCTCCGTCTTTCTATCTCTCATCTCCCCATTCATTGGCAGGGATACAGGAATGTCTCTCTCTATAGGTTGGCTAACAGAGGGAGCCAGAGTCACATCACGCCAAGAGCAGAATCTTAGGCCCTGGTTAAGCAGATATTGACTTCCCAGAGGACACTTCATTATCATCCCTGTCCAAAAGCCGTGTGCACCGACACAGTCACGTGCATCGTAGGGAACGCTCACACAACACGGGCAAAGCACGCATGCCTCGGTACACACGGGCGAATAAAAGCCAATGGCGTAGTCTTTTTCACAGTCATGTTGAAACAGATATCTTTGTGAAAGGCTGATGACTCAGCGTTTGTCGTCTGGCTATCACCTCACACTTAATCCATTTAGATGGCGTCGCTATTTACAAAGTCTCCATCTACGCACGGAACGCTGGAGTCAGCGAAAGTGCGGTTTGGAAAAAATCTCTCCTGTGCGAGTCACTTCGGATAATCTGCTAAATGATTCAAATGTGGAATAATACAGTAAGTCAAGACCAGGCAGTGACTCACGTGTAAACTTTAAGGACAAAGTCCTTCTCCTCTTTGAGGTCGGTGATGGTGTGGAACACGTCACTCATGGCTAATACGGCGCAACCGTACGGTCTTCGGTACTGGACGTGGGGCGGGCCCTTCTTGGAGTCATTCAACAACATGCGACCTGGAGACGACCACGACATTTACAACGTTAGCATTAGCCGCGCGTGTTTATTGGGAAATGACCTCGTCCACATTTCTGTTACGCGGACCGAGCAGAAGCTTACCAGTGCGTATAACCTGTGCCACAATGTAAAGGTCTCTCTTCAGGTCTTTACTGCTCAAATCCTGAGGAGAAAATAGAAAAACATGTTTTAAAGAAAATACTGTTGCACACTTCGTTCCTGTCAGTAAATGCAAGAAATACACTCAACAACTGTATCTGAAAAAAACCCATTACATTAGAAAAAATGCTTATCCGACAATATTATTTATTCAGATTGTGCCGTGCTACTGTCAACGTCATTTAACTGACATTAGGAACATATTTATAGCATATCCAAAAGCAAAATCCTAGAAGTGTTTATCAAAAGGAATAAGAAGAAATACATGTGGATTGATTAGATCCACATCTAATAAATAGCATGTTATTAATTGCATTTCACAGTAAAGCGGCGTAACATGAAGCCACCGAGACGTACCGTGAACAGAGCACACAGGCGCTCAACTTTCTCTGGGTTCTTTGGTCCTCCATTTTTGTTCAGTCTCACCATAAACTTCTCACTGTGGAGGGAGACATTTGCTAAGGTCAATCGGCACACATCACCTGCTATTTTCTCCTCATAAGACTAAGCTGTCCCATCTTGCTCTTGGTGTATTTTCCAAGAGCTTGACGCCTAGAACTTTACTAGACCGTGCTGTCAGAGGTGTAAATGGGTTATGTCTGGGAGTGAGGCTGGTATAAGGGTGGTGTAAGGGTTTTGGTTGTGTGCTGTGTCCATTATGTCGGCTTGACTTGGGCCTAATGTGGATCACGGGGGTTGTGTGTGTGTGTTACTGCATGGCCTGTCTTCAGAAGTTGTAGTTGTTGTCCTCTGCCTTCTAAGATAGTGTGTGACACTTTCCCTACTGTGGTTTCTGAGGTCTAATGTCAAATCCCCCGCTCGTGTGAAGATGTTCTGTGGGTAAAGGTGTTTTGTTAGTGAGTATGTACTCTCTGAAGATGCTCTGTGTGTGATTTTGTTTAAGCGTATATGTGTCCGTTGTTTAAATGTGTCCAGTGTGTAAATGTGACCTGTGTGTGAATGTGTCCAGTGTTTGAATGTGTCCAGTGTTTGAATGTGTCCAGTGTTTGAATGTGTCCAGTGTTTGAATGTGTCCAGTGTTTCAATGTGTCCAGTGTTTCAATGTGTCCAGTGTTTCAATGTGTCCAGTGTTTCAATGTGGCCAGTGTGTGAATGTGTCCAGTGTGTGAATGTGTCCAGTGTTTCAAAGTGTCCAGTGTTTCAATGTGTCCATTGTATGAATTTGTCCATTGTATGAATGTGTTTCCAGTGTGTAAATTTGTTTCCAGGGTGTGAATGTTTCCAGTGTTTGAATGTGTCCAGTGTTTGAAGGTGTCCAGTGTTTGAATGTGTCCAGTGTTTGAATGTGTCCAGTGTTTGAATGTGTCCAGTGTTTGAATGTGTCCAGTGTTTGAATGTTTCCAGTGTTTCAATGTGTCCAGTGTTTCAATGTGTCCAGTGTTTCAATGTGTCCAGTGTTTCAATGTGTCCAGTGTTTCAATGTGTCCAGTGTTTCAATGTGTCCAGTGTTTCAATGTGTCCATTGTATGAATTTGTCCATTGTATGAATGTGTTTCCAGTGTGTAAATTTGTTTCCAGTGTGTGAATGTTTCCAGTGTTTGAATGTGTCCAGTGTTTGAAGGTGTCCAGTGTTTGAATGTGTCCAGTGTTTGAATGTGTCCAGTGTTTGAATGTGTCCAGTGTTTGAATGTGTCCAGTGTTTCAATGTGTCCAGTGTTTCAATGTGTCCAGTGTTTCAATGTGTCCAGTGTTTCAATGTGTCCAGTGTTTCAATGTGTCCAGTGTTTCAATGTGTCCAGTGTTTCAATGTGTCCAGTGTTTCAATGTGTCCAGTGTTTCAATGTGTCCAGTGTTTCAATGTGTCCAGTGTTTCAATGTGTCCAGTGTTTCAATGTGTCCAGTGTTTCAATGTGTCCAGTGTTTCAATGTGTTCAGTGTTTCAATGTGTCCAGTGTTTCAATGTGTCCAGTGTTTCAATGTGTCCAGTGTTTCAATGTGTCCAGTGTTTCAATGTGTCCAGTGTTTCAATGTGTCCAGTGTTTCAATGTGTCCAGTGTTTCAATGTGTCCAGTGTTTCAATGTGTTCAGTGTTTCAATGTGTCCAGTGTTTCAATGTGGCCAGTGTGTGAATGTGTCCAGTGTGTGAATGTGTCCAGTGTTTCAAAGTGTCCAGTGTTTCAATGTGTCCATTGTATGAATTTGTCCATTGTATGAATGTGTTTCCAGTGTGTAAATTTGTTTCCAGGGTGTGAATGTTTCCAGTGTTTGAATGTGTCCAGTGTTTGAAGGTGTCCAGTGTTTGAATGTGTCCAGTGTTTGAATGTGTCCAGTGTTTGAATGTGTCCAGTGTTTGAATGTGTCCAGTGTTTCAATGTGTCCAGTGTTTCAATGTGTCCAGTGTTTCAATGTGTCCAGTGTTTCAATGTGTCCAGTGTTTCAATGTGTCCAGTGTTTCAATGTGTCCAGTGTTTCAATGTGTCCAGTGTTTCAATGTGTCCATTGTATGAATTTGTCCATTGTATGAATGTGTTTCCAGTGTGTAAATTTGTTTCCAGTGTGTGAATGTTTCCAGTGTTTGAATGTGTCCAGTGTTTGAAGGTGTCCAGTGTTTGAATGTGTCCAGTGTTTGAATGTGTCCAGTGTTTGAATGTGTCCAGTGTTTCAATGTGTCCAGTGTTTCAATGTGTCCAGTGTTTCAATGTGTCCAGTGTTTCAATGTGTCCAGTGTTTCAATGTGTCCAGTGTTTCAATTGTATGTGTCCAGTGTTTCAATGTGTCCAGTGTTTCAATGTGTCCAGTGTTTGAATGTGTCAATGTGTCCAGTGTTTCAATGTGTCCAGTGT
This sequence comes from Dallia pectoralis, assembly GCA_029465975.1. Lineage (NCBI taxonomy): Eukaryota > Metazoa > Chordata > Actinopteri > Esociformes > Umbridae > Dallia > Dallia pectoralis. The sequence continues at coordinate 7,725,071 of CM055728.1, forward strand.
TTCAATGTGTCCAGTGTTTCAATGTGTCCAGTGTTTCAATGTGTCCAGTGTTTCAATGTGTCCAGTGTTTCAATGTGTCCAGTGTTTCAATGTGTCCAGTGTTTCAATGTGTCCAGTGTTTCAATGTGTCCAGTGTTTCAATGTGTCCAGTGTTTCAATGTGTCCAGTGTTTCAATGTGTCCAGTGTTTCAATGTGTCCAGTGTGGGAATGTGTCCATTGTATGAATGTGTCCATTGTATGAATGTCTCTCCAGTGTGTGAATGTCTCTCCAGTGTGTGAATGTCTCTCCAGTGTGTGAATGTCTCTCCAGTGTGTGAACAATACTGTTGAAATGTCCGAGCAGCGCTGACTGTGCCTGTACCTGATTGGCTTGTTGTCTCGGGTGTCGTAGAGGGAGAAGAAAACATCTGCGTCCTCACTGATGGTGTTGTACGTAAAGCTTTTCAGGTTGACGAAAAGGTGGTGCTGCACCGGAACACGGCAACCGTCTCCATGGCGTTGGCGCGTGCTGTCGCCCTGAGAACGAACGGACGACGAACACTAACAAGACAGGTCCTTACCACAGGGCAACGCTCAAACAACGCCGCACACATGCTACTCGTATCCATTATGTTGTTACCGTGCAGAAACGATGGCGGATGTGCTATGTTAGCTAGGTTGAAATAAAACGGGCCGGCCTCTGTTTTGTGGTGGTATTCACATCTAGCGGCCACCATTCAAAACGGTGGCGTGTGTTCAGTCAGTGAAATGAGTGACAACGCTGGTGTACGAAACACTTCTGATCGTTGATATCGTGGCGGCGCCTGAAATCACTAAGCACCAGCGAAGCTTCACTTAACTCGTTATTTCCAAGGATATTGTATTTAGGACCGTACCTGGTTTGTGCTTGTCTGGCCACAGTGTCTGCTGGAGGCGTGCTGTAGGGAAAATGAAACATAACAGGCACCAATCACTTCTCACGCTCATCTTATTATCAAGAAACTACAACCATTTGCATTCCTTTCTGAAAGTTTTTTGGAGCCATATAGTTTTTTAGATAGGCAACCAAATTCTGCCAGGAGGCAACATTGGTGAGGTGTTCCTCTGAAACATGTCATGTCGGGAAAAAGTGCACACGGGGGAGCGAAAAGTGAGCATGTATCGCCAACACACAAACGGTTGCACACACACACACACCTCTGACACACACCTCTGCGCTCCGCAACCTATAGATCCCCTCTACACTTACCTGAAAAGGCTCCAAGGTCTATGTGCCCTGCCAAATATAAGATCACTTTTATCAAGTGTAGAGGGGGACTTTTTGGCAGGGATGCGCTGCACTGTTGTATCTGGACCGCGCACTTAATGCGCTGACGAACCACCGGCAAAGTCGACAAAAGTGGGCACAGTAATAACGTGCCACTGCAGTGCAGTAGGAGATCAGTCCGGCTTATGGAGCCTTAACCAGTCGGACTGGGTCTCCAGTTTCCAACACGGCTGTCGGGAAAATGCGTGGCGTTTGCTTTACTGCGCCGATAAGTGATCGCACTTTCCTAATTCTAAATCTGTTTGAGCAATCCTAATAATCTGTAACCGAGGGTGTTCACGCTTAGCTTAGAACTGCCTACTACATTACTCCAGCCTCTTCCAAGTGCTCGAGCACATTTGGGATATAAAGTTAATTTAACGGAGACGCGGTTGGTTTACGTAACCTGGACTTACTATGTAATTAATTTACGATAACCAAAGCCTCTCGCAGGGTTGTCAGAGTGCATCATCTCAGCCGGGCTAGTTAACATTCACGTTTTTGGGAGTTGGAGAGAGAGAGGGAGAGAGAGAGAGAAAGAGAGAGGGAGCGTATATAATAAGGGGAATGAATCGGCTTGATCCACAAAAGCTGAATTGTGCCCCTTCTTGTGAGTCACCTTCTTGTGGGGGATTTGATAATCAGCGCATTGACAGGCGCACACACACACACACACACACACGGCCTCAGGCTATCTATACAAAAACCCTGGTGGGGTTCAGAGGTCTACACTACTGCCTCCAGTGCACATGTACTGCTGCAGTATGTGTTTGGACTCAGTTCACTGCTTTCCTTTCTAATTAAGGATAAAAATGATACATATACATTCTCCCAAACAGCTTCAAACGTACAGAGCCTGAATCGAGTAAAAAAAAATACATTTACGAGGAGAAAAAAACATTATGACCACAGGTGACGCAAATAACGTTGATTATCACTTAACAAGGGCACGTGTCAAGGTCTGTGTTGATTAGATGGTGAGCAAACAATAAGTTCACGTAGTCAAACGTGTTGGATGCAGGAGAAATGGGCGGAGAAAAGACCGAAATGACTATTACATTGTTATGGCCACAGGCTGGGTCAGAGCATCTCTGAAACGACAAGGCTTGTAGAGTGTCCCCAGCCAGCACTGGTGAGTACCAAACGACAGTGGTCCAAGGAAGGACTAACCACAAACTGTAAACCGGGTGTTGGGGGCCCAAGGCTCATCAATTCATGAGGGCAACTAAGGCTATCCCGTCTGTTCTGAGAACAGAAAGTCCCCTGTGGTACAAGTCGCAGAACATTTTGATGATCTTCGTGGGAGGAATGTGTCACAACACACATTGCATCAGGCCCTGCTGCATCTGGAGCTGCGTAGCTGCCGACCAGTCAGAGTGCCCAAGACGACCGATCTCCACCAACGAAAACACCTATAATGGGCATCGGGGCGGGACCCTGGAGCAGTGGAAGAGGATGCCTGGTCTGATGAGTCATGTTTTCTTTTACATCACATGGGCGGCCATATACGTGGTGCGCTGTTCACCAAGTGATGGCACCAGGATGCATTGTGGGAAAACGACAATCCGGTTGAGGGAGTGCGACGCTCTGGGCAACGTTCTGCTGGGAGACCCCGGGTCGGGGCACGCATGTGGACATCATCGTGCCACCTACTGAAACATTGTCACAGACCAGGTCCACTCCTTCATGGCATAATGTTGTGGCTTATCAGTGTGTATAGCGTATTTATACAAATCCTCATGCAAACACATTCCTATTAAAAAAATATCAGACACGAGTAGACTGGTCACAGTAAGACATGTGGATGTACATTATGCATGTGTAACAATGCACAGTGAACGGGCCGTTCTCTTATTACCCGCGAGGCCTGATAGAGGAAGCCGTGAGTAATGGAGTTTAATTACACAGACACCCACGTCGAATGACCCATTACAGAATGTAGCAGTCAAACCATCCCTATGTTGACCGTACCATTTTGTAGAGTTCAGATACACTGATGTGATCCGGATCCACCATTTCGAATTCCTTTCTAGGAACAAGGTCTAAGCCGAGATGCCTAATGAGCGGAGAGAGAAAGAGAGAGAGAGATGGTGTGACACAAATAGTCACAACGTTAGCTTTCCGAGAAAACACACCAGTGAATACTGACAGTGAACACATTAGGAAAACATTTCCTCCGATAAAAAAGCAAGCACACGGGCGCTCACACACACACACACACAATTGTTAATTGGAAACCCATTGACATGCATGTATTTTACCGCATCCTGCTTCTAACCTAACATCTAAGTCTGGTCTAGATGCTTTACAGCAAATTCCCCAGAATAAGGAGGTGACCGACAGACCCAGACAGCGACGAGTGGTCAGAACACCTAATTACCTGCAGGGCATCGTGAAATTATGCAAAAGTGCCGACCGTGAACGAGTGAAGCTTCTCAACCACAGGGATTCAGACCCTGTAAGTGCCCAGATCACATGACCAGAGGCGACTCATGTGGCAGCTTGTGATGAAAGAAAAAGTTTCCTTCTAAATTTAGACTCCTTGTATGTAAATGTTGAAGTCAAGCTCGAGAACGACGACCCGCTGAAGTTGACCCAAATCCATTTTGCTGAGACTACGGGAGGTCTGGGAGCATTCAATTCAGAAAGGCCTTGTTAGTAAAAGCCCTTGGTGATGAGGACAAACTAAGCCCACAGATCTCACTCCGCGGGTGGCTGTAGATGGTAGCATCTGTACGGTGAATAGTGCTGCTGGCAACACCAATGATCCCAGATCCATTTCCTGTGAAAGGCAACTACAGAGTGTTGCATTATGGGGGCCTCTTTGGATGAATGCCTCTGGTAAATTAAAGTATTACACCATTTTGGTGCTCAATTGCACACAAGGTCAGACTGAAATTTGACTTTTAAACAAACGTAAGACGAGGGTACGACGAGGGTACGACGAGGGTACGATGAGGGTACGACGAGGGTAAGACGAGGGTACGACGAGGGTAAGACGAGGGTTCACTGGCTTATTTTCATCTCATCTTGTCGACTTGAGGTGTGATGTGATACCGTAGTCACTTACTCGTTGCCCCAGTCCAGGCGCACGGTGATGTGCCGTTTGATCTCCCTGGTCTGGTCCTGAGCCAGGTGACCCTGTATGAGCTGCCGCCGTAGGTCGATGAGCTCATTCATCACATGACGCAGCTTGAGGAATAGGTCTACCTTGTGCTTCTGTTGGGGTTCAGACACACACACACACACAATAACACGACAGGGCAAAATAGTGGGTTCAATTACCATTAGTACAATCGTCTACTAAAGGACATATCACTGGGTTACTTAAACATTTTCATTTCCACAATACAGCCTGCAGTATATTAACCTGGACTCTCACAATTACATGCCTGTATTTGTCTGTTTGGTTCTTATTTGAGTGATCTATCTATCTGACTGGTGTGCGTGTTTCTGGGTCTGCCCCGATCCATCGGGTTCTGGGACCAATCAAATAGATCCCATTGTTTTTTTGACCAATCAGAACACTCCCCAGGACCAGGGCATCCTTGGGGCCAGTTCAGATTCTTACTATAAAGACGAAACGAACGTATGCGGGTGTGGTTTGGTGGTTGGCCTGAGCAAATTGTTCTATATTACCATCTTTGTTCCCTAGTCCACTTTAGCAATATTCATCGCATCAATCTTCAGGCACCCACACGATTCCATCCTCGGTTTAAAATAGACTTCCATTACAAAACATATAGCCAACCAACAGTTAGACACGGTAGCATGTGCTTAGCCTGACAGTTTAAGGCCAGAGCTATGAAACTGTAATGAGTGTTAATGAAACACATTGCAAGATTGCTGGGTCATGAAAGAATGATGCAGCAATTACACAGCAATTCAGGATAGTTGTGGTTCCGTGAAACCTCTTTGTCTCTTATCAAAACAACCAACATGTCTTTCTTTTCAACTGGAGGCGACATAGTTACCATGTGGGTTCCGCTGATAGAGTGAAAACCAGAATAATTAATTAACTACATTTTAATAATCGTAGAAGTCCTACACAGAATTTTTCTCTGACCTTCTGGTGACACAACGTTTCCTCGGTCACAGTTTGGTCGTGACAAACTTTTCTCCACGACCAAGGAGAGCGGTTTTAATTATAGTGTTTTATATTCCTCCTGTTCGCTCGATAGGCTCACAATACCTCCTTTGTTTACATGAGTGCAAATATTAAACGCATCTACAATGTTCATGTGAATTTAACGGGGGTAAGCATTGCATGTCCTGAAATGTCTGGTGGCTGTAGGGAAACAATTATTTAAGGGCCTTTTGGACGTCTGTTCCGTGAGACCTAATTACGTATATTACCATAGATACTGTATGCTTGTGCTTTGGCCATTATTCCCTTAGGTACCACCACGCAATCTGACAGCACACACCTCCAGGGCAACACATTCAAGGAAAAATGATCACATGTAAACATCTAGCCAATGAGACGTCCTTGCGGACGGTAACCGTGGTGACTGGCTACACTGGCTACCACAAGGAGTGAGCTCTAAAACCTGAAGCATCAAATGAGTTGTTCGCATTAGTTGTGCTTGACAGGACGTTACATCACCACAGTCCTGACCCGGGGCTCCTGGGTTTCTCGGAGCATAAGCGGTGCTCAGTGCGAGCTTGCGAGACTAACATCTCCCTCAGCTCAAACCTCAGCCGATCCTTCCCACTCCGCACAGGATTAAGGTTTATTTAAGTCTCCGCAAACATCTTTACAGTGGGAGGTGATGATCATGGCAACGATGAAGATGAAGATGATGTATTGAGTTTTACCTCCCCATAATAGACCGTAACGGGTAATAAATAGCCAGGTCCAGATCGATGTGTGCCCTTGCCATCGTCCCGGACTAAACATTGTCTCGAGCGGCAAGTCGGCAGTTGAGGAGTGGGCTACATACAGCACATGAGACGTATATGTGGGACCAGTCTGGACAAGGCTGAGTGACATACCATGAAATTGCCTTCGACAGCCACCCAGGACATTATTTATGGCTCATGACTGTTTTTTTGGTGGCTTTTTTGCTTTTACACCGTCAGTATGTGAAGATGTCGAGTGGCGACATGCACGGAGACACTGTGGAGATTCGCAGGAAGGTGATGGACGTAAAATATAAACATACAGTATGTTCGCTCCAAAAGCTTCCACTATTCTTGTCTCTTGTGCCATTGATTGAAGCGGACGAGAACCGAACACTGCAGGTAGTAATATCCATCTCATCAAACCGTTAAGAGCTAAAAACGTTGAGCGGGTGATGATATTGCTCCGTTTATTAGTGATCAACCTCATCTTGTAAACCTGTATGTTGCACAAAAATGCACTCAGTGTTTTTCGGTTGAGTTTTCCACATCAGACAGAGGTTTCCAAGTGATAAGCGGTTACTAACCACATAGAGCTGTTTCCAGAGCACGCCCCATTCCTGCAGGGTGGAGGTGGTCTCTGTGATGATTGGGTCTTCCAGAGGCACCACCGTCTCACACAGCCTATGGAGAGGCAGCATTATGCACACAAATGGAAACAAAGTCAATGATAAACCCCAAACCATTATTCACATTGTGTTACCTCTAACCCCTAACCCTAAGATACCGGACCATTACTCTAAAACACTAAACACATTAACCCTGAACCTCACTTCTCACCTATATTGTACCTTTACCCTAAACCTAACCACTAACCCTAAGATACCAGACCATTACCCTAAACCACTAAACACATTAACCCTGAACCTCACTTCTCACCTATATTGTACCTTTACCCTAAACCTAACCACTAACCCTAAGATACCAGACCATTACCCTAAACCACTAAACACATTAACCCTGAACCTCACTTCTCACCTATATTGTATTTTTACCCTAAACCTAACCCCTAACCCTAAGATACCAGACCATTACCCTAAACCTAACCCCAACCCTAAGATACCAGACCATTACCCTAAACACATTAACCCTGAACCTCACTTCTCACCTATATTGTATTTTTACCCTAAACCTAACCCCTAACCCTAAGATACCAGACCATTACCCTAAACACATTAACCCTGAACCTCACTTCTCACCTATATTACGCCTTTACCCTAAACCTAACCCCAACCCTAAGATACCAGACCATTACCCTAAACACATTAACCCTGAACCTCACTTCTCACCTATATTACGCCTTTACCCTAAACCTAACCCCAACCCTAAGATACCAGACCATTACCCTAAACACATTAACCCTGAACCTCACTTCTCACCTATATTACGCCTTTACCCTAAACCTAACCCCAACCCTAAGATACCAGACCATTACCCTAAACACATTAACCCTGAACCTCACTTCTCACCTATATTACGCCTTTACCCTAAACCTAACCCATAGCCGTATATGGAACTATACCTCATGGAGACAGGCTAAACATCCCTGCACAAACACACATTTAGATCACTGTACTGACATCATAACATGTGCACTTCATCCTAAAATAAATAAAGGAAATCATTACACACTAATGCGTTTTTTACTTTAATGACGATCCTCACTATAGAGGAGGAAATAACACAATAGATGACGTTTCAACTTTGCATTGCCAACAATGAGACAAGGGAAAGGCATTCATCAAGAGAAAAGAGGAAAGGAGGACAGAGTCGACTAGGACACGTGGCTCACTGGCCCTTTGTAGCCTGAAGCAACAGTCTACTTAAAAACATAAGTTCATCCATTCATTACATAACCAGTCAGGATGATACTCGGTCGGTCTACCTCTTCTAAACGGAGGAGGGGTGTGCGTTTCACATCATTAGACGCACTAAACAGCACAGTTCTTACGTGCTAACCCTATAAGCGGGGAGGCGTAATAACGCTACTTTACTAGTCTGCGCCGTCAATTGCATTAGAAGCAAACAAAAGGCCTGTTTACCATGCGCAATGGCGGCACTACAGCGGGTGACGTAACAGTATAAGTGTCCTTCCGCCGTATACCCGCCTGCGGATCTAATCTGCATCACGGGCGTGAGGCCGGCGCGTATGTGTGCGCGTATGTGCGCGCGTGTGCGTATTTGCATGCTTTACCCGCAGAGCGGAACTAACGTTGTTTAAGTATAGATCCTGCCGGGTCGGCGGTGAGGAGAGCCGGTCCACAGAGTCACGCACACGCCGGATATCACGGGTCCGTGCGTTTGACCTACAGTGGCAGCTTGACAAGCATGGAGATGCCGTTGGCCGCATTACACCAGGGGTCCGTCAGCCGACGACTAACGTGCATGAATTGATCTCAGATAGACAGACACTCACCCTCTGTTGGTGACCGTGGATTTCTTCAGGTGGACATAGCTGGATGGGAATATGCCCTGATGAACAGAAAGGGTTAAAGGGAAGGCAGTGAGACGCCGCAACTGAAGACGGCAGCCTGTCCTGTGTCCTAGATACAAGTGGAGTTCAAAAATAGTATACAGTAGGTCAGTGTATTGGTACTGTATTGGAAACAGTAGGCCAGTGTATTGGTACTGTATTGGAAACAGTAGGCCAGTGTATTGGTACTGTATTGGAAACAGTAGGCTAGTGTATTGGTACTGTATTGTATACAGTAGGTCAGTGTATTGGTACTGTATTGGAAACAGTAGGCTACTGTATTGGTACTGTATTGGAAACAGTAGGCCAGTGTATTGGTACTGTATTGTAAACAGTAGGCCAGTGTATTGGTACTGTATTGGAAACAGTAGTTCAGTGTATTGGTACTGTATTGGAAACAGTAGGTCAGTGTATTGGTACTGTATTGGAAACAGTAGGCTACTGTATTGGTACTGTATTGTATACAGTAGGCTAGTGTATTGGTACTGTATTGTATACAGTAGGCTAGTGTATTGGTACTGTATTGTAAACAGTAGGTCAGTGTATTGGTACTGTATTGTATACAGTAGGTCAGTGTATTGGTACTGTATTGTATACAGTAGGTCAGTGTATTGGTACTGTATTGTATACAGTAGGTCAGTGTATTGGTACTGTATACAGTAGGTCAGTGTATTGGTACTGCATTGTATACAGTAGGTCAGTGTATTGGTACTGTATTGTATAAGTTATTTTGATAGGCCTCTAACTCCCTCTGACACAAACAAACGCAAATGTGTACAGGCCTACACACGCAGAAACACACACAGACACACACACACTCACACACACACTCACTCACTCACGAGCTGCATGTGCAGCAGTAATGTCTCATTTGTTATTTAGCTGGGCAGGGCATGAGAAACAGTATTGTGCCAACTGCCACTCTTACAGTTCCTCTTTCTTGCTCTAATCTGTCACATGTGAATATTTGGCCACGGGGGCACAGCTGATTGTGGCAGCTCCGGGAGAGTATGAGGGCGGTCGAGAGAACGTGGGAGGAAGAGCGCGTAACAAAATGGAGGCGTGATGGTTCAGGCCTGTAAATAGCCGAAGAGGGTAGTATCTGCAAAAATGTTAGGAGATAAAGTGTTTATGCTGGAACAATATATCAACTAATGTATTGTAAAATCCCATACATTTCACATTTCATTGGAATGATGTGGAAGTTAACGCCACAGCAATAGGTGCATGATCACGTAAAAATGTGCCACAAACAGCCGGGGTTTATGTGAAATCACAGTGGTTCTTCCGCTCACGAAAATTATGAAACAAGCAATGTAGCTTATCTGTAGCACGGTCCTTGATGAGTAAAGACATTCTTTAGTAGTCTCTACTGTCATGGCTGTAACGGACCAAGCCCTATAAACATCTGAGGCCACACTAATGCAATGCACCTTAGTTTGTAACAAATGATTGACTCCAAATGTGTCAGAATGTTTGATTTGGAAGTCAGAGTTTTAGGTACAGTAATAAACATTCTATACTAAAAAACTGCCGGTGGCAGCTTAAAAAGTACAAACTGCCAACGTCTATGATGATTAACTATTACACAGCCATCATTGAGTCCATCCTGACATCCTCCATCACCGTCTAGTATGCTGCAACTCTGCGTAGCGGACCATTGGATGTAAGCTGCCATCCCTTAACAAACTGTTCAAAGCCAGGTCACTGAGGCGGGCCGCAAAAATGAGGCAGACCCCTCCCATCCGGGTAACAGACTATTCAGAACTATCTCTGGCAGACGGCGACGGTCTATCAAGACCAAAACATCCTGCCACAAGAACAGCTTCTTCCCAACAGCGGTGAGTCTAAGGAATATGCCTCTAGCACCAGAATGCCCTTAGCCCACGAACACTATGGGCTCTGATACAATTGACCACTGTGGACATCCTGTACTATAACTGGACATTGCCTATCTTTTGCAGAACTGTATATATTTTGCACAATTTGATACTTGAACCTTGACATTTTCCTCTGCACTATTCAGACACATATTCCACATTTTATATTTACCCAGTACATACGCCAACTAGGCAGGGTCTCTTGACTGTTCGTGTTGTGTGTTTTGCTCTGTTTGTGCTGTTTGTATACGTCTAAAAAGATGTGTTCTAAATGCTGCAGCAAGTGGTCAGAAAATTCCTGGTGTGTGTAAACTGATTCTGATTCTGGAATCAATTGGATTGGCAGTGAATGTGTCAATTTAGAAACAACCTGTTGCAGTGTAATTGATGAAAGTAGACATTGAATGTATTGTTTTATTTAAAACTCTTCCATACAACTGCTGCAGGCAGGTTGCAAAACCACAAATGAAAAGAATACCTGCACACAGTTTAAGTGTTTTCTTTTAAGAGTAACATATTCCCGTGGTCAGGTTGGTAAAGACTGTAATTCAAAAAAATACTAGAAGAAGGTTCCTTTGAAACTGTGAAAACCCTTTTTCTCTCTCGTTTTGTTCCTACCAGATCTATCTAGGCCTTCTATTTGACGGAACTCCAACTTGGGAAGAGGTTTGCCAGTTTATATAGAGCTGCGTGTGAAGATGACAGCATGAGCAGGCTGTTGGCTTGAACCACATCCTACTCTAATTTCTCTCCCTCACACACCCCAGGTGAACACAGACCGCTTCCCCGCTTTTAACTCCAATGCAACTCCAACGTGTTCTGCCGTCGCACTCACTGGAAGCGAGATGAATCGCGACTGTCCACACAGAGCCGCTGTGTTCATGTAGGTTTGTTTGTGTGAGTGGTAATAACCGATGGATCATCGGTAGTAAATAGTTGGCGTGGGTGTGGAGTTGGCCTAATACAAGAAATGCTGTAACGCGTATATTTCCACGTGTACATGTTGTCCATTATAACGCCTCCAGTTGGCCACGTAAAGCTGGAAGGAACACGCCAGATATCGTCTCACCACACACGGTCCCTGCTGTACCCACACGTCTTACTTTTGTTTGCGTAGTTACGTTGACAACCGAAGTGCATTGGCATTCGCATCACCGTAAATAAATAGCTTCGAACCGCTGGCGTCTGAAAAGGCCACTCTAAATAATAAAGACCACTCTGAATAATAGACAGTACATTTCATTTACCTTGATGGATGGCTTCTTGGTGGAAAACCCTCTGTACCAGCCTAAAGACAAATTAAAGATGCATATCAACAAGCCAAACAGGCACTATTAACCAGAGACACAAACACACAATCAATCACTGTTTTACAATAAAACTAAGTGAGTTTACTACGCAGTGGTATTGGCTATTATACTCCATAATCTGTAATTCCACAGGTCTTACCTTCACTCTTCTCTAGGATCTGCACTGTTTCTCCGATCTCCAGAACCAGGGCCTGACATACTGAGGCCCGGAAGTTGCAGATCACTGAAAGGAAGAAGAGTGACACTTTATTTTGGAGAGTCCCTTATAGGTGATGAGTTGACAGTTGAGTGGCCAAATAAGGATAGATGCTCTATTTTTCGTCGATGCGGTTCAAATGAGGATACACATCAGGGGTTAAGATTAGAAGATAATAACTGACGCTTTAGATAATGTTTAAAGCCAGTGCAGATTGCCAAACAAAAATACGTTTTCAATGTCCAAAAACTGTTGATAGCAAATTCCACTTTTGGAGAGGCAACCCGGGACTGAGGTCACAGCCTGGGAATCAGACGTATTTTGTGGCGATTCAATCTAGCCAGCTTTCGTGTCCTAGCCAGGTTCTGATCCCCAGGCTACCTAACCCTAGCGTTTGTAAATTTTTCCAAACTCTTTAGCGATTGCGATCAGTAGAAAAAAAAGCTAGGTTAACCAAAGACTCAAACTCAGATTAACTCAAAGTTCTGCGCATTATTGCACCTAGCTAACTTGAAGATACTCTGCCCTTGGCTTTGTTAACTTTAACAAACTACTTTAGCTAACTTGAAGATACTCTGCCCTTGGCTTTGTTAACTTTAACAAACTACTTTAGCTAACTTGAAGATACTCTGCCCTTGGCTTTGTTAACTTTAACAAACTACTTTAGCTAACTTGGAGATCCTCTGCCCTTGGCTTCATTTACTTTACACAAGGTGCATCTCTCGCTTCCATCAATGAAAATGTGTTGTGGTCTGTCGCTGAGTTGTTTCCTGCAAACATCTTAACCCAGCCACAGCTGGAGCAGCTGTAAACAGGCTCCTCCCCTAAGTGTGTAGACATTCTAATGGGCAATTAGTTTATAAGCAGTTCTGATTATAAAGCAACGTTATGTAAATTGCACTCCGGATGTCGCCCCCCCCCATAAAATAACTAAATACATCCCACAATCTGTTAATAAGTAATATCATAGGTTTATATCTTCTCATTCTTTTGTCAATTTTCTGTTCTGAAATTGACAGTGCTGCCAGTGTAAACACAGTAAACATGTCTGGGACATCAAGCTGGATGTGTTATACATTGTTAATAAGTGCATCTATAAGTTCAATCACTATCACTCCTCATTCAGCTATGCAACATTACAAAGCAAGAGGTTTTGATGAAATGGGACACGTATTAGCGCATCTTTGGCAGACATGCGTCACATAACTTGACAAGTTTGCGTCACAAACTTGATATAGAGCGCAGAGACCACTAGATATTACCGCGGTTGACTAGCAGAGATGTAATATCTATAGGCTTCACTATAAAATCAACTTGTTTGACGATGACAGGGTTCCAATGACAATTTCAAAATCCACAAATGGCGGCCCTTGGAGGAGAGTTCCATGCGAGTCATTATGCTAATCACCAAGCCAGGGGACCCAATGAGGGGGGTATGAGGTGGGAGGGGCTAGAGAGCCTGTTCTGTTTGTGGGAAACAAGCTCTTAGTTCCTCTGCTACGGTAACTATGGCAACAGATCATCTACAAAACTGGAGGGCTTTCTTCACTGTACAACTGCTGCCTTTTAAAATGGCAGGAATATAGATGAGTTGCTGCTGCCACTGCAAACAGGTTCCCAATCACGAATACAGGGCATAGATCAGATGGAGAGACAGACAGAGATAAAAGTAAAACTAAACACACATCACCAAATTTATCAAGTGAGCATAGAGGAAGAGACTTGAAGAGGGATCTCCTTGTCACCCTGTCATCTTGTCTTCGGATCTATTAACAACCAGGCCGAAACCTCTCCTTAAAAGTCATTTTCCTTTAATGTCCTCAAGTTCATTTAAATAGCATAATGACATCGGGAAAATGATGAAAGCCGTAGCACAGTGCCTGCGCCAGAACAACAAGGGACTGTTTCACTAAGAGTGCAGTTTCACAGGGTACGTTCACACACCTCTGCATAAAATCTGAAATGTGTCCTTGGTGAAATCTGAAGCTGTGTGTGTTATCGCCAAACGCACCACCATTACATACATTGCGCATGAAAAGCAGTTTGCTGCATAGGGAACTGGGTTCCACAATCTAACATATAGTTCTGTATTATTAAACAGTATCATACTTGCGTCCATTTTCCCACTATACGTTTAAACAGCTGTCTTTAGAGTTCAAGGGTCAATCCCCAGGATTTAATGTGCGCAAGCTAGCGATAATTTGGAGCCTAGGTTGGTCCTGCCAGTGCTTCTGGTGCACGTGTACTTCTGCTACGGTGGTTTGGGTCGGACCTACAGGTCTTTCAGTAGAGTCACTCTCATACACCTCTCACCACTTTCCTGTCAAAAAAACTACTAAATGTCAGAGAAATATACAGCACCTGTCACAAGCTTGGACACACTTACTCATACATCTATGAACGATTACACATGTTGAGTACCTAGAAAAGCACTATATAAGCTCAAAATATTATTATAATTATTCTGTAATAGCCAAAGAGTGTTAACCAGAGCAAAATATATTTTGTAATTAGTAGCCACCCATTGCCTTGTTGACAGATTTGGACACCCTTTGCATTCAGCTTCCTGAGGTAATCACCTGGAATATATTTAAATGAACATGTGTACAGTGGAAATACAGTTTGACAAGGTTGGGGGGTATACAAAAGATTATGTCTGTATTTACCTGTCATTTACGGCAAGAACAGTCAAAATAAGGAAAGAGAAACGACAGTTCATGAAAAATCCATGAAAATGTCAAGAAATTTTCTTCAAATGCTGCTGCAATAAACATCCAGCGCAATGATGAAACTGCTACAGGAAAGAGAGACATAGTCCCAGAGGATAAGTTCTTTAGAGTTACCAGCCTCAGAAATCGGCAATTAACGGCACCTCAGATTGCAGCTTGAATAAAGGTAGAGAGAGTTCACGTAACAGACACATCTCAACATCAACTATTCAGAGCAAACTACTTTAATGAGGCCTTCATGATCAAATTGTTTCAAAGTAACCACTACTGAAGGATTGCATACAGTTGCAAAATTGATTTGCCGGGCACCAAAAACACAATCGACATTAGACAGGTGGACAATTGCCGTTCGGTCGGATAACCGAATTTGACATTTTTCGTTCTACCTGAGGTGTTGGTGAGACACAGTGTGGGCGAACGAATGATCTCTGCATGTTGATGGAGATGTTAGGGTGTGGGGGTACTTTGCTTTTGACAGTGTCTGTGATTTCTTTAGAAAGCCCACATAATCAGTGTGACGACGACCGCATTCTGCAGTGACAACCATTTGGTTTGCTAACCATTATGGTGGTACAACAAGGAGAGAGATGATGCTGCATTGGATGAGCTGACCTGCACACTGGCTGACCTCACCCCAATAGAGATGGGATGAGTTGGACTACAGAGTGGATGAGCTGACCTGCACACTGGCTGACCTCACCCCAATAGAGATGGGATGAGTTGGACTACAGAGTGGATGAGCTGACCTGCACACTGGCTGACCTCACCCCAATAGAGATGGGATGAGTTGGACTACAGAGTGGATGAGCTGACCTGCACACTGGCTGACCTCACCCCAATAGAGATGGGATGAGTTGGACTACAGAGTGGATGAGCTGACCTGCACACTGGCTGACCTCACCCCAATAGAGATGGGATGAGTTGGACTACAGAGTGGATGAGCTGACCTGCACACTGGCTGACCTCACCCCAATAGAGATGGGATGAGTTGGACCTACAGAGTGGATGAGCTGACCTGCACACTGGGTGACCTCACCCCAATAGAGATGGGATGAGTTGGACTACAGAGTGGATGAGCTGACCTGCACACTGGGTGACCTCACCCCAATAGAGATGGGATGAGTTGGACTACAGAGTGGATGAGCTGACCTGCACACTGGCTGACCTCACCCCAATAGAGATGGGATGAGTTGGACCTACAGAGTGGATGAGCTGACCTGCACACTGGCTGACCTCACCCCAATAGAGATGGGATGAGTTGGACTACAGAGTGGATGAGCTGACCTGCACACTGGGTGACCTCACCCCAATAGAGATGGGATGAGTTGGACTACAGAGTGGATGAGCTGACCTGCACACTGGGTGACCTCACCCCAATAGAGATGGGATGAGTTGGACTACAGAGTGGATGAGCTGACCTGCACACTGGCTGACCTCACCCCAATAGAGATGGGATGAGTTGGACTACAGAGTGGATGAGCTGACCTGCACACTGGCTGACCTCACCCCAATAGAGATGGGATGAGTTGGACCTACAGAGTGGATGAGCTGACCTGCACACTGGCTGACCTCACCCCAATAGAGATGGGATGAGTTGGACTACAGAGTGGATGAGCTGACCTGCACACTGGGTGACCTCACCCCAATAGAGATGGGATGAGTTGGACTACAGAGTGGATGAGCTGACCTGCACACTGGCTGACCTCACCCCAATAGAGATGGGATGAGTTGGACTACAGAGTGGATGAGCTGACCTGCACACTGGCTGACCTCACCCCAATAGAGATGGGATGAGTTGGACCTACAGAGTGGATGAGCTGACCTGCACACTGGCTGACCTCACCCCAATAGAGATGGGATGAGTTGGACTACAGAGTGGATGAGCTGACCTGCACACTGGCTGACCTCACCCCAATAGAGATGGGATGAGTTGGACCTACATTTTATTACTGCACCCAGGTATACAGTGCCTGCTTTTCACGGTGAGCTGAAGACCCAATGTCTTCACCCGGTATAACCCGATTTGACTCAACAATCATGAACGCCCCCCCAGACACATTTCATTGTCTCGTCTAACCGTTCACTCCAGGTCCCTATCTGTAATTACTAAGTGTATATATGTTCCCTCAGTTCCCAGTGTCTTTGTTTTTCATTGTTGAATGTCAGTCCTGTATGTCGGTGTGTGTTCCTTGTACAGCCTTTGTTTTGATGTTCAGTAAGTCGCTGCATAGCGCACTTTATTTTCATTGCAAGTTGTATAGGTTTTACCGTTCGTTGTCGTGTTTGTTTTGGTTTAAATTAAAAACCACAAACGTGATTATTGCCTGCATCTGGTTCCTCCACACTACACCCATGGATCGTGACACGGCTACGATTACAGTTACAATTTAATGCAGCCAGTTGCAAACTTAAAATATTTGTGTGTGAGCAGATACAGAGAGGTGGTTGGCTAATCAGACTTGGCAGATGCAGGGCATTTCCACACTTAATTATAAAAAAGGAGTAAAAGAACAACAAAGCAACAATGTTAATGAGCTCGCTAATACGAAAAGACAAATACAAAAACATTTGCTTTACAGGGAACCAACGGGATCTTCAAATAGGCAACCGATATTAGTTATTTAAAGAACCACATAACCATTTGGTTTAAATGTTTTAACTACGTTCCCCAGTGATTATAATCAACAATAATTATCAGCATGACCATTAAAGAACACACAGCATAGCTGTTGATTCATAAGGTTTAATTTCATTAGTAAAGTACTATAAAGTACTCCAAATAAGAGATGAACTCCTAGCCAACAAGGATTAAACACATATCCTGTCCTGTGTATTAGATGTTTAGGGAAAGGTTGGCTCTGTAAATACAAACCATGCAGAGAATTACAAAAACACACATGTGGTATTGATTTTATTTTACTTTGGCCAATAGTTTAAACCACAAATTCCCAATCCAGGTTTGCTTGCAAGCGTTCTTGTAAAAACACAATATTACATTAGAATAAATTTTAACATTTGAATAAAACGCCTATACAATTGTTGCAGAAAAGGAGAAGAAAAAATAATAAAGAAAACAAAAACACTAATTAATTCAAAAATATATCTGCAGTCTGTGTAACATTAGAAGGCAAACCAATGCCCAAGTACGCAATTAAGCCATATGTGCACTATGCAGCAAAACTTCTACATATTGTTAACAGTTTGTTGAATTAGATCCACTGAATTGTATCTAGTTTCTGAGGTCAAAAAGTGTCAATGAACAGCTGTTCGGTACAATAATAACATAATATTTCCATATTTGTGGTTTAAAAAAAGCATAACAAATTAATAAAACTCAAATAATAGATAATTTAAAGTTCAGTTCCTGCATCAGTTGGCATTAAATGTTAAGGTTTCCTTCGTCAATTGCATTCCAAGGCAAACAACCACATTCCTTCACTAATCTCACCTTGTATGGAGTTTTAAAGGAACCTTGTGCATTGTTCAAATGCGCCACTGTCACGAACCAGGATGGGTGTAGTGCAGGTTGAGCCAAGTGCAGAGCCGTATGATCCGTTTAACGGGTATTATTTAATGACAAACACAAAACAAACCGTAAACGGCGAAAAGACTATACTGTGAAATGAAATCAAAGTGCGCCTATAGCGTCTTATACAAAACGTTCAACAACAACAGTACATCTCCAACACTCCCCTCTAATACCAATGTGACTTGTAACAATGCGAAGCAACTGTGAATAATCCTAGATCCCCTTTATAGCCCGGACTAATGACTGAATGAAAACAGCCGTGACTAATAAACCAAAAACCAGGAAGTGCTTCACCGAAATACGTCCGTGTAGCACCGCCACCACACCAATCGTGACAGTATCCCCCACTAAAAGGCTAGCTCCCCAGATAGCCGAACGGAAACACAAAACCAAAACAAGGGAGCAACAGGGAGAGAACCCACAGTCAAACCCAAAAGGGTCAGTCCAGGACCGCAGGTCCAGCCCCGAATAGGCCTCGGTGGCTGAGAGGCCGCCATCTAGTGCGCTGAGAGGCCGCCATCTAGTGCGGCTGCCGCCATCTTGTGCTGAGAGGCCGCCGTCGTAGGTGGCCCATCGGTGGCTGATCGTGGGCGCAGGCCGCCATCTGGCGCAGTCGTGGCGGCGGCCATCGTGAGCGTAGGCGGCGCCATCGTGAGCGTAGGCGGCGGCCATCGCGGCTGAGAGGCCGCCATCTTGTGCGGCTGATCGAGGCCGCCGTCGTTGTGGCGGCGGCCATCGTGCGTGGTGGCGGCGGCCATCGTGAGCACCGTCGTCGTGGCGGCGGCCATCGTGGCGCAGTCGTGGCGAGAGGCCATCGTGGGCGCAGTCGTCTTGGCGGCGGCCATCGTGAGGCGCGTGGTGGCGGAGGCCAGTGGCACCGCGTGGCGGCGGCCATCGTGGCGCGTGTGGCGGCGGCCATCGTGGCGCAGTCGTGGCGGCGGCCATCGTGAGCGTAGTCGTGGCGGCGGCCATCGTGGCGTAGTCGTGGCGGCGGCCATCGTGGCGTCGTCGTGGCGGCGGCCATCGCCATCGTGGCGGCGGCCATCGTGGCGTCGTCGTGGCGGCGGCCATCGTGGCGTAGTCGTGGCGGCGGCCATCGTGGCGTCGTGTGGCGGCGGCCATCGTGGCGTAGTCGTGGCGGCGGCCATCGTGAGCGTCGTCGTGGCGGCCATCGTGAGCGTCGTCGTGGCGGCGGCCATCGTGAGCGTCGTCGTGGCGCGGCCTTCGTGGGCGAGCGATGCGGCAGCCATCGGGGCGGCGATGCGGCAGCCATCGTGGGCGCCATCGCGGCGATGCGGCAGCCATCGTGGGCGGCGATGCGGCAGCCATTGTGGGCGGCGATGCGGCAGCCATTGTGGGCGGCGATGCGGCAGCCATTGTGGGCGGCGATGCGGCAGCCATTGTGGGCGGCGATGCGGCAGCCATTGTGGGCGGCGATGCGGCAGCCATTGTGGGCGGCGATGCGGCAGCCATTGTGGGCGGCGATGCGGCAGCCATTGTGGGCGGCGATGCGGCAGCCATTGTGGGCGGCGATGCGGCAGCCATTGTGGGCGCGGGCGTGACGGCGGGAGCCATCTTGGGCGCTGGCGTGACGGCGGGGGCCATCGTGGACGCTGGCGAGACGGCGGCAGCCATCTTGGGCGCTGGCGTGACGACAACAGCCATCTTGGGCGCTGGCGTGACGGCGGGGGCCATCGTGGACGCTGGCGTGACGGCGACAGCCATCTTGAGCGCTGGCGGGACGGCGGGAGCCATCGTGGACGCTGGCGAGACGGCGGCAGCCATCTTGGGCGCTGGCGTGACGACAACAGCCATCTTGGGCGCTGGCGTGACGACAACAGCCATCTTGGGCGCTGGCGTGACGGCGGGGGCCATCGTGGACGCTGGCGTGACGGCGACAGCCATCTTGAGCGCTGGCGGGACGGCGGGAGCCATCGTGGACGCTGGCGAGACGGCGGCAGCCATCTTGGGCGCTGGCGGGACGGCGACAGCCATCTTGAGCGCTGGCGGGACGGCGGGAGCCATCGTGGACGCTGGCGAGACGGCGGCAGCCATCTTGGGCGCTGGCGGGACGACGGCAGCCATCTTGAGCGCTGGCGGGACGGCGGGAGCCATCGTGGACGCTGGCGAGACGGCGGCAGCCATCTTGGGCGCTGGCGGGACGACGGCAGCCATCTTGAGCGCTGGCGGGACGACGGCAGCCATCTTGAGCGCTGGCGTGACAGCAACAGCCATCTTGAGCGCTGGCGGGACGGCGGGAGCCATCGTGGACGCTGGCGTGACGGCGGCAGCCATCTTGGGCGCTGGCGTGACGGCGGCAGCCATCTTGGGCGCTGGCGGGACGACGGCAGCCATCTTGGGCGCTGGCGGGACGACGGCAGCCATCTTGGGCGCTGGCGGGACGACGGCAGCCATCTTGGGCGCTGGCGGGACGACGGCAGCCATCTTGGGCGCTGGCGTGACAGCAACAGCCATCTTGAGCGCTGGCGGGACGACGCCAGCCATCTTGGGCGCTGGCGGGACGGCAGGAGCCATCGTGGACGCTGGCGTGACGGCAACAGCCATCTTGGGCGCTGGCGTGACGGCAACAGCCATCTTGGGCGCTGGCGGGACGACGGCAGCCATCTTGGGCGCTGGCGGGACGGCAGGAGCCATCGTGGACGCTGGCGTGACGGCGACCATCTCAGGCGCAAGCGTGGTGGCGACCATCTCAGGCGCTGGCTCCTGTAAGTCCAGCCATGTCCTCCACCACGTCCTAATAATGGCAGTGGGCTGGTCATCCAACCCCTCCGGGGGTTTTTCTGTCCCTGACGTCGGCGGCAGAAAAGGGTCTTCCCACGGCGGGGGTAGTGGCTGTAGCTCCAGGGGTTTTCCTCCCCCTGTCTGCAGCCCCGGAGCAGTGGGTGGCCGTTCCTGCAGCACCAGGACCGTGGGTGTTCTCTCCGCGGTCCTCCCGGAACACCTCCTTAGCTCCCCCCCAAAAACCTTCTTGGGACGCCTTCGGGGTGCCCTCTTGCCTTCCTCCGGGAAGGACCGCGGACCCGATGTAATCAGCCCTGATAGCTGCATAGGTGGCTCATAACCGAAGTAAGCACGGAGGCGCCTATACTCCTCTTCGGGCGTCTCCGGCTTACCCCAGTCCCACTGCTCCGTGGTGCGACGGTGAGCTTCATCCTTCGGGGCGCTATAGCTTGCCCCCCCGAGGAATCCACTCACCATCAGGCTCCGCTGGCTATCTTGTGGGCTTCGCATTCTGTCACGAACCAGGATGGGTGTAGTGCAGGTTGAGCCAAGTGCAGAGCCGTATGATCCGTTTAACGGGTATTATTTAATGACAAACACAAAACAAACCGTAAACGGCGAAAAGACTATACTGTGAAATGAAATCAAAGTGCGCCTATAGCGTCTTATACAAAACGTTCAACAACAACAGTACATCTCCAACACTCCCCTCTAATACCAATGTGACTTGTAACAATGCGAAGCAACTGTGAATAATCCTAGATCCCCTTTATAGCCCGGACTAATGACTGAATGAAAACAGCCGTGACTAATAAACCAAAAACCAGGAAGTGCTTCACCGAAATACGTCCGTGTAGCACCGCCACCACACCAATCGTGACAGCCACAAAGGCAAAATGCACTGGAATAAAAAACTATTGTTTGGGAGATGTTTTTCATACCAACCAAATGCGTTGTCTTTTAAGTATAATGTACTGATGTATTATTCTAATGTCCATGCCTTTCAAACAGGACAACTAATTGATCGACCTTCAACCCGTAAAATGCACATACTGTACAGTACATTTATGAGCTTAAACAACAACAGTATATGACTTATTTAAAATATGCCATATACTGTGTCGTCATAGGTCAAATCTTTGAATATATATCCTTTTACATTTACATCTTTATTAGTGTATTTGCACTAACAAACCGTCTTAGCATATTTAGCTAACAGTCAAACACACTTTAAAACAGAATGGTTACTGCTCAAACAAATGAATAAATAAATTAAAATAAATAAAAACAGTTTATACTGTTCCCTTAGTTAATGCTTTGCATGACAGGGCACTGTCAGTCTAGGTAGATTAGATGGTAAGCCAACAAACTTCTCGTAGTCAAGAGAATTAGGCAGGAGTAAAGACCAGAGCGCCCTTGACAAGGGCCAAATTGTTATGGCCAGACGACTGAGTTAGAGCACCTCGGTCAGCAGTGAAGAGTGCCTACGGACAGTGGTCCAAAGAGGCCAAGGCTCATCGATGCATGAGGGTAAAGATGGTCATCCTGTCCGGTCCCGTCTGGTACTGCGGTACAAGTCACATACACTTTTAATGCTAGTTACAGGAGGAATGTGTCACAACACCTAGTACATTGAACCACGCTGCGTATGGGGTTGCTTAGCTGCAGACTGGTTAGAGTGCTAACAATGACCCCTGTCCACCGTCAAAAGCATATCTGAAATGGGCTCCCAATGTTATTTTACATCTGGTGGGCGGCCATGTACGTGTGCGTCCTTTGCCCGGGGAAGTGATGGCACCAGGATGTTCTGTGGGGAGACAAAAAGACAGTGGAGGAAGTGTGATGCTCTGGGCAATGTTCTGCTGGGAGAGCCGAGGTCCGGTCATTCATGTGGACGTCCTTTTGACACGTGTCACCAAACTAAAGACTGTTGCAGCCCCGGTACATCCCTTCATGGCCATGGTGTTCCTGATGACAGTGGCCTCTTACAGCTGGATAACGCGTCCTCAGATAATTGCCCAGAAATGGTTTGAGGAACATAATAAAGAGTTGGATAAAGGGGTTGCTCTGGCCTCTTAATTCTTCAGATCTCAATCCAATTGATCTGGGATGTGCTGGACAGACAAGTCCGACCCACGTCGATTCCAGCAAACAACACACAGTCCTTGAAGGATGCGCTGCTAATGTCATGGTGCTAGATACCGTAGGACACCCTCAGGGGTTGTACAGTACAGCTAATGTCATGGTGCCAGATACCGTAGGACACCCTCAGGGGTTGTACAGCACAGCTAATGTCATGGTGCCAGATACCGTAGGACACCCTCAGGGGTTGTACAGCACAGCTAATGTCATGGTGCCAGATACCGTAGGACACCCTCAGGGGTTGTACAGCACAGCTAATGTCATGGTGCCAGATACCGTAGGACACCCTCAGGGGTTGTACAGCACAGCTAATGTCATGGTGCCAGATACCGTAGGACACCCTCAGGGGTTGTACAGCACAGCTAATGTCATGGTGCCAGATACCGTAGGACACCCTCAGGGTTGTACAGCACAGCTAATGTCATGGTGCCAGATACCGTAGGACACCCTCAGGGGTTGTACAGCACAGCTAATGTCATGGTGCCAGATACCGTAGGACACCCTCAGGGGTTGTACAGTACAGCTAATGTCATGGTGCCAGATACCGTAGGACACCCTCAGGGTTGTACAGTACAGCTAATGTCATGGTGCCAGATACCGTAGGACACCCTCAGGGGTTGTACAGTACAGCTAATGTCATGGTGCCAGATACCGTAGGACACCCTCAGGGGTTGTACAGCACAGCTAATGTCATGGTGCCAGATACCGTAGGACACCCTCAGGGGTTGTACAGTACAGCTAATGTCATGGTGCCAGATACCGTAGGACACCCTCAGGGGTTGTACAGTACAGCTAATGTCATGGTGCCAGATACCGTAGGACACCCTCAGGGGTTGTACAGTACAGCTAATGTCATGGTGCCAGATACCGTAGGACACCCTCAGGGGTTGTACAGTACAGCTAATGTCATGGTGCCAGATACCGTAGGACACCCTCAGGGGTTGTACAGTACAGCTAATGTCATGGTGCCAGATACCGTAGGACACCCTCAGGGGTTGTACAGTACAGCTAATGTCATGGTGCCAGATACCGTAGGACACCCTCAGGGGTTGTACAGCACAGCTAATGTCATGGTGCCAGATACCGTAGGACACCCTCAGGGGTTGTACAGCACAGCTAATGTCATGGTGCCAGATACCGTAGGACACCCTCAGGGGTTGTACAGCACAGCTAATGTCATGGTGCCAGATACCGTAGGACACCCTCAGGGGTTGTACAGCACAGCTAATGTCATGGTGCCAGATACCGTAGGACACCCTCAGGGTTGTACAGTACAGCTAATGTCATGGTGCCAGATACCGTAGGACACCCTCAGGGGTTGTACAGTACAGCTAATGTCATGGTGCCAGATACCGTAGGACACCCTCAGGGGTTGTACAGTACAGCTAATGTCATGGTGCCAGATACCGTAGGACACCCTCAGGGGTTGTACAGTACAGCTAATGTCATGGTGCCAGATACCGTAGGACACCCTCAGGGGTTGTACAGCACAGCTAATGTCATGGTGCCAGATACCGTAGGACACCCTCAGGGGTTGTACAGCACAGCTAATGTCATGGTGCCAGATACCGTAGGACACCCTCAGGGGTTGTACAGCACAGCTAATGTCATGGTGCCAGATACCGTAGGACACCCTCAGGGGTTGTACAGTACAGCTAATGTCATGGTGCCAGATACCGTAGGACACCCTCAGGGGTTGTACAGTACAGCTAATGTCATGGTGCCAGATACCGTAGGACACCCTCAGGGGTTGTACAGCACAGCTAATGTCATGGTGCCAGATACCGTAGGACACCCTCAGGGGTTGTACAGCACAGCTAATGTCATGGTGCCAGATACCGTAGGACACCCTCAGGGGTTGTACAGTACATGCCTTCGTGTGTTGGTGCGGTTTTGGCAGCATCAGTGTCACACTCCTCGCCCTGGGGCTAAGTCACCCACACAAATATCCTCATTCAAACGAACATTATTGTCATTATCATGTGCCAATGTGTATGTTAGTTAAAATACAAACACACTTGATGGAAATTAAAATCAAATTAGACGCAATGGCGATTAGATAAACTGCAGACCGACGTCAAAGACCTCAAAGAATGATTTCTTCTTTCGCCTGAGAGACACATCAATCAAGGTGAAGACAGCCTAACTGAACGTCCAAAAGGTGAGTTACCGTTCTCTCGGTTCAGTTTCGATTCTGTGTTGATGATGGCATCATTTGACAAAAGCAGCATAGTGCACGTCCCAAATAACATGCCGCTGATAGAGACCTTCTGTGCAACATCTGACTGAACTATATGTTTTAGTTATTTATCTGTTATTTAACCAGTTAATTTACTTGTAAACCATTTCTCATTTTCAGGCAGGACTTCAAACTAGCTAAATTCATTCCAAGAAATACTGTAAAAAAAGAAAAATGACGGAAAACATAAAAAAATAACAATGAATACTTTGAAAACACATATGTACCCTGCAGGCTGGACACTCCACTTTCTCCACACAACCTTGAAGCCAGACCTCCTCCTTTCTACAAACTTATTCTGTTACCCAGGGCTGATTTAGACACGGGAGACCAGGTGGCAGAAATATTTGGTAGATAGGAGAACCAGCAGGCTACTGACCTTGTAGTATAATATTCGAATACCACACCGTGTAAATAGGAGCAATAATTAAAGACAAGTGCATAAAATCCTATCAATCCCCTCTTTTTATAAGAATGTTTCGGCCTACTTATATGAACTGAGGCTAAAG
The DNA here is from genome assembly GCA_029465975.1 of Dallia pectoralis. Lineage (NCBI taxonomy): Eukaryota > Metazoa > Chordata > Actinopteri > Esociformes > Umbridae > Dallia > Dallia pectoralis. The sequence goes on from CM055728.1 coordinate 7,751,008, forward strand.
CAATTCATTTACCAAGTCATTATTCCGACAGAAACAGCAGGAGTCCAGGACAGCGAGAATGGCGTTGTTATATGAAGGATTTTATGATAACAATGAGAACATGTGCAAAAGAGATATATTGGCAAATGGTCATTAAGTAACGTTGTCTCTAAATGCACGGTTCCCTACAAAAACATCAATTACACTTCTTTAAAGACATCCCCTCCCCATGTGTCTCAACATGTTGTACAGCTGCATACAGTTGCTTCTAGAAGCTGCCATCATTTAAGCTCTGCGTTGAATAGAAGCTGTGAGAACGGGTGACCAGAATCCCTAGAGTCCAAATATTACTGGTAGGCAGGTGATCACAGTGCAGCGCGTCACAGATGACTTCCTGTTAACCCTTTCAGACGGGATTGTGTTGTGACTAAGCCTGCGGACCCTGAAGGCTCTGCCTCTCTTCTAGAGTAATCCTGTCCCAGATCCTCGCATGACAAAGTAAAACAAAAATGACACAAGGGCTTTTTTTGGTGTGGCTCAGTGAGTCATGTTGTTCAGTTTACTGACTCGGACACATTGCTGGGCCCGGCTGTTCTCAGGTCCTTCTAACCTATGCAGACCTCAGCCAACTTGAGCACTTTTGTCAGTTCAGATTTCATGTGAACGGGCGCAGCACTACGAGAGGGTATGACGCCAAGCCGCAACGATGTCACATGAGTACTTGATGAGGACCTCGTTGCCTTTAACTTCAGATGACCACACGTGAGCATACACGAAGGCTTTCACTGCCAGTCACAGTAGACATTTTAGGCATTTACCAAGATGCTTTTATAAAGCTGTCCATCAAACGTAGGCTACACTAAACAAATAATAAATTGAGCTACAAATTGATCATACTGCAGTTGTGCAGAAACAAATACATTAAAATATATCCACATCTGAAGTTTATCTGAAACCAATCAAGTCAAAATCGGACAAAAGTATGATAACAAGCCCACACGCAATGTTGCGTGTGCACGTGAAAATAACCTCATGTGCACGTGCAACTGTTTGGCCCGTGCACACACACACACACACACTTACACTTACACACACACACACACACACACATGCACGCCTTCCTATCGCACACAGATGCATCCAATAACAAACGCAAAACGATGTTATGTTTACAAATAGGCCATAGCGTCGCGACGCTAAACACTGGACTCGGTGTGCACTGAAGAGAGAAGAAATCCCATTCAGAGATGATTGCTGAGACACTTCGCTTAAGTGCTACGACAACATGAAGCGCTGGACGGGATCAGCGGCTGTGTCCTCAGCAGGTTAAAACCATGAATGAATGGTCCTCGGGGGACACTAATCTCCATCACCCGTCTCACAATTGAACATTATCCGTATGTCCGGATTATTTCTCCGCTTGTGGCTGTCCATCCAAATCATTGTCCAAGTTGGCGTCGGTCCAAATTGCCGTGGCTTTCTAGGTTATTGCTGTGAGACACGAGAGCGGTCGCACGCGGAGGTCCAAGGGTAGGCCAATGTCAGAGTCAGGTAAGGAGTGGATGTGTTTCGGAAACAGAACCGGCGAGAAGTGAAGTCATCATGTAACACTGCTGTTACTGCCTGCATATCACCTGCCGCGGTTGGTTACGAGATGACCGTGTGATATGTGGAATAGTGACGGTGAAGTCGTTTACAGAGGCATATTTTATCCAATACATACCCCAAGGAAATGGACAATGTCTAGGGATTAAAAGGAGGCATTTAAGTTTAACGAGACGGTTCCTAACTGTTTTCTTTGTAAGTCTGAGCCCATTAAGATAAGACAGGAAGAATGAAGCCCACAGACCCCACAGAGAACAGCACAGACTGCATAGCTGCCAGCGGTGCCTGGTAATATAATCCAAGTCACCAAATACTTATATAATATAAATATTATTAGATGGCTGGAAAAAAGTGTTGCAAATCAGTAGTCATATAGACCCCTAGGAGAGCGGATGACTCAATCAAAATATTTAGCATGTATGGCACATGGGTGTTTTACAGAGACTGCCACAATCTTTAGCAGCAGGCCTCTGATCAGTGGTGGACTAACACTTCGTACCACAGTGTTCACTTGCTGGTACAGCTAACCTAATGTATCGGACGTTCACTGAAATGCCTCAAGCGATATATTGTCGACAAGAAGGGATAATTATGACTACGTGGCTTTCTTCTGCACCGCTTAACCAATCCAGTTAAGACTGTGTGTATGAGAAGTTAAGATGGGGTTCATGCTTTGTGGATATTGACAAGCAGAAGTGATGTCTAAACAAAATAATATACATCAAAACGTGCTTTGGGGTAGAAACCAACATTTACTTCTCACAAGGGTTAGGGTTTGAAATTGATTGCCTATAAAGCGGTGTGGCCTATATCGGAAATGGTGTTCTGATCTCTCACCGATAACAGGTGACTGGTTCCGGTGAATCAGAGGCGTGCAACGAGAAGTTGGACTAACAGAATTGTCAAATGTTGACTTAAAAAATGTTTTCCCGTTCCAGCATAATCATGAGTGCACTTGTCCGACTCTCTAAACAGGCAACAACCAGAGAAGTTTCATTTCAGCACTAAGGACAGCGACAGTATAACCGTGTCTGGTTAAAGAATCACATGTACAGCAGGAGGTGAGATCACATCAAAAAGCTGCTTAGATATTGTGCTCTGTCAAATACTGAATCAGTGGCTTGTATTTTATAAATGTTTTAAAACCTATAATGGACTACATACAAGCCGAGCGTGTGTGTGTGGTCTGGACGAACATGGCACAAACAGTAACATAGGCTGATATTTCACAGTGACTCAGGTGATGTAGAATAAACCATTGGGGTGAGATAGAGGTTGAGCACCACTGGTTAATAGGAACTAGTCGTGACTATGTTCCATATGCAGACAGGTAAACACACACATCCCCATATGTAGACAGGTACACACACATCCCATAAGTAGACAGGTACACACACATCCCATAAGTAGACAGGTACACACACATCCCCATATGTAGACAGGTACACACACATCCCCATAAGCAGACAGGTACACACACACATCCCCATATGGAGACAGATAAACACACATCCCCATAAGCAGACAGGTACACACACATCCCCATATGCAGACAGGTACACACACATCCCCATAAGCAGACAGGTACACACACATCCCCATATGCAGACAGGTACACACACATCCCCAGACTTTAGGCTACACCTGTTGGCTGAACAGACTCACTGCCCCCTCGTGGTTTTCGGTCGAATGCCTTTTTTCGGGTTTGCTCATCAACAGGAAAGAACATCTTTGACGCATTTTCAGATAGAAAAACATGTAGGCTAGTCTGAATCAATGCTCAGAATACTATAGCAATAACCCATAAGATTTGATATGATGACCATTGCAATCAGGCATTGGGCTAATATAGACCATAAGTCATCCCACGCATTATGTATTGACTTCTCTTATTATTGGCCGGTTGTCTTTAGCCATTAGCACAGCTGATAGATAGATGTGTCCAAATAACACGACCTGAACATATATGCCATTGTTATTGCTTTAGCTGTGAATAAGTAGCCTATATATATATATATATAACCTCGAATAACCTGTATGACTAAACAGAAGATCTAAACGCAGTGATCCGCGCATTGATTGGAAAATGCAGCGTTGAATGAGAAAAGTCAATCCAATAGAGCAACACAATGAATCAGAAATCAACAGTGATATATTTAAATTAATGTACTCACCAACTCCGATTTTTTCCTCTTCTGTTGGTATCCACATCTTGGGATTTTCTGTTATTTTCCCGACGGGAGACCAAACCTCATTATGTCGATGCCGTAGGAGAATATGGCATAAAGGAAAGATACACGAATGTCCCCGGCTCCTTATCGAACCGGACTAAGATACATCTCGATGGAAATATTGGATATTATAGTCTAGAACACAATAGCACCACCAATGCCTAGTCCATGGTTCCCTTATCCCCCGTTTTGCTCTACAATGCGGTCTCGGTGTCCACCTACCCAACACACACTGTCATCTAATCTCCAAATGCTATTATTGCAGCAGCATCTCGATAACGGGAATAGTTTTTTTCCGGCGATTTATTTATTTATTTCCCGGTTAGTCATAGCCTAACCCTATCGGGTCCGGGCTGTATCGGGTTAAATCCTCACATAATAATTAGTCTGATCGTGATATTGTCTGCCGGTCCAAACTGGTATGAGACGTTTATTCAGAAATTAGCGATGTAGCGTTTGATGCGCCATCTTCATGAACGTCACATGACTGTTTTTTGTCAACCACCCGATGTGTCAGAAATTTGCTACCGTGTATTCGGTCCGAGCGCAACTCCGCGGATATTTGCGCGTTCATCAATAACCGCGCGCTTATCATAAACCGCGCGTTCATCGCTAAGTGCGCGTTCATCAGTAACCGCGCGTTCATCAGTAACCGCGCGCTCATCGCTAAAACCGCGCGTTCATCAGTAAGTGCGCGTTCACAGTCATCGGCAGCTATCAGATTCAGCAGCATTACTGCGCGTTAACATTGAATCTGCCGCACTATAGGTGTAAACCAACCTGCCTACGCGCCAGTACATCATGAAACCGAGTCTGAGATCGACTATAGGTTCTCCTAGCAACAATATTGCGATGGTGTCGGTTCATCTAGAAGATTACTTTAACTTGTAGATGTAATAGTAGTCTACAAGATAGGCCACCACCGCCATGACAGTTTCATTGCTTAAAACACGTGTATTGATATTTTTAAACGGTACATTCTACTGGCTAGTAGACCTTAGAGTAGAGTTTGATTTTGGCATATGTTTGAAAATGGAAAAAGGTATTGATCATACATGTTCTATCAACAGTTTGTAGCACTGTTACTTCAAGCTCTTGCTCTTCTAGGGGCATCATGGCCAACTGGTACGCCGCTTTACTCAGAAACCACTTGTGGGAGGAAAGAGTCTGACAGTATCCCGCATTTAACCTTGTCACGGATAAACACACTACACAAGTGTGCACTTAGTCTGGGTTGTTGCAGGTGGGTGACAAAAATGCTATGCTGCATGTGAACCGGTACCCAATGAGCCGTGTTTTGGGCCTATCCGTATTCCTCTCCGAGTCTAAACACTAGTTCGACTTCTGCGTTAATGTACAATGTGATCCTTGTTGCTCTCAATGGCGCAGAACAGGTTTTTGAATCCAGTCAGCTGTACTATTGCTTGCTCCCACTTCCTGGTTTAGTTTTGCACCTGGTTTAGTATTGAAACTCATTCAATCAATGTTGATAAAACCACAATATTTTTCAGAGGAAAATAATATTGTTGACATGAGTCCTGGGTCATAGTATGAGAACAAATCCATTCAGGAATAATTCGATTTACTGTACATTAAATTTTTTCTATCCTATATACACATACAAATGTGATTTCTAAATTGATGGGATTATTGGCAACTTCGGGATTGTAATTACAGATTAATCATGTCTGTGATGTTCCCTCGTAACCATCAGCAAGTAGGAATGGGGGCAGTAATGGAGGACCTGTTGGACTATGTATTTTAGTATTTCCTAATCGTCAATGTGTTTGCTCCCGGGTGCTAATAAGGACTCAGATGGTAGAAAATATCTAATTCGTTTGTGGGGTTTATTGACAGTACATACAGACCGAGATACCAAAAAAGCACTGTGATGAAACACTTCCTGGTACGTAGTGTGATAATTATTTTTGTGTCTTTGAGGGTATATGTGTGGTTCAGAAAACAAGAAGCAAATAAATTCAATAACGCATGGCATATGGTAACGTAATAAATCAAATTATTATTATCTATTAATTAGACTATAATCAATAAGGTGGAAACAGCGTATCTACAATATCACCACTATAGGAGCATACATGACCCCATGTAGCCTTGTATACAACATAGCCCACAGTACACAATCCCCAATAAAATGCACATAAACTAGCTAATAAAGCAACATAGTGGGATGGAGAATCTGCACTACTCACCCTCTATGCAGCCCTCTATACATCTTTATGCCAGTTTGGGGGTTGAGACTAATGATCGTCACCTGGGGATAATCGAGAGGCTCTGTCTAGGACTCTGAGGACTGTAGAAACACAGGGGTGGAAGTGCAACAGGAGAACCAGAGAAGCTGTCTCGGGCAAGGTCGTTCTAGCGGGTTGCAGGATTGTATCGACCAGGGATTCTGCCATTGCACTCGCCTTAACGACGGGAGGTTGTCATTTGTTGCCGTTAAGGGCAGCCAAATATGAAGACAGGTAATGAGAGGACAGGTGCAATACTAGATAAAGGGGATTTCTAGGAGTGCGCCAAGCCCATTCAAGATTAAGTAACCTATATAATTACGGCCAATGTCCCAGTCAACCCTGTAAACTACAAAACCCATAGTGCAACGGAGAAGTTTGTTTGCTACCGGATCGTCACCAGCCACGGCAACCGGTCCAACAAGGGTGCAGAAGCCTACGCCCCAGGGAGGTGTCTCATCAACATGGTGAGCTAGGGTTTTAACTATATCTAATCGTTTTGTAGACGTCTGGTACCCTTTACATTGGCATGTGTTCCCGTATGTGGTCTCCAGTTCTTGTAGATCAGGGTGCAGGCCTCTAGTTGAGACATATTTGTAGACCTTAGGAGGTTTTTCCACTGTGTGATGTGCATCTACTGTGTGCTGGGCCACTTATGTATTGTGTAACTTGCCTTTGCTGTGTGCTGTGCTGCTTTTACCACATGTGCTCTTAAAACTCCTGGTCTGATGGGAGGTCACCTTGACTACCACACCATCCAGATTACCAAAGGTGGTGGCAGCAATCACACTACCGGGTTCAGCTCAACCCAGTAACAACGCCCCCTTCAGGTGGTTTATGGTTACTTACACTGGTGGCATTGGTGGGAATGTATTTTGTAAGAATGTTAGAAGGTAAGCACACACCTTGCTCACGCTAGTGGTTCATTATGGGCACTGGATAAGTACCACTTCTCACCCTGGCTAGATACCTTCACAGGTACATGAAGGGAATGGTCAGATTGGTCTGGTTAGTTTGACATGGCAACTGAAGTGAATAATTGAAATGATGCGCTCAAGCTGAATGATCGGGGCGGGCTCAAGATATTGTGGTCTCACTCTGGAGGACAGAAGCGACTACTACAATCTGCTCAAGTCTGCCAAGTGGATGTGTTTGGACCACTGTGATAGTCATAATTTGAACCAGACTAATTTTTTGCTAGGCTACAAAATGAAACGTCTGTTGAATTTGGCTATTCCCTGTGTCGTCTGATAGAGGGCATATCCACTAGTAGAGACTACTACTTTAGATTTGATCACCCGTGACTGTTTCATCGAGAATGCCTGGCTCACTCATTGAGCTGCTAGTCTGCCACTTTGGAACAAGCGATAAGCGTTGCCTCAGAGATGGAAGTCATTAGGAGCTTAGAGTCTAGCCCTGTTGCCCCGGATGCTAGGATAAGAGAGCTGTCTGAGGCTGGAAATTTAGGTGCATCTTGGGTGGTAGACAATAGGTCCAAACCTTGCGTTTTGAACCAAATACTTATCTAGTGCCTCAACCTACTAGGCGAGTGGAGTTCCTGGTTGCGCAAATCACTACCCAAGTACAGGGCGCCCGAGAGAAAGGTTGTACAGACCATGGCTCTGTACTTACTAGGCATTTGTATTTATTACTGTTTACATTGTTTTTGTGCGAGCTGCACTGTCGCTCATACAGTATGATTGACTCGCACTAAATACAGACTTTCAACTTTCCGGAGTACTTAATGTGAATCCTTGTTGCTCTCCATAAAGATGGCCTAGGCTTTAAGAAGATTGCCAAGACCCTGAAACTGAGCTGCAGCACGATGGCCAAGACCATACAGCAGTTTAACAGGGCAGGTTCCACTCAGAAGAACAGGCCTTGCCAGGGTCGACCAAAGAAGTTGTAGGAGTGCTGCCAGCACTGCTGCCGAGGTTGAATGGGTGGAGGGTCACCCTGTCTGTGCTCAGACCATACGCCGCACACTGCATCAAATTGGTCTGCATGGCTGTCGTCCCAGAAGGAAGCCTTCTGCAAAGTGTCTTTTCCTCAGTGTTGTCACATGAAAATATATGAAAATATGTTGTCAAATATTTACAAAAATGTGAGGGGTGTACTCACTATTGTGAGATACTGTGTGTGTATGTGTATACACAGTGAAGGCAGAAAGTATTTGATCCCCTGCGGATTTTGAATGTTTGCCCAAAGACATGATCAGTCTATCATTTAAATTCTAGGTTCATTTGAACAGTGAGAGACAGAATATCAACAACAAAATCCAGAATAACACATTTTTTAAATAAGTTATTGATTTCCATTTTACTCATAAGGATACAATAAGTATTTAATCTACTTTCAGTCAGCAAGTTCTCTGGCTCCCATGTGTCTTTTATACAGGTAATGAGCTGAGATAAGCAGCACTCTTTTTTAACTCTAACTATCTCAGTTTGTTACCTGTATAAAAGAAGGAATCGGATTCCAAACTCTCCATCATGGCCAAGAGCAAAGAGCTGTCCAAGGATGTCAGGGACAAGATTGTAGACTTACACAAGGCTGGAATGGGCTACAAGGCATCGGCAAGTAGCCTGATGAGAAGGTGACAACTGTTGGTGCGATTATTCACAAATGGAAGAAACGCAAAACAACAGTCACTCTCCCTCGGGTCCATCCAGCAAGATCTCACATCGTGGAGTTTCAATGACCATATGAATGGTGAGGAATCAGCCCAGAACTACACAGGAGGATCTTGTCAGTGATCTCAAGGCAGCAGGGACCATGTCACCAAAAAAACTATTGGTAACACACCATTTGGTGAAGGACTGAAATCCTGCAGCGCCCCCTGCTCCAGAAAGCACATGTACAGGCCTGTCAGAACACACAGCCAAGGCCACAAAGGAGTGGCTCAAGAAGAAGCACATTAAGGTCCTTGAGGGGCCTAGTCAGTCTCCAGACCCTAATCCCATAGAAAATGTGTAAGGAGCTGAAGGTTCGGGAGAGGATCTGCAAAAAGGAGTGGGACAAAATCTGTGTGCAAACCTGATGGCCAACTACAAGAAACGTCTGACCTCTGTGATTGGGAACCAGGGTTTTGCCACCAAGTACCAAGTCATGTTTTTCAAAGGGGTCAAATACTACTTAAAATTATTATGCAAATTATATTTTAAACTGATTTTCCTAAATAGTCGATCCAAATGACAGTTTGTATGATTTTCAAGTCATCCATCGTTAGGGTATAACAATAATTTCATTGAACTAACCACCCAATGAAAACAACTCAAAATGCTCTGTTTCAAATTATTATGCACAACAGTTTCAAAACATTTTGTAGATTGTAAGGAACTGAAAATGATCATTTGTTGAACTTGCAGCATTAGGTCATATTTACTGAAATGAAACGCTATTTCAATCAAACACATCTTAACAGGGCAAGTTAAATGTTAACATAGGACCCCTTTTTGTATATCACCTTCACAATTCTTACTTCCATTGAACTTGTGAGTTTATGGAGAGTTTCTGCTTGAATTTCCTTGCAGGATGTCAGAATTGCCTCCCAGATTTGGATGTGAACTGCCTCCCACCCTCATAGATCTTTTGCTTGAGGATGCTCCAAAGGTTCTCAAAAGGGTTGAGGTATGTTGTGTATAATAATTTGGAACATAGAATTGTGAGTTTTTATTTCTTTTTAAATACGGTTTTCATTGGGTGGTTTGATGAAATTCGACTTACACCATAAGGGTTGGTGACTTGAAAATTATACTGACTATCAATTACAGGCTATCAAATAAGCCTCGGCATGGATTGCTTGGTGTTCTCAACGCGTAGCAAAAAGATGTATGTCCAGGCATTTGTTGTCTTTGGGTGATGTTCCCGTTTATTATATAAAAATAACAAAAAGCGTATTTACATACAATAGTACTTCACCGAGTGTTAAATAATAAAAGTGCTGTGGCTGGTTGTCGGTGCAAAGGGTGCTCACGGCTACGGTAAGAACCGTGTGTTCCCCGCCATCCACACCGTACCTAAATGATTGTTACACCTGTTCATATACCTATTTCCCAGTGACGTGCCACACCCAGTTCAATACTCCCCAAAGTGGTTAAAAGAAGTAATGTCTAAACGTACACAACTACAGAAACATATAAATGGCTCCTACAGACTTTTTAGGATAATCAGTGTAAAAAATAATTTGCATAATATTTTGAAACGCTGTGTATTTCACTGAGTAAAATGCTAATCAATTTATAACTTATTTGAAATGTGTTATCTGTCTCTCCCTATTCAAATATACCTACCATTAAAATTATAGACTGATCATGTCTTTGTCAGTGGGCAAACGTACGAAATCAGCAGGGGATCAAATACTTTCCTTCTTCACTGCATGTATACACACGCTCATACACACTCTTTTTACGCTTTATATCAAAAATATAAATGATTACTGCGTAGATGTTGCGAGGCATGTCATTGAATTTCATAGTTCAGAATGACACCATGTGAATCAGGGCATTTGACAAATAACATACATTGACTCTATGGCTCTAAATAAAGATGTTTCGGTTGGCAATTATTTTCCAGTCAGATTTGGGGCTCAGATTGACTTGAGAGAGAGGATAATGCCATGTGATTCTGGCCACCCTCACCTTTTTAACGGTACATGTAGCTGTCCCATAGTGAATAAATATCCCCGGTGCCGTGTGGGGGTCCCTGGCAAGCCCTCAGAAGCCATGTTGGAACCCTCCCCTCACTGTGATATCCATATGGCATGTGTTGCTTCCGCGATATATGCTGGGCCGGGCCAGTACGTGTGATCAATATGACTGATGAGGTTTGACGTAGACATAGACAGCAAACTCTGAGTTCCCAAGTGCCGTGCGGGGGCTGGGGCGGGGGGGGTAGTGCTCTCACGTCTTGGAGCGGAGAAATGATTTGGTTTGGGAAACGGGCAAGCTGCTCCACTGTTACGCCTCGGTTTTCAGTACTGGAGATTCTGACCTAGGGTGAACTCATCTGGACCTGCATCAGATCCACTCTGGGAATGCGAAACCCATTTAATTAGCCCCATATAGGATCCGGCTGCAATTACAGCAGAATGATTCAGACCACAGCGTCATTAGGCCCTTGGTCAGCCCCTGTTGTTCTGGTACGGAAGGACAGATCTTTGGGTTTTTGTGTTCTCGAAATCTCAATGACGTTACAGAGAAGTATGCCTACCCTCTTCCTAGAAGATTGAGGATTCACTGGACAGTCTAAATCTGTCTTGCTGGTTTTCAGGCACTGACTTGGCCAGTGGATACTAGCAGGTAGATGCGGATCCCAAAGACAGGCCTAAAATGGCGTTTCATAAATATGCAGGGTGTGTTTACAGAGGTGTCAAAATTGCAGAAGGCAAACTGAAAGGTCAAGGCCTCGATGTGCAACCTCTATTCCACAAGTACAGTCTCTGGGAATTGTCATTTCTGGTGAAGTGATGAAGGCCGAAGGTGCTAGTGAGTGTGAGGAGTTGGCAAGCTCCAGAAATCAGGCTGAATGAGCATCGTGTGCCTAGCGTCCATTCATAGGAGGCTTGTGCGTGGGTTTGCAAGAATAGCTCTTCCCCTTCACCTATTTACAGAAAAAGGACGGTTTTTGGGGGGAACATTTTCAGATAGCCTTTACTTACTTGGGAGCTAGCCTCATCTGGAGCCTTAAAAAACATTTATACAAGAGACCCAGGCTAGTTAATTTAGGAACAGGTGCTGTACTCTTCAGGATGACTTGGAGCGTGTGGTAGCATATACTAGTCAGCCTTGACAAAACAGGAATAAAAATATAAGACTAAGGAAGTGTTTGGCATGGTTACTTTTACCAAGTACTTTAGACATTCTCTTGGGAAAGGATTGCACACTGATAATAAGTCCCTCCGGTGGTTATGTAACTTCGAGGGTTTTGGAGGGACAGCTAGCTAGGTGGGTGGAGCAGTTGGCCGTTTTTTTCCGTGTAGGATTGTGCATCACCCATGGAAGCGGCATGCACCTGCGTGTTTTACACTAGCGAACTCTAATGCTGTGTGGTGGTGGCAGGCTGTACTACCTAAAGCACAGGTGTCAAACTGGTTCCATGGAGGGACGAGTGTCTACAGGTTTTTTCGCTCACATTGACCTTGATTGATTAATTAGGTCACTAATTGGTTAGGTAATTTAATTGAAAAAAACAAAAACCTGCATACACTAGTCGCTCTGTGGAACCGGTTTGACACCCCTGACCTAAAGTCAACGCTGCACAGCTCTACAACGAGGGGCATTGAGGGGAGATTTTTTCTTGAAAAAGACAGAGGTGTCTCCCCTTCTCATTCAGGAGGCTAATTTTGGCAGATGAGTGGGTGTTGTTGATTTTGCAGCCCCCCACGTTGTCTCATCCATTCTCATCCAACCTCTAAAAATATATGGCTATTCTAGATCCATGAATCTAGCATGTCCCATACAGTCCTTAGATGGATTGACTGATGATTTTAATTGTACACTGCTGTCTGTTGTTCCTGTTTGAATTGGGATGGCCTACCGCCGTACCTGTAGGCGGCCTACCGCCGTACCTGTAGGCGGCCTACCGCCGTACCTGTAGGCGGCCTACCGCCGTACCTGTAGACGGCCTACCGCCGTACCCGTACGGCCTACCGCCTACCTCCATAGCTACACGCCAGTATGGGGTTTAACCCCGTACACAGTCCTGTTTTACCTGGGAATCGTCCCTCTGGGCAGCTGCAGCATCTGGGTCCTGGACGTACGGTTTCCAGGACTGGTGTTGCCTGCTACATTAAGTCCAACCGAGGGGTTGGGAGACACGCATCTTAAACCAGTAAACAACTCCCCCTTCAAGTGGTTAAAAGCTACCAACAAACATAAATACATTGCCAAGATAATAAACAAACATATTACGACTGCACGCTCCCTAATTCAAGTCAATGAACACCAGAAACGTGTTACTACGGCTGAGATTTAAATTCACTTCACACGTACCAGTGTACCACCGCACGTTTCCCCTCGATGAATCTCTGCATGGCAGAGGGAATGTTCAAAACTCAGTATACCACAATGCTGTGTGGACCACTGGTCTATGGTAATGAGGATGGTCTGCCCAGGATTGAACTGAAAAAAAAAAGAAAAAGGGAGCCGGAGGTGGTAATAAGAGCCATGCAGCTCTTCCTCATCAATCACGTGCCCACACGCCCACTGCAGCTCCGGATCTCTCTCCAACATACACGCGCTTGCTCAAACACGGCACAAAACAATATATAGCCACACAGACGCATGCAGATATAGGGCTTCAATTCCTTGTACTTATACTATATTTACACAGACACCATAGGCTATGCCTGCAACAGCTCCCACACACACTTTTTTAATAAATCAGAAACATTTATTGTAGCTCAGTCTCCCACACTTAGGTCCTGCCCGCTGCCAGCCAGACAGACTCTTACAGCTCTCCCACTTGTATAGGCCCTTCACAAAAAAAAGACCAGCATTCAGAATTCTGTCCAGGAATCACGTCGACGCAGACGTTTTTATTCCCGAAATATGACATTTACACCTTGTAATTGCCTAGGAGAAAATGTGTAGATTCAGCATGCCCTTAACCAGAATAAATATTAATTTAAGCTGCAGCGTCACACCATTTTAACTACTAAACAGTTGGCTTATACAGGCACTTTTTAAAATTCCTGTAAAAAATAAATACCCAAAGTGTAGCCTAAATACAATAATGCAGACTGTTTTTGGGAGAGGTTAAAAAGTGAAAAAAAATCACCAACTGGAAACATGATCTGATGTCATCAGCCTCACACCAACACGGTAACTATGGAGCCCTGGTCAGGATGTGGAGAGTCTACAGTACACTTCCTAATAAGGGCACATGAATAAGCATTAACGAATAGTCGTTAACATGAACGAATGATGAAAAGACATAAACAAACCAGTTTTTATGGAAACTACTTTAATATTGATTTCCAAATGCATTAACCAGCAGTGTGTGAGCTGCTGAAATTTATCAATGGTGACTAAGGACATGCATTCATGTAGCAGGATGTTTGTAGGCTAAATAAAATGTATTCATTTGTAGCTATATACTATTAATAACTTAATTAATACACATCACCAGTATCGGGTCCCTCCAAGACCTTGAATGATCCCACTTAAACAATGACAAATGACCCATTGGAAGCTAACAAAGAATTTAAACTGATAATTCACCAATAGTTAATACCAATGATATTAAACTATCATCTAATCTAGCATACTTTACTAATAAAGATTATCCCACTATTAAATATGGAATAATCTCATGAATAGTATTTAGCCAATTGTTAATGCTAACAACTAGCATGCATTAGCGCAGAAAGCAATGGCAAGTTGCAGTCATTTAGATAATTGACCAAAAATGTTAATACCATGTTAATTTGTCGATTATATCTGTTGATAGCAACATCACTGTATAAAGTGTCCCTTATAATTAAGTATTTGTTTGTGAAGTTGCATCTTAGATGGCTAACCATCCATCAGGAAAACGACTTGATGTGCAGTACATCGCAATCATTTTAATCATTTGACAGCACAGAATACAACGTTCATGGTAAACCCAAGAGATTGTAGGGCTAGAATAAGAACGGTACGTATATATCCTTAAAATTAACTTACAGTTCCAGTACATGGTGATAAGGGAATTGAACTGCCCGCTAGTGAGGTTCTGTTGTTCGCCAATGATTCACACTTTCTAAATGAATCTTAAGTGACTCTTTCAATCGACCGGTGGGCAGCGAATTACTAGGAAATTATAATTTGCTTCATAAGGTACCTCCAGTTTGGTATTCCAATCAAAGTCTGTGTGCATTAGGAGAGTAAAATGGATCAAGCAGGAACTTTATGAAGTCATATTAATAAATGAGCATTAATAGCAAACAACAATAATGAATACAGTTAGTTGATTACTGTTGTCATGATTAACACAGATGAAAAAGCACCGGTCCATTTTAAATTAAGCATCATTGTGTGCAACCGATTCGTTTCATCACCATTGAACGATTGTTTCAGAATGAATTGAATTTTTTTAACTTTTTAACAAATTTAAGGGATAAATTACCCTGACATTGATTTTTTACTATACACTTAATGGGCTCCATGCATTACTGTTGTAATCTACTGGAAAGTAATTATACCAAAATGGAAATTGATACAATGTTGCTTCGTCAATACAACCATTAGACTACCAATGTAAAACTAGCGTTCTCAAGTTCAGCTCACAAAACAGTAGAATTTTTTTTTTAATTTATATTCATTATTATTATTATTTAAACAGAATTGCTTGATGGTTTTTTTCCAGCTCAGATTTATTCAAGTGGCATTCAATATAGCGATTCACCTAATCAAAGTGATATTTCTTAAGTGCTGTCAAACGAGAATAATAATCATTCACGATTAATTGCATAAAATTCTGTATGTAATCAAAATAATTCGCTATATTTGATTATACGCAAATTTAGCACTTAATATGCACATTTCTGTTAAAAAATACTGTATTTTATTGCAAACTAACAGTGCCGGACTTAAAATTCAATAAATTCCACAGCTTGTAGCTTAGTTTAATATACATGCAATATCAGTCTGTAACTCAGGAGAATAAGTGGCTGCATCTATTTGTAGCCCATGTAAATCTAAATAAAAGGTTTATGATCGATGATCTCATAGTTCAACCATCTTATATTGTTTTCATGATTAAAAAACCAAGGACAATAACTGCTTTGCTAGGCTGCTGTATAAAACACCTATTAGCCCCTCTTAACTGGAAAGAATATGCAGGCGTTTAACCCACTGAATCACAGATTGTCACTGTGTTGTCCATTGATGTTTTGAAATCTGGTTAGAATGGGGTTCAGTTTGGGTCCTGTAAGCATTAGATTTCCTAAAATACGGTTAGCAACAACCAATACACAATACTTGTGTCTAAAACAATTCCCAAATTCAATCACCATTGTCATGGTGGCCAGAGATGTTATCTACTAACATTAATCAGACATCTGTAATTCACGCGGGTCCCGGATGTTGTTTGTTAGATAAAAACAATTTACCATGCTACTGGTCTAGTGTTAGCAGTTGTATTCACTCAACATAGCGCCCCAGGACCAGTTAGAGTTAGGCGAGGCATTTTCGTTTTTTGGAGACTGGGTTGCAGGACGCAAGGAGGGATTCCAATTTCCACAGATCTACTGTACGAACGGATGCCACGAAGTTCATCTCAATACTATCAGTAGTTTAGGGACTTCCATCTATGAAAATGCATGCAGACAACAGTGCCCAGTAAAAGTAAAATCTTTTTCAAATTGCTCTTAACAAGAATATCTTCCCAAAAAAAAGAATTAAAACAAAACCAGGCAAACGTGATAAAATTTTTTATAGAAAAACTGGTTAAAAAAGCCTACATTTGCATCTTGACTATGTCAACGAAAGAAATCAATCTTTCCATCCAAAAATGTAATACTTATCAGAAAGATTCTTAAACCACCTACCAGTCAATCTGACGTCAGACTTCAGGTTCAGAAAGTCACAGCTAGTAAACGTTCCATTATGTATACACATAATTTAAACCAACACACTTCAGCCAAAACAACGTTTTTGTTTTTGCACAACCCAGGGATGATTTTCATTGTTTCGTTTAAAAAGTATTTTTTTGGCTAGGGATTCAGTCTTTGTCGCTAGGCCCAATGTGCGTATTTTTGCTTAAATGCTTAAAAATTACATGATTAAATGTTTATACAGCCATTTACAGCATGTATTCAGTGTGTTAATTCATGGTTAAATGTTTGGACAGCCGTTTACAGGTACGGTGTTTAGTACGTGGTGATGCAGTTGCAAATAACAGCTGAGTGTTTAGTACCTGGTGATGCAGTGGCGATTAACCTGAGGATAATAGCTGAGTGTTTAGTACCTGGTGATGCAGTGGCGATTAACCTGAGGATAATAGCTGAGTGTTTAGTACCTGGTGATGCAGTGGCGATTAACCTGAGGATAATAGCTGAGTGTTTAGTACCTGGTGATGCAGTGGCGATTAACCTGAGGATAATAGCTGAGTGTTTAGTACCTGGTGATGCAGTGGCGATTAACCTGAGGATAATAGCTGAGTGTTTAGTACCTGGTGATGCAGTGGCGATTAACCTGAGGATAATAGCTTGGCGTGCCAATTGATGATGCAAAAGCGGCCTCCTAACTGTCTTACACTTTAGTCGGCCTCATGACAGTCGATGCATCATAGAAGAGTAAGCGTGAGTCCTGGAACACTGCTTTGCCAAGTTGGTTCCCTTCAACCACCCACAGACCGTTGACCATATAAAAAAATGAGGAATAGTCCGTATCAAACAGCACACTTTTGAAAGAACTTTATTGGAATCAAAAAATGTGAACCTTAGTTTCCGTTAAGTCTGTACAAACATTTTTTTATCCATTCATGACTCACTCATCATCCACTGTGTAATATAAAACTATATTATATACAAATCTTGTTTCAGGAGTTCGAGTTCTCTGGAAATGCTTTGAAAAGCCAAAGCTCTCTCCTGGCCTTCCAACCGACTCTCCGCTTCTTCCGGTACTGTTACTGGGCTGGGAGAGGCCACTGGACAGTCGTACAAACTGGGCAGTGCTTTCAGTTGACTTGGTTAATTTGACCAAATCCCTCCACACCTAACTCAGTCTTACCTAACTCTGCAGTCCCTCACAGTATTAGCTCTGTTGTTTATGAGTGTTCAGAGCAGCGTGCTTCCTGCATGAGTCCAGACTGGTTGTCCAAGACACCGACGCCTCCTCCTCCTCCTCCTCACTCGTTCAGGGATAGAATGATGTCATCCTCAAGGTCAGAGTTGTCAGAGCTGTCTGCTGGGTTGACAAACAAAGTGTAGAGAGATTTAGAGTTGGGAGAGGGGGCATTCTGACAGAATACTGCAAAAGTCAAGCTGCTGCTGTAAAGTGACAACACTTAGGAGTTGGAATGTTCTGGAATGTTCTCTCACAGCAGAAAAGTAACAACTGTTTGTTAATCGTTATGATGACCACCTAAGCTTAACAGAGAACGCAGACTGGATATTGTCGTTATGATGACCACCTAAGCTTAACAGAGAACGCAGACTGGATATTGTCGTTATGATGACCACCTAAGCTTAACAGAGAACGCAGACTGGATATTGTCGTTATGATGACCACCTAAGCTTAACAGAGAACGCAGACTGGATATTGTCGTTATGATGACCACCTAAGCTTAACAGAGAACGCAGACTGGATATTGTCGTTATGATGACCACCTAAGCTTAACAGAGAACGCAGACTGGATATTGTCGTTATGATGACCACCTAAGCTTAACAGAGAACGCAGACTGGATATTGTCGTTATGATGACCACCTAAGCTTAACAGAGAACGCAGACTGGATATTGTCGTTATGATGACCACCTAAGCTTAACAGAGAACGCAGACTGGATATTGTCGTTATGATGACCACCTAAGCTTAACAGAGAACGCAGACTGGATATTGTCGTTATGATGACCACCTAAGCTTAACAGAGAACGCAGACTGGATATTGTCGTTATGATGACCACCTAAGCTTAACAGAGAACGCAGACTGGATATTGTCGTTATGATGACCACCTAAGCTTAACAGAGAACGCAGACTTGATATTGTCGTTATGATGACCACCTAAGCTTAACAGAGAACGCAGACTGGATATTGTCGTTATGATGACCACCTAAGCTTAACAGAGAACGCAGACTGGATATTGTCGTTATGATGACCACCTAAGCTTAACAGAGAACGCAGAATGGATATTGTCGTTATGATGACCACCTAAGCTTAACAGAGAACGCAGACTGGATATTGTCGTTATGATGACCACCTAAGCTTAACAGAGAACGCAGACTGGATATTGTCGTTATGATGACCACCTAAGCTTAACAGAGAACGCAGACTGGATATTGTCGTTATGATGACCACCTAAGCTTAACAGAGAACGCAGACTGGATATTGTCGTTATGATGACCACCTAAGCTTAACAGAGAACGCAGAATGGATATTGTCGTTATGATGACCACCTAAGCTTAACAGAGAATGCAGACTGGATATTGTTGTGGGTGGAAAACCACAGGTGTAGATGAGTGTGGCCAAGGGCGACTTAATAGGTAGCATTTGCCATTGCCTGCGACCACCCCCACCCTCTACGTTCTCAGCTACAGGATGCATGGCAAGAAACAAGCAGAACGTCAGAACGACAGTGGAGTCAATAAGAATTGAGACGACGACACACGTTATGTACCTCAACACATTGGTTTGAAATAAAATAATAACTAAGATTCAGACTGTCAGCTTTTATCCAGCTGACAGTCTTAAACAGCTTAAACCATGCAGGAATTACAACCCTTTTTATACTTATGCATTCAGAAAGTACTCTTGCCTTCCCCATATTTTGTCATATTGTTTCAAAAAGCCGTCCACCTACACACAATACATGTCAATAACAACTTGAAAACGTCTAAAAGCACTACAGTGTACTTCACGCTTCAGGTCTTGTTTTCTACAAAGACTTCGCTGTATTAGTGTTCATCGGTACCTCAATCCTCACCAGACTCCAAGTGCCAGACAAGCGTGGTGCCCCAACGATATGGTATTAGACAAGTATACATATTGCTTGGCATTCAAGGTGAAATAGTTCAATTATGGACATATCATAAGTTATATTTTTGCTTATGCTGTCAGTTCTTTAAGTGCCATTAGAAAACTATAGTTTGCATGTCCCTTTTCTTTAGCCACTCCCATAATGGCCTGACGGATGGATGGAGTGCAGCAGAAATCGTAGTCCTTCTGTTTGTCCCTCCCATTTCTGCAGAGAAACTCTGAAGGCATGTTAGTGTAGCCATTGTGTTCTTGGCTCACCTTCAGAAACACAGCCTCTCTTGCCTTGTCACTCTTTTTCTCAGCCAGCCTCTGCAAACATTCTAACTGAGGTCCACGGAGAGTTCTTTGGAATTCATGGCTTTGGTTTTGCTCTGAGTGTGGCACCGTTCCACTCAAATTAACATAAAAGTTGTAGAGGCACCAAGAATGGTGGAGCACAATTTGGACAGTCAAAACAAAGTGTCTAAATACTCAGTTTGAGTCAAAAGTTTGGAAACATCTACTTGTGTTATATGTTGTTATATTTTCCAATGTTCCACATTAGAGAAATAGTAAATGAATCAACACTATAAAATCAAGTAGTAATCAAAACAAAATACAATTGATATTGTAGATTCTTCAAAGAAGCCATTCGTTGACTTGATGACTGCATAGCACAATCTTAGCATTCTCTGAAATGTGAACTAAGGAATAGAACACCGTAGTGTTGGGCCGAATACTTCGACTATTCGTTCATTAAGTCGGTATTCAAATCTTAATTCAGCATTCAGAAGCTTTGTTTTGTAGTTGTTTTGCAACAAAACTTTGCACGGCTACACTACATTTTGTCAGCTAAATACTTAATATAGATATTTCAGAGCGGATATTGTTCATATTTAGAATATATACACAGCAGGTTTTAATGAATCATAATGTGCAACACTAATTTTCCTCACTTCAGTCACATTACTTTCCACATGTCTAGAGAAGCTAGAGTGTTTAGCCAATAATCAGGTTTCAGCAGATCCAAACCATCCCATTTGGTATGAGAGTTGCTGACCTCTACATGCCTACAAATTCTCCAATAGATTAGTTTTTCACTCTTAATATTTGTGTGTGATAAAGAACATTATCAGAAAGTTAATTAGCAAGCTTAATCTATCCAAACTGACCAAAATACCAGTCACCCAAACTATGTCTTTCTCTTGCCATCCCTAGGGGTTGGAATCAGATTTCTTGGTTGCCTTTTCGGCATAACGGGGCTGACAGTTGGACGTACCAAAAAATAATGGGGGTCTGGCTTATACGGGCCTAGTTTATAGAGCATCATCCTGTGTTTAGACTTCCTAAATGGAGAAAATGGAGCCACACCACCTCCAGAGAACAGCTGCATTGTAACATGCATTAAGCCAGTACCTCAGCATAACCTGGCCTGTATCATGCATTAAGCCAGTACCTCAGCATAACCTGGCCTGTAACATGCATTAAGCCAGTACCTCAGCATAACCTGGCCTGTATCATGCATTAAGCCAGTACCTCAGCATAACCTGGCCTGTAACATGCATTAAGCCAGTACCTCAGCATAACCTGGCCTGTAACATGCATTAAGCCAGTACCTCAGCATAACCTGGCCTGTATCATGCATTAAGCCAGTACCTCAGCATAACCTGGCCTGTAACATGCATTAAGCCAGTACCTCAGCATAACCTGGCCTGTAACATGCATTAAGCCAGTACCTCAGCATAACCTGGCCTGTAACATGCATTAAGCCAGTACCTCAGCATAACCTGGCCTGTAACATGCATTAAGCCAGTACCTCAGCATAACCTGGCCTGTATCATGCATTAAGCCAGTACCTCAGCATAACCTGGCCTGTATCATGCATTAAGCCAGTACCTCAGCATAACCTGGACTGTATCATGCATTAAGCAAGTACCTCAGCATAACCTGGACTGTAACATGCATTAAGCAAGTACCTCAGCATAACCTGGCCTGTATCACGTCTGAGGGATAAACCAACATCAGCTACTCACTGTTATCAAGGGCAAGGTCCGCATCTTCCTCATCGTCATCTGAATCATCGTCATCATCGTCCTCATCCTCTTCCTCCTCCCCGTCGGCCTCCAGCAGACGGGCCACCTCCTCATCGTCGGAGGGAGAGAAGTCGTTGTTCCCGTCTTCCTCGTCCTCCTCATCCTCCCCGCCGTTGTCGTTGTCCAGTTCTGTGACTAGAGGGTCCGTGTCCATGTCGTCGTCCGAGTCGTCTTCGTCGTCATCATCCTCCTCTTGGTCGTCATCCTCCTGATAGGTGAAAGTGTCAGGGTAAACTTTTTAAGAATAAATCTAGACGTTGACTGCATAACCTGTACATGTCAATCAACCAATCAGAAGTGAGTGTCGGAATATAAACCGAAATAACATGTGCATTTTAAATGGTTGTGGCACATGAAGCCATTTACCTGGTCGTCTTCATCCTCCTCCTCCTCCGCCAGTCTCTGGCGTCCCACCTCATACAGACGGCACACAGTGTCAGTATTGACAGAGTCCTGGTTCTGAGGGGGGAACACATAGTGCTCATTGAGAGACCATCACCACCACTACTACTACTAGCATGTACATGTGACTGTGCAAACCAGGCCATAGGACACGACACAAACCGCTACCACTGGATTTAGCGTTGCCTTATTGAGAAACAGGGTGAACGTCGCAGGACTAACCTCGATCACAGCCAGGTAGCAGTCCTTGGTATCCGTGCAGAGATCAAAGATGTTTCTCTTCACGTCTATGGTGGCTGTATGGGAAATGTACAAGTCATACTACTTCACAACATTCAAAAATAATTCATACAGAAAAGTTTAACTAGTTCGGATGGATTGCATTTTCTTCAGATAAAAGCAAACAGGTAAACGTACTCAGCGTTTCCCAGATGCCAGGTCTGGATAGGAACCACTAGTGAGATATGACCGGGTTCAAATATTCACAGGTCTGGATAGGAACCACTAGTGAGATATGACCGGGTTCAAATATTCACATGACCGGCCTGTTGGCGGGTCACAGCCAGTCTGAGGCGTCTTACCAATGGGTTTGTAGTCGGTGGCGTTGAATGTCCGGAAGGAGGAGCCAAAGGGAGTCTTCATCTGCATCTCCATCATGTCATCTTCATCGTCGGCCTGGAGCATAGCTGGAACAACAAGAGCCCAGTTCTCTGCACGTGCCATGACGCAATCCCATACACAGATTATTTTTACACTCAAAAGGAAACCAGATGCACACGTAGAAAGGAAACATGCAGACCTGGCAACTTTTAAGGACGGTTATGAGCGGTACTTCAGGCTCGGACAACACAGCGCGCTTCACCCACACAACACTCAAATCACGGACAAATGCATTTCTCAACCTAATAATGAAGTCGGCAGAAGGCTGCCTCAGAGGGAATTGTAGGCTGCGGATGTGGTAAGTACTTGGTAATTGGCTGCTCTTCAAAAACTCTAAAAGTTTGGATGTACAATCAAGGTTCTCCCTGGGGCCTAAGGCAGGTGTGTCAACCTCAATCAAAGCAGGGTTATAAACAAAAAAACACATTTAAAAAAGGCAGCCAGACAAAACCAATACATTTAGCTTCCCGAAATAAATGTACATAATACAGCCACTCAGTCTGGCCGAGGTTCTACTTTACTTTGTTTGAAATATGCCCGTTTATAATGTCCACTATGTTGAATGATGCCTCTAAATGCTGCTATAAATAAAGTCAAAAGAAAAACGCAGGTACAATTTGTCCAGCCTATGCCTGCAAGAAAATAAAATGTACAATTGACCATATTAAACTACCAGAAATATATTTCACAAAAAGTGATCAAAATGCAGTTGATATAGAGTTGGTCCAGAACTATTGACAAGTCATTATTGAGCAGGGCAGATACAGGTGGCACTAATCAGAACTGGACTGTAGGACTCGTGTGAGAAACATGGTTTTCTGACAAGGGGGTGCATATGTGAGACTACAATTTGATGTAGAGCAAATAAGGAGAATGTCAACAAATCCCTTTTGAAAAACATGTAATTGCCATGTCCACAAAACTGAAGTCCTTAATAATGCCCCATGACAATGTTAACGCGTGTAAATGCCCCATGACAATGTTAACACATGTAATTGCCCCATGACAATGTTAACGCGTGTAAATGCCCCATGACAATGTTAACACGTGTAAATGCCATATCCACGAAACTAAAGTCCTAAATAATGCCCCATGACAATGTTATCACATGTAAATGCCAAGTCTACAAAACTAAAGTCCTAAATAATGCCCCATGACAATGTTAACACAGCAGCAGCAATTAATTAAAGGCGATCTAAATAACCCTCTCAGAGTACTCACATTGGGGCAATAATTACAAGCGTCTTCTGGCTAAGTACAAATGTAAACTGGGTTCTTAAAATTTTGAAATGATTGGAAATTGAACCAGAAATATAATAGAATGCCAGGAGCTCGTTTCAAACATATAATCTCCAACCTGATCCATAACTGTCCCTTCTGTTACATCATCCTATAATTAGCAGCCAGCCAGTGATTCCAATGCATTCAACTGCCGTACCACGATGAAATCATTACCGCCACACCAACACAAAATGGATCATGATAAAAAAAACATTTCTGCCGAGACGCACTTTGAAGATTGTAGAAGAATCCACATTAAGTCTACTCCTGCAAACATTAACGAGTAATAACAAACTACTCTCCTCAGGGGTTGTCTGGTTCCAGAAAACCCCAGAGGCTTGATAATGTGCATTCAAAGCAACAATAATATTTCTCAGAATAAGACATATTTACGTTGCAACAATAGGGAGACAAGTGTTTTGACAAGCAGTCAATGCACAACAATTCATATTTGATTTTCTTAAAAAAAGGGATGCCTGATTTATACACCTACTTTATATGTTAAATCTCCAGTCGTTTAGACCCCTAATGCATATTTACTATAATGCATCATGTAGCAAAGCCTACTGGCCATAGCCTCATGATCATATGGATCGTTCAATGTCTATCAGAATGCGTTGCAGTATGTTTGTGGTAATTTCAGACCATGGGTCGCAGTATGTTTGCGGTCGTTTCAGACCACGGGTTGCAGTATGTTTGTGGTCATTTTGGACCATGGGTTGCAGTATGTTTGTGGTCATTTCGGACCATGCGTTGCAGTATGTTTGTGGTCATTTCAGACCATGCGTTGCAGTATGTTTGTGGTCATTTCAACCCTTGGGTTGCAGTATGTTTGTGGTCATTTCAGACCATGTTATACATTAACGTTAATAGATAATTGTTAAGTGTTCATTGTGATTTTAGACTTCTGTTTACATTTTAATTATTTTAGTGTTTATGGTTGTGTTGACATTTTTGTCTTTATAACTAAAGGGATTATAATCAGAGGAAGGTTAAGTTTAAAATATAAATGTTTGAATGTAATATATTTTTTCCCGGGTCCTTATTTAAAATACCGACCAATATGAAACACTTATATCGTGATACAGTTTTCAGCCATATAGCCTAGCCCTAGGTGCTTGCACATATTGGGGATACGGCAACCAAAGCATGTGCTTAAGCTAAACGGGATACACACACACACACCTTTGTGGAGGAAATATTGATAGGGCTGTTATTTACGAGAAATCAAAGCAAAAACAAGCATAGACCAGCACACATCAAGCGCATGTTTGTGGAAGCAAGGCAATGTACATACAACCAACATTCCAGCCCCTTTTCGCTACTGTTCAGGATTTGCTTCTGACAGGATCTCTCTAAAACCTGGCCAAGCTTGATGAATTTTAATTTGTCCACATGACAAGCAATTGCAGGAGCTCGGTTTCTAATTAACATATTTATAAATTACTGTTTAACCGGCTTGAAATTAACAGTACTTGGATTTAGTCTGTCACCAATGGACATGTTAAGTCCAGCTTTGCGTTTCCTGAGCACTGCAATGTTCAAAAAACGTGTATTTCGTCAGTTTACAGCTATGAGTACAGAAGGTAAACCACACAGCTGACCAAACTACATGACAATGTACTTCTGTTTCAGCCGGTTCAGCCAAATTACCCGGTTTTAGAGGCTTTAACTACAGGGCCGTCACAATAGTGTGGTTGGATCCACAATGGCATCCCTGTGGCTCTAAGGCAGTGTGAACCAGCTGGTACACCTCACTCTGCCAGCTCAGGGCACAGCCTCCCAGCAAAACAGAACACACACATCTACGAGCACCTTTCACACATTTCAAACGGTAATCCCGCAAGCCTTTTTGACACACAACTAAACGGGCTAGCGGTGTAGCTTGTGACAAAATGTTGCCTTGCTGCCACAGCACTGCACTCCACCTCCCATGATGCAGCGGGAGCCAGGCCATACCTCCGTAGATGACCGTGCCATTGTTGTTGAAGACGATCCTGCACTGGTCCAGAGCTGGCACTGTGTGGAGAAGGTGGAAGGTCCGCAGGTCCCACTGAAAACCTCGTTAAGGATTCTCAACGTGACCTCGGTTGAGGATTCTCAACGTGACCTCGGTTGAGGATTCTCAACGTGACCTCGGTTGAGGATTCTCAACGTGACCTCGGTTGAGGATTCTCAACGTGACCTCGGTTGAGGATTCTCAACGTGACCTCGGTTGAGGATTCTCAACGTGACCTCGGTTGAGGATTCTCAACGTGACCTCGGTTGAGGATTCTCAACGTGACCTCGGTTGAGGATTCTCAACGTGACCTCGGTTGAGGATTCTCAACGTGACCTCGGTTGAGGATTCTCAACGTGACCTCGGTTGAGGATTCTCAACGTGACCTCGGTTGAGGATTCTCAACGTGACCTCGGTTGAGGATTCTCAACGTGACCTCGGTTGAGGATTCTCAACGTGACCTCGGTTGAGGATTCTCAACGTGACCTCGGTTGAGGATTCTCAACGTGACCTCGGTTGAGGATTCTCAACGTGACCTCGGTTGAGGATTCTCAACGTGACCTCGGTTGAGGATTCTCAACGTGACCTCGGTTGAGGATTCTCAACGTGACCTCGGTTGAGGATTCTCAACGTGACCTCGGTTGAGGATTCTCAACGTGACCTCGGTTGAGGATTCTCAACGTGACCTCGGTTGAGGATTCTCAACGTGACCTCGGTTGAGGATTCTCAACGTGACCTCGGTTGAGGATTCTCAACGTGACCTCGGTTGAGGATTCTCAACGTGACCTCGGTTGAGGATTCTCAACGTGACCTCGGTTGAGGATTCTCAACGTGACCTCGGTTGAGGATTCTCAACGTGACCTCGGTTGAGGATTCTCAACGTGACCTCGGTTGAGGATTCTCAACGTGACCTCGGTTGAGGATTCTCAACGTGACCTCGGTTGAGGATTCTCAACGTGACCTCGGTTGAGGATTCTCAACGTGACCTCGGTTGAGGATTCTCAACGTGACCTCGGTTGAGGATTCTCAACGTGACCTCGGTTGATATACGACTGCTTTTCCAAACTAATTTGGGGTTAAGACATTTGACTGATAACACTAATGTTAAGAACCATTCGTCTGGACATTAAGTCATTTCGTACATTGTACGAACAACTAGCCATCGTCCAGTAAGGATACAATCTCCGTGTTGACAATGACCTCCAGACCGTTAGGGTGGAACACACCGCTGATGTTCATGTTGAACTTGTCAAACTTGTGGATGGCCTGAGCCGAGCGCACGTCCCACAACACGCCGTCGTTCAACACCAGGTCATCCGTGGGGTTAAAGGTCGCACAGTTCCTCTTGTAGTTGTTGGCCAGGTCTGGGTAGTTCAGGGTTAAAGTCTTCTGTCCCGTCTGAATGTCGTAGATCTGAGAGCCAAAATTGTTGATGTTATTGCAAGTAACAAAATAAATCCAGCTCATATCACATGGTTGTCATTTTGAACATAAAAAATACTCACATGGGCTATGTGCTCTTTTGTGCCAATGACTCTGTCTTGTGAAAGTTTACTAAACTCCACGTAATGATCATCTAAGAAGGAATGCCTGGAAAGTGGGACAGAATAATAAATACACAAATGTAATAGAATCTAAAATATACACTTAGAAATCATTAACATCCACAGGAATTCCAACATTAGACTTCAGTGCAGGACACACAAAAAATAGCTGGCAACAAGGAAATTGTTATCGATTAGCTGAATTTGTGTAAAATAAACCACACACAAGCACGATTGACAAGTTGTTCGAGAAGAGGCTACACCTGAGAAAAGACATCTAAAGTACAGCCAAATTCTTCTATAATTTAGATTGAAGAAAAACTATAGACAGTTCGCAGAGAGATGTGCCAGCACAACGGTGATGCATGCACACTTAGAGACAACAGACCCCATGATGACAGATGTTGATAAGGGCTTAGAACAATAAGTCAATCTAAAACAAGTTAGTTAATGTATGTTGGGTTTCATGGCGTGAGTGATGAAGAGTTAGAAATCATTCATCTTGAATGCATGAGCTGATTGAGCGTCATATAAACATAGTGTCATATAAACATAGTGTCATATAAACATAGCGTCATATAAACATAGCGTCATATAAACATAGCGTCATATAAACATAGCGTCATATTAACATAGCGTCATATTAACATAGCGTCATATTAACATAGCGTCATATTAACATAGCGTCATATAAACATAGCGTCATATAAACATAGCGTCATATAAACATAGCGTCATATTAACATAGCGTCATATTAACATAGCATCATATTAACATAGCGTCATATTAACATAGCGTCATATTAACATAGCGTCATATTAACATAGCGTCATATTAACATAGCGTTAGCGCCACCAAACACAGCATTTGTGGACAATTTACGCAAAGAAATGTTTCATTCACGCAGCACCTGATATCTAAAGACATTACTCTTACTGATGGTGTCAAAGTAAGCAAATTCTGTATTTCTCTGGAATATGGAGGATAATGCACTGAAGCGTAACTCATACGTTTCGCTCCATCTTCAGTTATTTCTTTGGGGTCAGTCCTGAGAGTTTTGCAAACTGAAAGAAATGCGTTAAACGTGCCACCGGGTTTGGATTTCACAGCGCATTCCTCATCGATAATGGCAGAGTGGTAAAACATCAGTGAAGAACTCCAGTCCTGGAATGTACGCTTGTTCCCTATATCTGATTAAATAATAATGAACACATATGCTAAGCAACACTGTAGATAGTTCCAGCCCTGCTTCATACTGAATAAGCCAGCCGCTGCACATTGGTAAAGAACCGGCCAGACCCTTTTAAGAGCCGAGCCGTTGTAACATTGGCGACATCATGATGTGTTACAAATACCGCCACCGAACCAGTTAAGTTAACAAAAGGGCGCAGCAGCCAAATCGTCGGCCGGGTAACACTTACTTCATGATGAACACTGACTTCATGCCCCACAGTGCAGACAAGGGATAACTCCATGACGCCGACGTCAACAGCAACGAGCCATCCTGATGACCGAAAAACCCAAATTAAGGTTACATGCAAATACTCCTAGATAACCACAAGAGACTTAGGTTTAAATGTTGCAAATGGTGTCCCACTGACCCGCGAAGGCTCCAGGTGTGTAATGGCAGAGCTGTGGCAGCTGTAGCTGGCCTCCTCCTGGCCCGTGAACACATTATAGAGTTTAAGCTGGCCCGTACACGTCCCCAGCATCAGGAACCGCTCACGGGCCGAGAACGCACAGCACATGAAGCCGCTCTCGTCCTCGTCAGCTTCCCTGAACACGGAAATGGGCCTGAACCTAAAGGAGGCAGAAACATGATGCCGATCACACAAACAGGCCTGGATTCGTTATTCGCCCATTTGCATGAATTTGATAACTGAAATTATCAATAATTGGGCAAAAGATTCAAAGAGAAAAATTTGCGCCCACCCAAACCGATTAGCCACAAACAAGGCCTTTGGTTCACCCACAGCGAGATTCGTACCTGCTAAAGATGAGGTGTCTGTCGAAGCAGCCCCCGTCAACCCCTCCGTATTTGGGGTAGACGACCCTACGCGTGTGCCGGGAGGTGAAGTTGGTCGGAGCCTGGCGCCTCTGCTTGGGCTCGGGACACTGGTGGGGGGTGAAGAGGGAGAACGGGGGGCAGGTTGTAACCGGGTTCTTGCAGCGGGCGTGCTGCTCCCTCAGGTACTCTGTGATGATGCTATCCAGGGCGGGGGGGGAGGGCAGGTGTCGGTCCAGCTGCTTCTTCATGGCCGGACTCTGGCTGAACGCACCGTAGTCCGACTTCTGCCGCAGCACCCGTGCCTTCTTACAGCTGGCGGGGACGGGGCACGGCGAGGGGCGCTCCCGGGTAAACACAATCCGCCCAATGAGCGGGGTGCCGTTGCTCAGGTGAGGGACCGGCAGGGGCGGGGCAGAAGCAGGGACGACGAGGAGCTGCGATGTGGACGGCCGGGGCTGAGCCATCAGGGGGGCGGACGGGTGAGAGCCGTGGCTGGCCAGGCGTGCCGCAACCCCGTTGGCCAGCCGTGGGGTACGTGGGAGGGCCGGTGCCGGTGACACGGGGGGCAGGGGAGGGGCGACGGGAAGCAGTGCCGATGACGCCGGGTGGGCGAGGATGGCCATGGGCAGGTCGGCCTCTTTAGTCAGCGCGGTGGCGGTTTCATGCAGGCCTTTGGTCATCAGGTGGTTTCGTATCAAAAGTAAAAGCTCCTTCTCGGGAAACGAGATCCTGGACTGGGCCACCACGTTGGCCCTCTGGAGCCAGGCCAGAGAGACGTCTGTGCCAATCATAAGGGGCTTACCAGACACTCTTTTGATGAGCTCCGCTGCAAACTTACAGAACTTCACGTGTTCGCTGCGTTTGTCCTGGAGCACGGGCTCCTTCATTAGCTGCTGGATGTGTCCACTGCTAAACAAGGGCAGCTTGCTGATGATCTGACGAACCGAGCTGGACCGGGACAGGCCTACCAGGGCCTTACAGGCCAGCGCCCGGATCTGATCCGCATCTGTGATGGGCATCTTCACCGTCAGCAGGGACAGCAGAACCTAAAGGCGGATGGCAGAAGAACCATGTTAATCAGTGGATACAACGTAGTGCAACAGACTGCGCATTCAAAACACCGAACGAAGACAGATATTTCAGACCAGCAGAGCCCATAAACAGTGTGGATTTAACGAATCGATGGTTCTACAGTGCATCTCAAACCTTGATGCCGTTATTGGACTGCACCACGTTCCACATCTTGGTCAGCACGCTCTCGCTGCTCTTAGTGGTCTGGGGCAGGCGCCGACGGGGCGTGCCCGAGATGAACTTGCCAATGCTGGACATGCGCTTGTCCGGTGCACACACGCAGTTGATGACCACCTGCAGAGCGGACTTCTGGATCTCGGCGTCGTTCACAAACACCTCTCCCTCCGCCACCACCAGGACTACGCTCATACCTGAAATAATGTTTTATTAAAAGAAGCAATCCCAGAGTTGCTCAGTCGGTGGAGATTATCGTAAAGACAGTTTTGATTCCCAGGGGGCAAATAAAACATATTTGAGCATGACCCTTTCTTAAATGTAAATGTGTAATGTTTGGTTTCTTTGCTTTCATGTAGCTGAGTTAATCCCATTGATCTATTGAGGACACAAAAGGACATCATCGCTTGACAGGCATAGGTTTCATTGAAATATAGAAACTACAGTATTCTATGTTCATCTCATTAAGTGTGGTGGAGTAATCGGGGAACAAAAAATAACAAACTATAATGACAATTAAAGCATTGCATTGTGCACGTTGTTCAGCATTCAACTACCATTGGCCTTATTTCATTATTTGAGTGCTCAGAAATAGATAATATACACTTTATTCATCGATTGTCCAAACAAAGCATAATTGTTGTTGCTGGCAGCCGATGATGCGTTTGCTGACTTAACCACCCTCGGAATGGTCTTGGAATCATCAGGTGTTCAGCTGCATACTAGTCAGTAACCAAAAGGAGATCCAGCTGCGTAACCCGGCAGTAATCAGCAGGGGGTCCAGCTGGGTAACCCGGCAGTAATCTGCAGGGGGTCCAGCTGGGTAACCAGGCAGTAATCAGCAGGGGGTCCAGCTGGGTAACCAGGCAGTAATCAGCAGGGGGTCCAGCTGGGTAACCAGGCAGTAATCAGCAGGGGGTCCAGCTGGGTAACCAGGCAGTAATCAGCAGGGGGTCCAGCTGGGTAACCAGGCAGTAATCAGCAGGGGGTCCAGCTGGGTAAACAGGCAGTAATCAGCAGGGAATCCAGCTGGGTAACCAGGCAGTAATCAGCAGGGGACCAGCTAGATACCAGGGAGTAATGCAGCTTGAGAGGATACTTTCAATGGTGCACCTGAAAAGTTGGTGAGAGTTTCTGCAGACATGCCAGTCTGAGTGGCCTCAGAAAGTACAGGGCTGTTTTTACCACAGAGTCTGCTTGCCTGAAACAGCAAAGCTCTACTTTGTTTAACACAAATGGGAATTTGAAGTCGCTCCACTTCAGCTCCATCGATGTGGATTGGGGCATAAACCACCCTCTGCTGCCACCTAAAGTCCACTATCAGTTCCTTAGCCTTGCAGATGTGGAGAAAAAGGCAGTTGTACTGGCACCATGTTGCCAAGTCACTTCCCCTCAGTAAGCGACAGTGTTGATGAGACCCAGGATGAAGGTGTTGTCCTCAAACTAAAGGATGTTGGACCTGCGTGTGGCCACACTGTTCTGTGTGTACAGGTCAATGCAGAGGAGGTGATGTTGGACCTGCGTGTGGCCACACTGTTCTGTGTGTACAGGTCAATGCAGAGGAGGTGATGTTGGACCTGCGTGTGGCCACACTGTTCTGTGTGTACAGGTCAATGCAGAGGAGGTGATGTTGGACCTGCGTGTGGCCACACTGTTCTGTGTGTACAGGTCAATGCAGAGGAGGTGATGTTGGACCTGCGTGTGGCCACACTGTTCTGTGTGTACAGGTCAATGCAGAGGAGGTGATGTTGGACCTGCGTGTGGCCACACTGTTCTGTGTGTACAGGTCAATGCAGAGGAGGTGATGTTGGACCTGCGTGTGGCCACACTGTTCTGTGTGTACAGGTCAATGCAGAGGAGGTGATGTTGGACCTGCATGTGGCCACACCGTTCTGTCGGGCGCTACGCACATTAAAAGGCATCCAAGGTAACCGGAAGAACAGAGCAGATGTGAATTCTGACCAACTGCTTAAAGACCTTTATGATGATGTAAGCCAGTACTACAGGGTTTGCTCAGTGCACGCCCCGGTTGAGATATGCAGGGAACATCACTAGGGTGTACTATACATGTGAAAGGAAAAAGGATGGAGTCCAAAAATAAAGCCAAATTGGTTTGGAAACTACGAGATGTGGGACTCAACCATACCCCATCAAGCTCAGTACACCCATATGTCAAAGGTTTTTGAGTTTGATGGCAAACATCACAGTCTGAGAACGCTATTTTTCACAACCCAACACATAAGAAAATAACCTCCGTTGGGATTTTCGGTCAATCAACAAAAATATAAAGTGAATACGGTAAAACAAAGCCAGCTTGTGGGACAATTATTACATTTTACATACACAAATAAAAAGGTCAATTTCAATTGAACCATTACATATAGCCTCTACATCTAAATCAAACTATTGACTGTCAAAATTGCCATGATCATGATTGTGGATCTGTGAATTTTTTTTACTTTTAAAGGCCCTCAAACCTTGTTAGAAGACTTGCCGACAAAATATAATAAATGTCACAGCTTATGTTCACATTTACCTACGGTACCAATCATTTTGGAGGGCAGTGTATATAGTATGACTATACGGGTCTGGTGTATAAGATGTCCTGCATATAGGCAGGTTAACACATACCCACAGTGGAGACGGCGCTGCCCGTCTCCCCACCAAGCACGGCCACAGACTCGGCCATCAGCAGCTGGGTCTTGGGTACGACCGTCAGGATGCTGAGGATGTCCAGGGCATAGCGCACTGTGTCACTCCTAGTGGACAAATAGTTTAACAGTCACACAATGTTGAATGTGAAAACGTACCTGAAAGGCAGTCCCAACTAGCTGGTCTCCCAACTGCTAAGCATTTAAGCAAATGAACACTCCCGTACACTTCTGTGAGTACTGTGAATATTGGTCATTTCCACGATGTCAGACATATCGTTATAATATGTCATTATAACACTTCAACTGGTTACAATAAACCTCCTGATATTACTTTCACTGAGTAGGAGAATAGGGCAGCTTCACCCAGTTACTGCAGTGCAAAGCCACTCCATATTAGAAAATAATTATCAGAAAGTGTAAATTCAACCAATTTAATAACAGTGTTGATAATATCTGTGCCTCATCACAATTCTAGAGACAGTGGGGTAGTCAACACCTGACAAACAAACAAACACGCAGCTAGGCAGTCGACACCTGACAAACACGCAACATGCTAGGTAGTCGACACCTGACAAACACGCAACATGCTAAGCAGTCGACACCTGACAAACAAACACGCAACATGCTAGGCAGTCAACACCTAACAAACAAACACGCAACATGCTAGGCAGTCGACACCTAACAAACAAACACGCAACATGCTAGGCAGTCGACACCTGAAACAAACATGCTAGGCAGTCGACACCTGAAACAAACACGCTAGGCAGTCGACACCTGAAACAAACACGCAACATGCTAGGCAGTCAGCGTAACTAATCAGTATTTGAATGGGAGGAAGGGAGGTTGCTACCAGACTATTCAGTCCTTACCTGCCATAGTAGGTCCTCCAGTCACAGGCGATGGAGATGAGCTGCAGGAGAAGCTGTACACAGGACAGCTTGTGAAAGACCTCTGCTGGTTCCCAGTACAGCCGTACTGGGCCATACTCAATCAGGAACTCCACCATCTCCACCACCTGCTCATGGGTGTAGCTGCAGGCCTGGGGATCCGAAAGAGAATAAAGTTTTGCTGGAATAGTTTAAACTACTTTATTACAGATAATGCAGAAATAGCTTGTTCACCTATATTTACATGTAGCCTTATTATACTCTTTATCAAATTAATAAAAAAATATAGAATTCAAAAAAGGTTAACAAACACATTTTCATAAATAAATTAACTAATGAGTCAGTGAAGAACACATTTATCAGTGTAAAAGGGCCATAAGCCATTTGTACAATTTCTGGAAGGTTAAAACATAATTAAATAGTTCACAGGAATTCACAAATGACAGTCCTGTATCAATAATAAATAACATATGTCCTGGGTTTGGACCCGTTCGGCTAAAACAATCATTGCCCAACTGACATGTGACATCATGGTCCTCCTACCTTGTAGTAGGGCTGTGGGTGAATGGGGGCGCCCCCTTCAGTCCGCTGCAGGGACTGCTTCACCTGCTCTACCTTGACAGCGAGATGGGCCTCAAAGTACCTGCGGAGGGCCATGCAGGTGTGCTTGGCCGTCTGCCTGCTGGAGAAAATCTGATCATCGCTCAGCAGGGCCCCCCGGTCCTCTGGGTTCAGGATCTCCAATGTACTGATCTGGGGACAGTTCAATGACACACTTAGATCAGCAGTGGTTCTGCAAACAGGAAAACCGGTTTTAAGCGAAAGGACGCTGGATCAGAAGTATGAACCCCGACGGGCCGTCCTACCAGGTTGACGAGGCGCCGTAGGCCATCCTGCCTGTCGAAGAGCTCCAGCACGGCCCGGAAGGAGAAGGAGATGTTAAAAAACATGGTGGCGTGACAGCAGCCTGAGGCGTGAGAGCACTCCAGCAGCCACAGGGTGTAGCTCACTACATCAGACAGGATGGAGTGGGGCAGCATGCACACCTGGAGGAAGAGAGAGAGAGAGACATAAACCACCTGCCTGTTAAATCAGACGCTAGGCTGTGGCACGGGGCTGTGGCACTTGGGCTGGGCTGTGGCACTTAAATCAGACGCGTGCCCTACCCTCTCCATGGCATCCTGGTTGTAGGCCAGGTAGTAGAGGCAGAGGGACACCCCTGTGGCAGCCATTGAAGGTTTGGGGATCTCCAGCAGTTTCTGCACACCCCCGTGGGCCACAAATTGCGCAGCAAACTTCTTATGCAGGAGCAGGGATGCCAGGTACTGTAGACAGGGAGTGAAAATCCTAAGACCGGGACGCTATTCCTCCAACAACCGTGTTGCATTCCAGAATAGCTGAAGAAAAGTTTACCTTGAGAGCCTCAAATGTGAGCTGGACATCATTGGTCTGCTTCAGATCCATGTAGTGGATGAGCAGCTCACAGGCACCCATCTGCATGAAGACAGCCAGAAGCTGAAAGACAGAAATGATGAGAGAAACATGAGTAGAACATCTAAATGGTTACTGATAATGCACAATGTCTTCTAACGAGTGTAGCAGTAGCTGTGGTAATGGGTTTTGGCAAGGCTGCCACCTGCTGGCAGGTTTATGAAGCAAACACTGACCTCCTGGTACTCCCCCAGAGGGGTGAGGTACTGCAGGATGAGCCTCTGCTCCATCTCCGGGGTCAGAGGGTAAAGATGATAATTGTTCCCGATCACCCAGGGGCTCATCTCAGACCAGCTACTGTTAGAGAGCTCGCTGAAGTTCCTCTCTGGCTCCGGCAGGGAGAAGTTCAGTTTCTGCTTAACTTTCCGCCCGTTCTCCCTTTCTGCCCTCCTCTTCAGGTGGCTGCTGCCCTCCGCCCTGCCGTCGGGGAAGTCCCGGTGGGACAGAGAGGGAGGTGCAGATACCGGCTTCATCGGGCCTTTGGCAGCAGAGTTGGCGCGGCTGCTGGTCTTATGGGTGGAGTTGATGTGGAAAGAGACCTCATTGTCAGGCTCATGGCCAG
Organism: Dallia pectoralis; assembly: GCA_029465975.1. Classification (NCBI taxonomy): domain Eukaryota; kingdom Metazoa; phylum Chordata; class Actinopteri; order Esociformes; family Umbridae; genus Dallia; species Dallia pectoralis. The sequence goes on from CM055728.1 coordinate 7,787,555, forward strand.
CATTGTCTTCTTCCTCTGGTCCCTCCTCATCTCTTTCTGTGCCGTTATTCGCCGGGGGAAACGGGGTGTCCTCAAACGCCCCGTCGACTGTCTCCTCATCAAGTGGGAGAAGAGGTTCACCCAGGGACTTTCTGGGACTGGGCCGTTTAAACTCCTTCCGGTTCTCGTTGTCCTTGGCCTGCAGCTCACGTAGCCGCTGCAGCATAAGAGGCACCTGTGTGGAGGGAGAGATAGACATGAATCTAGCATGTTCCACCCCAAGCATCATTCACAGATAATAACCATAGCGCCTACCTGTGGTGATTTGGGGCAACATTGAATTGAAGCGCCATTGCAACATTTCAACAAACATTTTGTTTTTATCTGGATGAATCTTACAGGACAGTTAAAACAGTAGGGTTTTAGCCACTGACCAAAACAGAGTTCTCTTCCCTGTAATTTGCAGCAATGTCCTGGTTCTCCATGGCTCCGGCCAGCAGGCCTGTAGCATAGATCCTCAGGGGTTGCTCAGCCTCCTGGGCCCATTTGAATAGCATCTCCACAATGCCCTCCTATCAGTCATGCATAGACAGACGGACACACAGAGAGAAAGACAGATATAATGAAACTCATTTTAATTGATAGAATATTGGAGGCACCTACGTCTAAGAAAAGCCTCCCCACTGATGCAGGTTGTTCGGTCACCTTTTCCTGAAAGACCACGGCAGTCTCCAGGCCAGGCATGATGTTCTGCAGCAGGCGACAGGCTGCAGTGTTCAGGGTGAGCTCTCTGCTGGTCATCACATAGCTATTCACCAGCTGCAATACACACAGTTCAAATAATTCAATGCATTCATGTATCATATCGGAATGTGTGCATTAAACAAATTGTCAAATAGTGATAAATAAAAAGTCTCACAGCATTCATGAAATCATCATTTTTAAACAGGATCTTGAGAAGGTGACCCAAGACACATTCTGGATCAGCTCTCCCTGAAAAGTTAAAAATAACAAACATATCAGAATCTAGACCTGTTGCTACATACATTCTGTAGTTCTGATCAACACACTCAAACTAGCCTTTTACCTGGGTGCCTGTCATCAAACGGATCTGGATCGGCTTTGTGGTATTCCTCAGTCTCCCTCTCCACCAACTCTGAAATTCTGACAAGAAAAACCACATGTTCACAAATCTCCAGAGACATAAAAAAGGATCTCTCATCCCTTTAACGAAACGCAAATGGAGGCGTTCATTACTATTTTCACTGGTGACAATCACACATGTTAGACACTCACTTGGTGAGGGTGTTAACCAGGTCCGGGGTGCTGGCCTGCTGTTCCCTCTCCCACTGCTCTAGCAGAGTGGTCAGCTCTGCCTTGGAATCCACGCTGGCAGATGCCGAAGCCATGCTCTGGCCTGGCACAAGAACGCAATCTATTAGAAATATTCCATAGGGTCTACAGGGGGGCTGCTCAATCCTCCCAACCTTGACTTTGCACACCTCATTCTAATAATGAGCCGAACAGCTAAGTCAAGTTAGTAACAGGTAGGGTTGGAGAGAACCTACCAGAAGCAGCCTAAGTCTACAGAGAACAGGCAACAACAAAATTGCATTGGTGCAGGCAAGAGAAGGAACATTAAATATTTTAACTGGTATGTGGTGAGCAGAGATCCAATACAGTCTAAAGCATTATGAACAACTGCAACTACTGAAATAATCATACACCCCCCCCCCCCTTATCTGAAGAGCTACATTCATGCTTGATCTATCTATGCCCAGAAATAAACCACAACTTCCTCTCCAATTGCAGGCAGTGACTGAAAGGGGACCTGTCTTTTTGGGCTTCAGTACAGAACAGATACAGCTGCATTGGTCCCGTGGGACTCTAACAGTCAACAGGTGATTTGGTGACGGCTGAGCATAATGGAGCTAAATAAAACATTCAATACATCAACGAGATAATTATCTAGTGCTGAGAAGCCTATAACTCACGTGAGTTGGCTGCTACTGTTGTTGCGTTGAATACCAGTAGGTCACTTAACACGGGGTCACTTTATATGGATTTAACCGGGTAACAAAAATTGTGTCCTAAATGGGTTATGTGCGCTCACCGGTAACCGGCTAGTTGTTGGAGCTAACGGTTACATTGTTTACTTAGCTACACTACATATGTTAAAGACAACGTAAGCTAACCTAACAGTTAGCGATGGATGTGCGATATAGCTAACAGTCTAGTACGCTGTAACATCTTTTTCAACAACTATAAGTTGAGTTCATGTTTTGAGATGTTTGTTTAGCAAGTTACATCACCATAGTTAACTACCATTGATCTGCAATACAGGGTAGTTGAATTACCAGCCAGCTAGCATAACGTTAGGTAGCGTTAGCTTGCTAACATTAACAAACAACGCGTTAAAGATAGCTAGCATGTTGCTCAAACACCTCACGTTACTAACCTTGTTTTGCTCAATTTTCCTTAGTTGTGTCCTTATTCCTTCCACTAAAAATCTAATTGTTTATGCAATTATGGGAGACTTCCTAACCAAACTTGTATTGTTAAAAACAACACACGTTGCGGCTACACACAGCCACCTTGTTGTCAATTAGCACAGCCTTGTTGTGCGGTTTATTATGGCGAACACGTTCTACACGTCAAAAGTTCAGCGCCGAATGTGTCGGTTGTTGATGACGTAAACAAGAGCCGGAGGGTGCGTTCAACTCAACTGTTTATTATATGCATTTTGAAATGTTATAAATTTCTAAGAAATGTATGTTTTGCTATGTTGTCAGACATTTCTTAATAAAAAAATAGACATGGGTGCGTTCATAGACATATGGGTGCGTTCAATAGACACATGGGTGCGCTCAATAGACATATGGGCGCGTTCAATAGACATATGGGTGCGTTCAATAGAAAATATTACTTGAAACCAGGGGGTACCCAGAACACATTGCGAGACGTCAACAATGGCTGCTAGATCATCAAAAGAGACCCATAAATGTAGTATTTTCGGATTAAATAACGAATTTAAAAATTACGACACAATTGTTTTGTGATCTACGCAGTCCTGTATATATATATTTTTAACCATTTTAATAATTGAAGTTTTTATTTTAAATCGCTACTTTTTGCCAGTTAACGCCAAAGATACATTGCTAATTTGTCCCGTATTTCTCTGACTACCTTTACTCAATGCATGTTTGTCTACAGTTACCTCTTTTAGCAGATAATTCATATCAGTGCATAACATAACATGTTGCTTTTGAAATAGCGATAAAAGTGCTTTACATACCGTCCCGAATCACACAGGAAACCCGGCAAATAATTCGCTTTCGGGCAGAAAATGAACCGAAGTTTCATGCTGTACAACCATAGACTGTAGATTATGAAGGTGTACAACATAATTTGGATATGATACAGGACACTGGTGAGGCCAAGACATAGAGGTTATTGGGCCTCTTTGAAAAAAATGTTTGATAAACTGTAGTTTGTTTGTTGTTGCACTTTGCACATTGTTTTTGATTAAGGGTTTCTGAACATCGATCAATGACATTCAAAACAGTGATCACTGAAACAGATATACAAAACACAATGCAATGTGGATGAAATTATTTATTGAAAACAGCCTTCAGTAGTAAGCAAGCAGGTTTATTTATATAGCACGTGTGCTTTACAAAAACATTAAAAACAATAGTACACAGAAGAACATCTGCATCCATTTGCACCGCCACCAAAGTAAACAAATAACTACTACATACATCGAAGCATATACAGTATAGACGTGTTGGGGTTTATGGCACAGTATCTTGTTGGACCACCAGTCTGGAAAATAAAACAATTTTACACCATTAATGGCTGAGTTGGGAAAAATGTTTGCTACCTTGTTGGTTAGTTCCGTGAACTTTAAATACAAAACGATAATGTTGTTTGCAACCAATCGATACATACCATAAGTTAAACTACCAGCATTCGTAGGCGTCGTAGACCTCTTCTCGCTTGATTTCTGCGATTTGTTGCAGACAATCGCAAAAACATAACTAAAATCCACGCAATCGACAACATACACACTTTTCCAGACTGCATCTCCGAAGTTTGAGATCTTGGGGGGAAAAAAAGATGGCGGCTTAGGCACACATACTTTTACAAGCTAGTTATCGAAGTCTCAATATTTTACCAATAACCTTAACTTCTCTCAACTAAATATATCCTGCTCAATTCAAAATACTATTTCAGCATTACATTGTATTTTTTTCAGAACTAAAGAATGTCAAAATCAAAAGCTACCTCAGAAAATAGCTCTACAAAAATAGTTAGCAATAAGGCTACTACAAGTGGGCACTTTTCTGACCACGACTACGTCATCAGTTCGCCTTCAGTGAGACCAAAAAAAAAACGAAGGGACTCATCACACCTTACCCCCATCAAGGGTACTCAATCAAAAAAAGATAAGCATCAGGAGGAAGAGGATGGTGAACTGGAAGTGGATGATGTTTCCAATAGGGTACTGCTTGAAGCAATCAACATGCTCACTAGCAGAATTGATAAGCAAGCCAATACCCTCGAGGATATAAATGCTCAGATTAAGCAGAATACCCTTTTGATTACCAGTGCGACAAAGTCAATTGAATTTAACTCGGCGGAGATACAAGATAACAAAGTGAAGACTGCCAACTTGGAAAAACAGGTGTCACTACTCCTCAAAGACAACGAGGAGATGAAAACCAAAACAGTGGAATTGGAGCGCTACAAACGCAGGTGGAACCTCCGAATAAACGGGATGAAAGAGAATCACTCAAACGAGGAAAATGCCAGAGATGAGACCATCCGTCTGCTTGCGAAGATCGCACCCCACTTGTCTGGGAAGCTGGAGGACGTTGTGGATGTTGCGCATCGGATCGGTCGGAAGGAAGAAAAGAAGAGCAGACAGATGATCGTGCAATTCAGCATGCGTCGGTACCGGGATGAGTTTTGGAAAATTACAAAGACATCTACGGTGTGCAAGGAACATGGTATTCGGTTTGCAGAGGACTTTACAAAAGAGGACCGTGAAATGCGCGCTGCTCTGTGGCCCATTATTGAAAAAGCAAGAAAGCAAGGTGAGAAGGCGTTTTACAAAGGTCCTTACGGATTTATTAATGGTCGGCGCATCACAGGCTTGGACTAATAAGGGAATAACGAATATAATATATCGGGGAAGTTGAATGTATGAAGTAACAAGAGAGACTCCTTGACTTAGCTTGGTCCCTATCACTCATCTCAGTAGAGAAAGTAGGGTACTTCTATTTTTGTTTATTGCGTTTTTACTGGTAGTTCTTTAGTAAGCCAGTGTTGAGAGTTTATGTTTACGTTAAAACATTCCTTAGTTTGCACTTCTTTGAATTCACGAGGTCTTAAAAATAGTATTAAAAGGAAAGCAATATTTTTATTTTGCAAAAGTCGAGGTTCTAACTGTATTTTTCTGCAGGAAACCCAACTAGCCAATGGGGTGGAAAAACTTTGTATAGTCACGGTTCAACCCATTCCGCAGGGGTTGCTATTTTGTTTAATAATTGCCCAGGGGATATTGTAACATCTAAAGTTGACGAAAACGGGCATTGGATAGCTGTGGTTCTAGACGTTGAAGGGACTTTCTTTATTTTGATTAATCTTTATGGTTACAATAATAACAACCAGAATTTTATTTTACTTAACAAATTGGAAGATGTTATTTCCGAATTGAAAGGGCTTTATCCGACAGAAAATATAATTGTTGGAGGAGATTTCAACATAGCCCCGGATGAATCGGCTGACAGGTATCCACCTAGATTTAGTTCAAGTCATTATAATAAAAAAATATCAAGTTTTTGTGATGCTCATGCCTTAGTTGATATCTGGAGAGCTCAAAACCCAGATGTCAAGCAATTTTCATGGCTAAAACCTAATGGTACCAGTAAATCCAGAATAGATTATTGGCTAATCTCTAACAATTTAGCTACATATGTTCATGACACTTCCATCTCAGCCTCTCCTCTTACTGATCACTGTATCATATCCCTAAGTTTAAAACCCACATTACATCAACCTTGTAAGAAGGGCTACTGGAAATTTAATGCTGACCTCCTTAAAGATGAATCTTATTGTAAGGAAATTAGAAATTTGATTGTAAACATGAAAGCCAGACGTGATTTGGGCACACACAAAGTTAAATGGGAATATTTGAAATACGAGATTCGGAAATATTCAATTTCCTTCAGTAAAATTGCATGTAGACACAAAATACAATTAGAAATTGACATGATTACTGAGATGAATACACTTTGTAAAAAATTGAATCCATCAGTTGAGGACAAAAATGAGTTACTAATTTTACAGACAAAATTGGATGATATCTATGTGAAAAAAGCAAATGGTGCTTTCATAAGATCCAAGGCAAAGTGGATAGAAGAAGGTGAAAAAAGTACATCTTATTTTTACAGACTTGAAAAGAGGCGCCAAGGAAGGAATGCTATTAACTCCTTATATATTAGTGGGGAGGAAAGAACTGAACCAAAATTAATTGCTGACGAATTGTTTTGTTTTTATAAAGATTTATATTCCTCATCTTATTCCGGTACTGACTGCAATATTCTCTTTGAGAAAATTAAAAGACACATCCCCAGTATAGATCTACAGTTTAAAGAGTTCTGTGAGAAAAGGCTACAAATCAAAGAATTGGACAACGCAGTGGAGAAATTAACACTTAATAAATCGCCTGGCAATGATGGCTTAACATCTAACTTCTACAAGTTTTTTCTGGAATGATTTAAGGGAGATGCTCTTTAATGCATTCACTGAATGTATTGAGGACACTTGTCTTATGCCCACTATGAAGCAAGGTATAATTATATTAATACCTAAACCAGGTAAAGATAGCAAATGCATTGATAACCTTAGGCCCATTTCTCTACTGAACACTGATTATAAAATATTCTCGCACGTTTTTGCCAATAGATTAAAGGACGGCATAACCCAAATTGTAAGTGAGACGCAATCTGGTTTTATTAAGGGAAGGTCAATACACAATAATATCAGACTAGTCTTGGATTTAATAGACTATGGGGATATGATAGAGGATGATGGTTTTATCTTATTCTTAGACTTTAAGAAAGCCTTTGATATGGTTGAACACAACTTTATTTTTCAGTGTCTTGAATTTTTTGGATTTGGTCAAAGGTTTTGTGATACCATGAAAATGTTATATTATGACATTAGCAGTTCAATTTCCCTTCCTCATGGAACCTCGCAACGTTTTGATATACACCGTGGAATTCGGCAAGGCTGTCCAATCTCGCCTTTTCTATTTATTCTAGCAGCTGAAATGTTGGCCATTTTGATAAAAAATGATGTAAATATCGAAAGATTGAACATTATGGATAAATCCTTAATAATAAGTCAATTGGCTGATGATACAACCTTGTTTCTTAAGGACAAGCAGCAAATACCCATTGCTATTGAACTGGTAAACCTTTTCTCAAATGCCTCAGGTTTAAGACTGAATTTGAACAAATGTGAGCTTATGGCCATACATGCCCATCCATTAGAATTAGTATATAATATCCCATTAAAAAGCACCGTTAAGTATTTAGGAGTCTTTGTCACAAAGGACGAACAGTCAATTGTTAAACTCAATATTGATAATAATTTTGCTAAAGCCAAAGCCATTCTTAATAGTTGGCTCCAAAGAGATCTGTCCATATTTGGAAGAATTCTTTTAACCAAAGCAGAAAGTTTATCAAGAATGATATATCCAGTTTTGTCTTTCGCAATCCCACCTAAGTATATTAAAATGGTTAATCAAGTTAATTTCAATTACATTTGGAGGAACAAGGTTCATTATATAAGGAAGGGTGATGTGTTAAAACCATATGAGGAAGGGGGTTTGAACGCTATTGATTTTGATTGTATGAACGGCATGCTAAAATTGAAATGGTTACAATCTTTTCTTTGTAATTTGGACAGCTTATGGTTCAGTGTCCCAACATCTATCTTTAAAATGGTTGGAGGAATAGATTTGCTACTCAGGTGTGACTTCAATATAAACAAGCTCCCTCTAAAACTCTCTAATTTTCACCAACAAGTGCTATTATATTGGAAATTGGCATACAAACACAATTTCACCCCACACAACACACCAATATGGAATAATAGATATATATTAATTCGTAACAAAACCATATTCTTAGAAGAATGGTTTAAAAAGGGTATATGGTCTGTCAAGGACTTGTTGGATGAACAAGGTAACATTCTCAGCTATAATAGTTTTACTCTTAAATATGATGTCTTATGCCAACCTAAACAGTTTTGCTCAGTTATGAATGCTATACCCAAGGGAATGTTATTGTTAGTTAGAGGAATGTTATTATATTCAACTATCTCTCCGTGTCTCCCAGTGCTACAGATAGGCGGTTATTGCTTATGTGATCAAAAATGCAATAACAAACACATTAGGCAAACGCTATCCAAAACCATTTTCCCAGAACAGCTGAAAAGAAGATATATATGTCAGACCCTTGATATTCTAGTTACCAAAAAGATTAGAACAAAATACCTATCATTTCCAATCACACCCAAGGCAAAGGAAATCCACTTTAAAATTTTAAATGATATCTATCCATCGAATAATTTTTTAATGTTTAAATTTAATATTGAGCATAATGACTGCGCCTTCTGTGGTAACAACAATGAAACGACTGAACATATATTTTTTGAGTGTGTTTGTATTGCCTCTTTCTGGATAGAGTTGCATGACGTACTTAACAGTAAAAATATTCATATTCCCTCCTTTACTTATAATATGGTTAAATTTGGTTTATTTGAAGAGAACAATAAGTTCAATTTTCTTGTCAATAATATAATTTTATTAGCTAAGTTCTTTATACACAAATGCAGATTTCTTAAAACCTCACCTTTGTTAGACATTTTTGAACGAGAGTTTTATATTTTTGTACGCTCACTAAGACTTATGAAAACTAAACCTGCCTTAAAACTATTTAGGAACCTGGAAGCTTTCAAATTAATATGATGTACTGAAGACCTCTTCTGTTATATGTGAATGTGGTATAATGTGTTTTTATTTTATTTTATTTTGCATATTATTTATTATGTTATTGTGCATATGTATAATTTCAAGTGCAGATTGATAATGTTATCAAAGTTTGTACATGTTGGAGAATTGTTAATAAAAAAAAAATTTAAAAAAAAGTTTGAGATCAACATTTGTGTCGCCTCTGGTGACGTAGCAGCCAGCTAGCGACGATGTATGATGACGTAGCCAAAACCGAGTGGCGTCCCAATTCCTAGGGGAACGTAGCCCTTTCCACTCGGTTTTGAGGGCCAAGGGGTAGGGGTAAACTAAGGGGTAGGGCTAAGGGTAGGGGTAAGTGGGAGTATTCGGATTGGGCCTAACAGTATCAGTAGATATTCTTGACGGCGAGACGAGTTCAGTGATCACCCGTCACCACGAGTGGATTATCTGACTTGCTAGTCGCCTACACCAAACCCGAGCAAACAACATACATTAGTGGCAGATGAAGAAGGGTGTCCATTACATTGTTTTTGTGTATTGCCATTTAGTACAGATTTTATTGTTCAAACCCTGGATGCAGTTTAGTTGCTTATGAGACTACACCAACATCACTGGTTTGGCAGAATATATGTAATATTATGAAACATTATCATAGAAGAAAAAATACTACATACTACCGTTCAAAGGTTTGGGGTCACAGAATGTCTGCATTTCTTTGAAGAAAATCTAACATTTTTATCATTTGAAATAACTTGATAAATTTGGAAGAAATTGATCTGAAATACAGGGTAAACATTGTTTATAAATTGTTATGAGTATTGCAACTAAATAGGCATACAGAGGCCCCTTATCAGAAATCATTAATCTTGTGTTCTAATGGCACATCAGGTTTGCTACTCCAAATGAATCATTTTAAAACATCTTAACACTGTTGTGTTGATTAAACAAGCAATACAATTGTTTTCATTAGACTAGTCCAGTATCTGGAGCATCAGCATTTTGTGGGTTTGATAACAGGCTAAAAATGGAGGGCTATTCTATGTGCAAAATTGCCAAGAAACTGGAGCTCTTGCACAATGCTGTGTACCAATCCCTTTACAGAACAGCGCGAACTGGCTCTAACTTAAAAATAAATGGATGAGAGGCGCTGGTGCTCCAGATACCAAACTTGCCTAAGGAAGGCCACTTCTAATGCTTCTTTAAAATAGCACAACAGTTTCCAGCAGTGCAAAATAAATGCTAACGTGTTATCAAATAATACATTAGTCAGTAAAATTGTGAACTTCATTGAAACACAGTAGCAACGACTGTCGATAATGGGGCTCTGTATGCCAATGTAGATAGTCCATTTAATTAGCCATTTATCTTCAATGGTAATTTACAACATTACTAATGTCTAGACAGTATTTCTGATTAATCTGACACAATTGACAAAAAAGCTGGAAATGTCTAGGTTACCGCAAACATTTGAACGGTAGTGTACATTAATCAAATATCACAGTCTGAACATGTATAAAAACAGATTTCCGCTCCAGTCTGCTACTAGTATTTGGAAATTGACAAAAGTTTTTTTTAATGTTCAGAAAGCGTAGCGAAAGCTCAGATGGATTCTGGTTGGACAGCAATCACTTCTTAAATAAAGTGAGGCATTTCCAATGAGTCATACATGCTTAAGCAACAACACAACCTGCCCAATATTGCTGAGCAGCTGGGTTTCTTTGGATCTTTTCATCACTCTGGTTCACGTTACTCATCATCCCATAGGTCCATTAAACGATGTTACAGAACCCAATCTTTGTTGTGCTAACCCTATCAAACTGTAACCTAGCCATTTGGTCCTTGATATTCACCAGAGGTTCAAATGTTGTGATTAATGCACTGAGGTTATGCAGGAACCTTCTCTTTATGTTTGTTTTAATCCAATATTTTGAAATACTAAAACAACAAAACTCGTGTCCTGTCCAAATACATATGGACTGAAATGTTTCCCGTTACATGCAGCATATCATTGATCATACATTTTTATAATATTGTTGTTTATGCCTCTAATCAATCAATTAGCAGTTGTTAGTAAATTTAATATAGGGTAAGATATCATGGTTGTTTTAGTAGAACTTACACAATGACCAGTCTACTCCACAAATGAATGACTGATGATTAAAACATCTCATGCAAGTTTAATGAGTATCAGTCTTGGCAACTTCATTGACAGTTGAAGTCTTCTAACCACTACTTGTTCAATGCATTCACACATTTTCATATTAGATGTATTCATATTTCAAAGGCAATTGCTTTTTAACATGTCATCCTCCAAAGCAGCTGTTGATCACATGACTGTGCAGCAACAGGTAGTTGGGTAGCCATCAGCTGTTGATCACATGACTGTGCAGCAACAGGTAGCTGGGTAGCCATCAGCTGTTGATCACATGACTGTGCAGCAACAGGTAGCTGGGTAGCCATCAGCTGTTGATCACATGACTGTGCAGCAACAGGTAGCTGGGTAGCCATCAGCGTTGACCTCAAACTCATTCCCATAGACAAAGTAAAGGTGTGAGTCTCCCTTCCACTTGTAGCTGACCTTGGTTATAGGAATTAACTCAATCGTCTGGCGCTGCAGAAAAAGAATGGAGGGCCTTATAAAACAAACCAAACACAATGACGTTTACGTTGTAGATTTGGAGGTGAGCAAATTGATAATTGTCCTACAGCACAAGACGAGCCCTCAAGAAGTTGCTGTTTTCTGATGATCTGGGATAAAACAATTGAGTCTTTACCTGTTGTAAAATGCGTGAAGTCTGAGCGAACTTGGCTTGGTGCTCCCTCACTAAACGCTCTGCAGCTTGTCCCAAGTTAGGATTTGGGAACCCCATCACTGGGTACACCTACACGACAGAGCAGAAATACAGTATGTCAGCTAATATGAAACATAACAAATGGATCATCATGCCAAAAACAAGTCCATTGCATGTACGGTAATTTACTAGAAAAGCACAATTTATGCTGTTTAAACAGTCTGAAAAATATACAGGCATCTAAGAAAATGAATAAAAGTTCATTTTTTTCAATATTTTTATCACAAAGGGACGCCTTCATATACTCTAGATTCATTATGCATAAAGTATAACATTTCAAGCCTTTTATGTTTTAATCTTGACGATTCTGGCTTACAGGAAAAAAAAATCCAGTATCAAAATATTAGAATAAACCATTTCGAATACAGAAATGTCACCGTCCTAAAAAAATTGTCTTTGTTGTTTTAGTTTGATGTTATTTAGGCACTCAATAGTTGGTTGTGGCTCCTATTGCATGACTTACTGCATTAATCCTGCATTTTATTGAGCCAATCAGCCTGTGGCACTGCTGAGATGTTATGGACATCCAGGTTGCTTTGATAGCATCCTTCAGCTCATTTGTATTGTTCAGTCTGGTGCATCTCATTTTCCTCTTGACAAGACATAGATTCTAGTCAAGTGCTGCTGTTTGAGGAGGAGACTAATAGCACCTTTTTGCAAACTATCATCGTTGCGGTGTAAAGAAACTAACAGAATGTAGTCCAGGTACAAACACTCTGGTTAGTGCAACGGATGCGTTTCAGAAGAACCTTAAAAGAACTTTCAAATGAAATTTTCTGAGATGGCACATGTATCAGTGAAATGTGATGTTTTACCATGTACTGAGTATCCCTGAACATTTCCTTCCCAGACACGGAGCTCAGGTTGGCCACAGGCAAACCACTTGATTGTTCCACAACATAGTCTTCAAGGTTATTAGTCCTAATTATAAATACAGAAGAAATTAATCAAGTCACAGAAAACCAGCAACACACAAATACCCTAGGTAATCAAACGCATAAATTACTAGGGGTTCTATTCGGGGTCTCGTTCATTTGGTTGGTATTCAAATCTGAACTCAGTACCCACAGTAAGATTTACAGTTTTCAATTGAATTGTTCACATTATAGGTCACATTCAAATTGGAAAAAGTTCTGACATAATTTATCTTAATCTAAAACCTGGCATTTTAACAGGGGCGTGTAGACTTTCTATATCTACTGTAAGTATATTGATTGTTATCCATCACGTTTGATAGATAGCGTAATAATATTAATATGATAGATGCATCCCCAGACATCACAACCATCGACCTCTAGAACAACCCAAAAGTCACTGCAGTTTGTGAACAGTATCACACAGAAAAAAAAGAAACAGAATTCATAGATGGATTAGTTAAAGGGCATTTCTTTCTTTGAAGATACACATTTTTCAATATCATATTGAATCTCTTGCATTTTTAAACTTAGAGATAGCCGACTATCTATCGACAGGCTAGTAGGCTACCATCTGCACTTTGACCAACACGGTCTTCCGTTTTGTTTATTTGTCCAAGAGCGTCCAAATATTTCTGATATACCTACATTTTGCATGGTTTGTCATGCGCTTTAGCATGGAATGTTTTCAAACCCAAAGCTATTGGTTAATACTGGCCTTTTTCTGTTAACTTGCTTAATTTGTGGCCCATAAAAGAAAAAAAGAAATAACTGTTGTTATTATTTAATCTATTAGAACAGTGCAACACATTCCAGTCAATTTGAGTTCATCTTAGTTCACTTTAAGTCGTTTTGTAAGCTTCTGAGGAATTGATTAGTGTAATTACTAGTAGGCTACATATTCCTTAATACAGCGTTGTCACCTTTCGTGTTTAATTGTGAAACATTAATTGTTGAGGGTTTCTAATGGTGTTTTGAAAACTAGTATTCAAATACTTGCCCTGAATTACACTGAACAAAATGATGTATGCAACACTTTTGTTTTTGCCCACATTTTTCATGAGCTTAACTCATAGATCTAAGACTATTTCTATGTACACAAAAGGCCACAGATGTCGCAAGTTGAGGGAGCGTGCGATTGCCATGCTGACTGCAGGAATGTCATTGTTTATAATTTTGTTCAGTGTACAAAGGAGTGTACGAAGCCTGGAAAATATATGATACTAAAGTAAAATACAAATTGTAACAAAATAATTGACTTTAAGTATACTGCTTCTTTCATTGGGGATCCCAGATGAGTCGTCCCAAACATATGTAGTAAATACCACCTTCCACTTGGTTATGAACGCTGCATGCATATTTACAGTTTAAAGTTTCACTGACTCATGAAGGCTCAGCTTCATACTGCACCCTCATTTCTTTCTATCGCTTCATCTTTTACTTTACTCCCACACTTTCACCAACAACGGTGCACGAGTAAAGCACAGTATCAACCCTAATGACCAAAACTGTCTTTATATCCATAGACTTCTTCTGGTATACTTCAGAGTTCATACAATAATAACATTCACTACATCTTTTGAATCCTGACACCAATCCTCCCCTTGCTTAGGGCTGATTGATTATGTAGTGAATGTCTACACATAACATGTATACTGTAGCTCTATTATTATTACTAATTAATTTTAATTCAAATGAATAACAATTTGACTGGCAAGTTATTTTGGTACTTCCCCTCAAAACTACCTTGCCTCAAGGGCCTTAGCTTGCCCACCCCTACCTAAGCAATACTCAACAATAAAAAAGCTACGTTATACATGTAATGGTTTTCAATATGACCGGCATCTCCTCAAATGAATTATCTCATCGCCGTTTTAGAGTGAGAGTTCTTAATCTCCGGTAGGCTATACATGCTTTAATACAGCGTTGTAGCCTTTAATGTTAAATTATGGAACATTAATTGTTGTGGGATTTTAATGGTGTTTTTGAGAACTTGTATTTGAATACCTGCCCGGAATTAATAGAGTATTCGATGCCTGGAAAATAGTATTCGTTCTAGCCCTAGTATCTACTGAATAACAGCCACAAACTCACCATATAACCTTCAGGTTGATGAAGACCAACATCTGCTGTTTGCCATCACAAGTCTGACACGTCTTTGCCCCTTGACCCTGGCAGTGGCTGCAACTGCAGGGAAATACAACAAGTCAACAAAGCCAAGTAAGCGCCGGAGAGGCCATATGGAACAACACATCAAACCACTGGAGACAAAAACACGTTATTGGTCAAGTAACAAAAACCTCATTATCCTCGGCTGGATTTTCTCCTATGTACTAAAGAGAATGGCTGAATTGAACCTGGGATTAAAAGATGTTCAACAAAGAGCAAAACAGACGTACTTCTCCCTTCCCCTCCCTTGGCAATGATGGCATTGATCACCGCTGGTGCGATTACCGTCTCCTTTGCACACCCAGCATTCTTTCTGTTAGTGGTGACAGAGACACACCGATAAACATGTGCGTTTATTGGTTAATAGTGAAGCTATGGAAAGCCACAGTTGTTCCTTTTACGCAGTAAAAAGTAGTTACAGATAAGAGGAAGTAGCTATAGTTAAGAGTAAATAGCTATAGTTAAGAGGAAAGAGTAAAGGTTATGCAGAGGTGCTGCTTATTAAATTGTCAAAAAGGTTGAATTGCCATTAATATCAAGGCTCCATGCAGGTGTGATGTATGGGATGCTAAGAGCGTCACTTACACTACCCACTCCGGCACATTCTTTACAGGGAGATTTCCCCATACCCATACAGATTTGACAGTTCTGTTGATGGACAAAAAAATTGTATCAAGTTCTTTCATTCATATTAACAAGAAGATATACATTTTGCTACCCCCGCGACCCGACCCCGGATAAGCGGTTGAAGATGAGATGAGAGTTATACATTTTGTAGAAACAGATTCGGAAAAGACATAAAACATAAAGACTACTCGATATCCCATGCAGACACCGAAGGTCATGTTGCTTTAGATGTATTCATCAGAATGTTTTCTCATTTTTTAACCACACAATTCTTACTTTGACCGACGAGGTGTTCGGAACTTTAATGATTTGCGTTTCGTTCTGAAAAAAGGTGGGTGTCTTGGCAGGGATGATCCAGGGACCAGGAGGTGGTTGGGTGTAGGCATCCACAGGCTGACCTAACCAAAATAAAACACCAGATCCAGAGACAACAATGGAACAATGGAATGGGACATAATAGGTGTTTTCAGAGGGTCCCTAGTTACCCCGGTATGGTTCCTGGCTCCATTCAGTGGTTCTCGACTCCGTAAAGGTTTCCAGGCGATACTGAAATGGTTGAAACAAATCAGGAAACTTAAAAGTTGCTTGTTTTTTTTACGTTGACAACTAATAAAGGCCTTTTGATAAATTACCGTTTTAAATGCTGTACCCCAATGAAAAACAGGTCTATATTGTACACGTTATAACCTCCAAATTGGATCTACCTCATTTTAAGGTCCGCTGTCTATCGTGAATAACATTTTTGTTTCATGGATAAGCAGCATCTCTTTGCCACTCATAACCATTTGGTTTCTTAGTTCCATGGAAATATGCGCTTTATCTTCAATGATTCTATGTGGTCTTAGTGAATTTCAGCGCAGATGGTAAGTTATACACTAACTAAACTAGACCTACTGTTACAATCAAAGCACAATCATCAGGTGGGGAGAGAAACTGTCCAACCCTCCACATGGCATAACTAATCAGGTTTTAAATCTTATGTCATTACAATCTAGAATTTTGACAAATGAACATTTAAGTGACCTCAGCAGATATTGTTTTTTGGTTAATAACGCTGAACCAATCTGGGGAGTCACCAGACACTGTCTGCACTATGCTCAAATGTCATCCTCCATCACAGTCTTTGCATTCTGCAGCTTAGATAAGTGACACGACTGTAACTAGTGAGACATTTTCACAAAAAAGTTTTTAAAAATACATATGCAAAGGAAACCAAATAAATACAAGCAGCCAAAAGCTCTCTTAAATACACAGGAGTCTGGTAAGCATGACCATCTTACCCTGTAGGTGTTGAATGGCTCCATGCCCGTTATCACGCCATCCTTAACTGGTCCTGAACTATAGCAGCACTTACTGGAGACAAACTTGGCTAAGGCCTCCCGAGCAGCATCTTCAGTCATACACGGGATGCTGCAGAGGGTGAAAACTACATGTATCCACGTCTTCACAAGCGAGATTAACAACTATAAATATGCGTATGATGGTCTGATTTATAGTTAATCATAAAATGCATGTATAACTGGTCTGGCGTTGTATTGAACACTTACTCCCAGTTTGATTGTTCAGGACCAGGTTGGGGCTGTGGGACAGGGAAGGAGGGCATAGGAGGAGGGAGGTAGCCACCTAGAGTAAACAGAGTTTAGTTTCATCCGATAGCAGGACACACAAATACATGTTAACGACAACCGGATGGGAGAGGCAGGAATCAACCTAGATGAATAGAATATATATCCCAGGAAAAATAAAGAGTTAAGCGTTTACACCCACACACACAGATTGTCACACCTGAAAAAAAAATGTTAATCCAATCTAACCTATGCATCAAAATGAGAAAAAACAATATTATTTCTGATTAATTAATACAATAGCAGATTATGATGGCAATCGTTTTGGCACCACCCTCGGTGGAGGAAAAACCGATAAAACACATTTAAAGCTGCATCAACATTAAGCTTTCCAAAAGAAACAACTGTTGCCTTTCATGGATTATCTCACTGGGCAACGCCAAAGGAAAACTAGTGCTAGAAAAAAAACTGATAGATATATACGGATAATACAGCCTTTTCACTTCTGCTCTGGTTTCGACTTGTTTGAAGGTATTGAGGTCAACAGGACAAAGGGCAGCCTACTTAAAGTGGAACATGAATTGTTTAGATACTGAAAAAAATACAATGACTGGGGCATATTTACCAAGACCACACAAAGATTTTTTTGATTGACGAACTAACCGATTGATGGTTATAGAGGACCCCCTCTCTTGACATATTCTCTGTATACAGTTTCTGGTATTGTGAAAAACATCTGGTTTAAGTTTCCTTATGCTGTTGCGACTTCGTCTGGTTTACAAAACCTTCAAACATTAGTGAGTAACTGTAAGATTATCTGACCGCTAGATTAACTGCCTTCTCCCAGTTAGAAAGGAGGCAACATGTAGCGATTTTAAAAGTCCTGGAGTATGCATGCTAGTGCAATGGAAAAACATGTTTTGTGCAGATTCTCCATAATTGCACCAACACAATGAAAGCCTAAATGATACACTGTCAATGACAACCTCATGGCACTACAGAACTATTCATATCTTCCCACATCACTAATATATGCATACACATTGATTGGCAGTCCGTATATACACACAGATATAACACAGATATAACACACACACTCACACACACAAACACACACACACACGGTTAATCTTCTATAAAAATTGCCAACAGTAGCGAACAGTGCTATTGTTCTCAACTGCCTTTTGGCTATTAAAACTGCAGATTAGCATAATTCTCAAGTGGCATACCTCCACCCCCAGCTACAGTCCCTTCATATCCAGGCACGCTGTCGAACATACTTCCAGGAGGCGCATTGGGGCCTTGGAAGTTGGAAGCAGGCGGGGCATACATTCCTGAGAAAAAATAAAAGAACACACATAGTATAGCACTGACCAAAAAATCTATATAAACAATTAAAAACAAACTAAGATTAAATTGATCCTTATTTAGAGAGCTGGAGGCAGAAAACCAAGTTGATGTTCAATACTTTTTCGTTAAACAATTGCTGGTTTTAAAAAATATTACTTCCTCTGTAATATTATTCACCATGACTCTCGATTATTGTCCAGAATATACCTCATGATTCAAAGGGTCTTTAACTTTAATGGGGCACATAAAGGTCAAATCGGTTTGATTGTTACTCTTAGATTATTCCAGAAAACGACACATCCAGCACCAAATTGGAGGGTTAACAAAATAGTTTGTTATTTGGAAATGTTCCGCTAACGTATAAAAAAAGGGTATAAATAAAGGGTATATCGGAAATGGATAATGGTACAACACAGTTCAAACGAAATGCACTTGTTTTTGCAATACGAGATCAATTCATTAAAATAGACAGAAACAGAAATAGCCCTAAAGTGTAAACATTGTTAATGTTGTAATTTACTATTTGAGCTGGAAACGGCTCAGTTTTCATGAATATTTAAATACATGCTGAATATTATAGAAACCATCACCACTGTATTCCGATGGCACGTCCTGTTTGCTATTCCACATCGACTATTATAAACGACTAATAAACCACCGTTAGAAAAAACATTTTGCAATTATGTTAGTGGATCTGAAAAGTCCTGACAAAAAAGCAATAAAACACCAGTCTGAACAGTTACAGTAAAGCCGCGCCTTCAGGCAAAGGAGCAAAGAAAAGGCGTGTAGCCTATGTAACTGGCCATTTAAAGGAAAACATTAAGGTGGTCAAAAGAACAGAGCCAGGAGAAAGAAAGTGTGGATAAAGTTGTTACTAACAAACGAATATAAGTTACAGGCGCTCGAATAACAAAGAAGATTATTGGAAAACATCTAAAGACGATTAACTTAAATAAAGAAGTAGTTATTTCGGTTTTTGTCACTATTTTTCCTATTCAGACTAATTGCATGTTGGCTTGTGTTTCATGGAACACATGGTGATTTCCAACTACGGCTCAAAACATCAATCCACAAATATCACTGTTGCCAAAAAAATAAAATAAAATTCAAATTGACGACCGACTCCTACTTATATACAGCCCCATCCGCTGTATGCGCGTTCGGTTATTTGCACAAATATCACATACCTGAAAAACTTTAGACTCGGAAGTGTCGAAGAGTAGACTCCTAAGCAGCTTTACACAATAAGCATGAAATCTAAAACAACGCCCTGACGGAAATGGACTCCCATAAGACGGGTTTTAAGTGTCCATCATGGAGCCCTGTCGTAACCCCACCCCGCGTTGTTTTTATCTTGCGCAATTGACGGAAATAGTGTCAATCATCCGGGCCTTCCACCAATCCCACCCCGATCCCACCCCCGGTCCCAACCCCGATCTCAATGTCCGCCCTTGCAGCAGTTTGCACTCGATCACGTAACAAGTGACGTCAAATAAGACTATCGAGGTTCGGAGTTTAAGAGCGACATAGGGATTGGGGGTTAAGGGGGACATAAGGATTGGGATTGAAGGGGGACATAGGGATTGGGGTTTAAGGGGGACATAGGAATTGGGATTTAAGGGGGACATAGGGATTGGGATTTAAGGGGGACATAGGGATTGGGGTTTAAGGGGGACATAGGGATTGGGGTTTAAGGGGGACATAGGGATTGGGATTTAACGGGGACATAGGGATTGGGGTTTAAGGGGGACATAGGGATTGGGGTTTAAGGGGGACATAAGGATTGGGATTTAAGGGGGACATAGGGATTGGGATTTAAGGGGGACATAGGGATTGGGGTTTAAGGGGGACATAAGGCTTGGGGTTAAGGCGGACATAGGGATTGGGGTTTAAGGGGGACATAAGGATTGGGATTGAAGGGGGACATAGGAATTGGGATTTAAGGGGGACATAGGGATTGGGATTTAAGGGGGACATAGGGATTGGGGTTTAAGGGGGACATAGGGATTGGGGTTTAAGGGGGACATAGGGATTGGGGTTTAAGGGGGACATAAGGATTGGGATTTAAGGGGGACATAGGGATTGGGATTTAAGGGGGACATAGGGATTGGGGTTTAAGGGGGACATAAGGCTTGGGGTTAAGACGGACATAGGGATTGGGGTTTAAGGGGGACATAGGGTTTGGGGGTATGGTTCTTATCGCTTAGAATCACTTAAAATTAAAAAAAAGTCAAGGCTTTGTTCAACAGGGCATTTTGACAAGCCTGCGAATATCGCCAGGACAGGACAAAATGTCAGGCGTGTCTGTCAAATAGTGTTTGGCGTGCTTAAGTCATGCCTAATTCACCTTTGGCTAAGCCTCGGGTATCAGATTTATTTGAGATGGATGCTGTATGAGAGAGGAATAATGTTGTGGGACTGAGAGACAAAAAGTGAGCGAAGAACAACCTAAATATGTCTGGAACTACAAATTAACTTTTTTAATTTCACAATTCCAACCTTCCTCCTTTAACCGAGCTTGGTACAGGCAAAAGTGACCCAAAAGAGACACTGGCAGAGTTATTTTGTTCTTAATTTTAAAGATCAGTCATCGGCCGCTTCCCGCATGCGCAATTTATTTGCAGTCTGGACGTGGAAGGGTGAACATCTCCTGCTCTGACTGCAGATGGGAGGGACTGCAGAAGTACTGGGTGGCCTCTGAGTGCTTTGGTACGAGGGTGGGGAACACGGTAGCACCTGCTGCTCGTAGAGAAGAGTATCAGAGTAAGAGCATCTATGACAATACTGCTTTCACATCAGTCTCCAAAAGACTCCAATAACACCAGAAAAAGTTGCTAGATCTGCCACTAGTAGCTTTTTAAAAAAGGTTTTGTCTGAATACTTGCTAAATAAAGCGACTAAGTCGCTAAGTTGGCAACACTGGGTGTGATTTCGAGACATGACATTAAGCTAAATATATTGGACATTAAATGTTAATTCATAATGAGGTTTGAAAACGATAGGCAAGACTACACATGAATTCCGTGGTTGTTGGATTTATAAAAACTGGACCACAAATTGCATCATTCAAGTAAAGATTGTTGTGTTTTTTAAACCCTTAGCCAACCAGGAATTTATTTTAAATTAATCCGTACAAATTTATAATCAACAGTGTTACAAGTACAACAGAATACACCACATAATGACCCCAAAGGGACAAACAAATATTTTATCTTTTTTGTTGGTATTCAATAGTGTATTTATTATTCAATTTTCTTTTGTAAAATAATAAAATATGTGTTTTTGTAAATGTACATTTATTAATGTGAAATTTGACCAACACAATAATGAAATTGATTATGTAAAACAGTTTTACGTTACTGACAACATAGGTAAAAAAAAATACAACCAACCAATACAAATGTTTAAAGTAGGATGAAATCCTAAATATTCTCCATTGTGCATGTACTTATATCTAACCAAAAGCTTTATAACATGAACTTGTAAACCTATTGCTTTACATCTACTTTTATTTTACACATGGTTTACAAAACCAATGGTAAGAATCGTGATTGATTGGTATAGCATGAAATTATAGTGGGGTGTTGCATGATAAAATGCACATCCATGTTGTCCCCCACAGACAAAAGATAGCCAACAGAGATTATCTTCGATAGCGTTTTAGTGCTCCCAATCATTTTTCTATTTTTCCTACTTAGCGAGCAGGGTTCTCGGGCACATCACGGCCAAGGCTCCTATGAACATAGGACCCACCCTGTCCACCCCTTGTCTGAAACCACCTATAGCAGAAAATAAATCTTGCAAATACAATTATTTTTATAATTCAGTGAAAATGATAATACCCAATGTGGCGACATCTCTGTTTATTCTAGATCTCCTAGATCTTTAACATTGATCAAAAGGTTTAACTTCTAAGACAGACATGCTGGATCCACAGGTTAGCTAGATGAATACAATGAAACGGTCCTGTTCTACACAGTTGGCTACTCTGTTTTAATTTCAGGATAAAAAAATACAATCTATTATTTGTTAAGTCACATAGTTGTTAGGGACATGTACTTGCATGCACAACGGTTTAGACTGGAATCTCCTTTATCTCATCTCATTACGCCTGCTTGGTACTCATCACCTATTCCTGAGAGCAACTTCCTAGGTTAGAACCCCTGGCTTGCTGATGTATAGCCAATACCCATTGTAGATATGAAATCAAACCATGTTTAAGAAATGGACAGAAAGTCATGGTTTAAATGCAGAGCTAAAAACCACAAATAGGATCCATGTATAAGTTCCTGAATTATCAACAGGCTGCAGGACTAGGTGCAGGCACATGTTTACTGTACTGTCCCAAACGGACAAAGCTTAAATCAATTTGATGACACTTAGCTAGAATTGTGAATCACCAACATGGCATGGGAAAATCACTAAAATGCTTGTCTGTTCATGTGTAATAATGTCATGCCCCCACCCACGACTCACACAGTCACATCTACACATAGTAGCGCTGAACTATGCTTGAATAGTTTTGCGTATTCAAGCGGTCTTGAAAATGTGTTGCAGCATGCTGACTATTTCCAACAGATATTCATCAGTAAACTGATTTCAATAGGGCAAGACAGCATGCAGATAAACCAGTGGAAACAAGACACGACATCAGTTATCAATTGCAAAATCCTTAGAAGTGACCGGGAATACAGTGTTAAGAAATCCTCAGAAGTAAGTAGAATGTCCATTGCATTAACAAATTGACTCACCAGTAGGAAATTATATAAAATATAATCTTACAAATTAAAAATAAATACAGATTTGTCTTGACTCTTTATACAACAGTTGCCGATAAAAAAGTATGCGATATTCAACAATTTCAAATATTTTCTTTTATGTGTGTTCTTTACAAAGTACACCTGTCTAGTGTCTAATGATCCCTTTGTTTAATCAGCTCATCATATGTGACATCTCTGGTGGATGGAATATCTTGGCAAATTTTTGTGCAAACACGTATTGTTGTGGAAATATATTTCTTAAGAAGTTTTGAGTAGGAGATGTATGTGTGTGTTTAATTTACTGCCAGGGGAAAATGTATTGGGGAAAAAAGTGATGTAATTGCTTCACTTTTGGTGTCGGCATGTCTAAAAGTAATTGTATGGAAGATGCTGAGGACCTTTGTTGACTCCAGTATGGTGGCATTGTATGATACCCTCCAATCTCTGGAAAGGGGTTTGGGACATTCTGATACCCTCCACTCTCTGGAAAGGGTTTCGGGACTTTCTGATACCCTCCACTCTCTGGAAAGGGGTTAGGAACATTCTTTGATACCCTCCACTCTCTGGAAAGGGGTTAGGGACATTCTATGACGACATTCTATGACGCCCTCCATTCAGAGAAGAATCCCAAAAGGAGTAAAACTGTGAAGAAACCTGTTAATCAGAGACCAATAGTTTCGCTAATTTACATCTGTGATACTGTGTGCATCTATAAAGCTGTACTGTTCTTTTGTCAAGGCGGGTTAGTAGATCAATGAGACAAAGGCATGAGAGTAAGAGGGCATGGCAGAAAATGCAAAACACTGAATCTGCCAAGATGAGTGTAAATCAGTTATCAGAAAACGATTAGAAACAGAGTTAGAAGTCCTGATGTAACAACGAGAAGCTGATGCCGCTGGTGTGGAACCACACATTGTGGAAAATGCAGAATCAATGCAGCATCACAACCACTTGTGAAGAATATCTCCCAACCACAACCAAACATTAACAGGCTACTGTCTATAAACAAGAATAGCAATTATGTACCCACACCAAACTTCCATAATCGGAGAGGAGTTGAGGTTCAAAGTCCAACTGATGAAGTCCAACTAAAGAAGTCCTACTTACTGATGAAGTCCAACTTACAGCAAAACAATAATTGGACCCAATGACAAAACGATTGGATAAAGAATCCGACAAACACGTAAAACGCATATGCTCTGAGCACCTCAACAACTCTAACATAGCCTTACACAAAGCCTGGGTGAGTTTAAAAGAGGGCTTCAAGAGGCCGAAATAACTGAAAAAGCACTTTTGCAAAACTGGACAGTGGCCCGAGATTTTAGCATAGGACCATCTCACACATACTCAGGGATTTACGAAGATACAAAGATCAGATGCGCTAAAGAAGACTTGCCATAGGGCCTGTCATATCTGGATACCTCGCGTGGAATTGGTCTGATTGAGAACAAACGGCCATTTGTGTTTCTAGAAAGGTGGATATCAGTCGGCCTACATTACAAAGAAGATAATTGTGATTGCTCCCTCTTTTTGAGTACTTTTTCTAGTTTGTATGACTCATCACCACAGACCACCAGGGCTCTGTTGCCATCCCAAGAGGATGGAGGGAGGAAGATGAAAAACCGAACACGGTCGGCATTGGCTCAAAAACACAGATGTGCAATGCTGAACTGATTGACTGAGGGAGGAGAGAAAGCAATGAACAATTATGGAAATGTGGGGAAACAAAAGACCAGGGCCCGTATGTATAAAACTTCTAAGAAATGCTCTTAAGAATAGTCTTAAGCTTTGACTTAAGTGTCAGAAAATACTTAGTAAAGAGTAGGACTTTTCTAAGTGTAGGAGACTTTTATAAAGCAGCTAAAAGCAACTTTCAGTAAAGTATAAGACTGATTCTTAAGTGCTTTCTGAAGTGGGACTTAAGTGCTGTGAACTAAGGACTAAAATGATGTGAACCCAAAATGTCCGCCCTAAACCTCTGAATCAGCCAATAGTGAGGTCACAGCAGCATGACACAATTAATTCATTATTTAATTAAGACATAACAATTATTTCAATATTTTAATTTATTTAGAGTAATTCGTTTTTGCTTTGTGCAAAAAAAATTACAAATAAGTACATGCATTTATTTCACAATTTTAATAGAGTTTCAACACATTAATTAAATGGACAAATGTGATGCTATTTAAGTAATTAAGCTGATGAATCACATACTTAAAAATTGCACTCACAGGTCACAGCTGTATATAAAGGAAAGACAAAAGTTGCAAATTGTTAAAAATGGATGCCAAAAGAAAACCCTGACAATCAAGCCTGTATCGTTTGATCAAATCTCTGTCATCATATAATTCCAACACATTCTTACATTGTTGGAAACTGGGCGGCCTCCACCTCTCTGCTGCCATCTTGTTACTCCTAACTGGTTAGGAGACCTCTCCAGCTCTCTTAAATAATTTAGGAGCTGAGACCTAGTCTTTATGAATCACACTTATTCTTAAGAATAAGAGTAAAATCACGTCTCCACGCCTCGCCCCGCGGTGCTTTCTCCTGACTCTGATCTCCCGGTTTCCACCCACGCCTGCCTGACCACGTTTTGTGCTTATCCCTTGTCTGCGTTTAATAAACGTATCGCAATCTGCAATTGGATCTGCCCTCCTTGTTCCAAGCGTATTCATTACAGTATTATTGTACCATTGGCTGTCACTAACACATTCTGAGTCACTCTCAGTGCTTTAAAACGTCCAGCGTCCCATACAGACTATAGGATGTTTTTGTTGATTATAATGATAATTATGTGGAAAAATCATTATTCTCATGATTGAAAATAATTTCTTAATTTTCCTTTTATTCATTATAAAAAAATCCCTGATGCCTTGTGATATGCAAACTGACCTCACCTTCTTCAGTAAGGCTGGTTCAGGGGTGTGGGGACAGACAGACAGGGCTGGTTCAGGGGTGTGGGGACAGACAGACAGGGCTGGTTCAGGGGTGTGGGGACAGACAGGACTGGTTCAGGGGTGTGGGGACAGAAAGGACTGGTTCAGGGGTGTGGGGATGGGCAGAGACGGCTGGTGAGACAGAAGTTACATCTGTTGGGCCTGGCACCAGTCAGGTGCAGGTTTAACATATATTATAGCTATCAATAGTTTGCTAAAAACAACACACGCAGACTACACCTACCTTTCTTTTTAAAAAACTGTTCTCTCTTCTTTCTTTTCTTCACTGTTTTGGAAACTTAATGCTGCCTCGACACTCACTCGCAAATCACTGTTTCAAGTACAGTTTCGGCAGGTTTGGGATCTGGACCAAAACATTTTATGTTGGGGGGGGGGGGCGTAATGCGCAAAAACAAGGCTCTCTCAATGTTTACTTGAAAACAAAAATAAAACGTATTAGTGGATTGCTAGATAATTTAATTTAATTTTTTGCCTAATGTTCAATGGCCCCTGTTAGTCATGGGCTCTCATCATCGTAACTTCTCCCCCTAAACACCGCCAATGCTCTTTCTCTCTACTCTCTCACCCAGATGTGCTCTCGGGTACCGACATTTGTCACTGATTTGATTTTACATGAATCGTTACTCGTGGTTCAGACGCAATTCAGTCTGTGCCCTGAAAGCTACAGAGTTTGGTACCCAGACGGGCCTCTGCCACTATGTCTGTGAGGGATGGGCAGAGTTGGGACATGTTTATACTGAGGTGAAAGAAGACTGATTTGGGGACGAACTTGATCTGGAGCCGAAAGGACAGAGTGGAGACGAATATGACACACAGATTTCGGATGTTGGCGAATGGACAGATGAACATCACAAGATCACCGTTTGCTTTTGGCTGTTAAGTTCATGTCAATTAGCCGCCATCCAGTTGATGATATCTTTAAGACAGCTGATAGGGAGAGAGGAGTGCTTGTTGTTGATGTAAATCTGTGTGTCATCTGCACAACAATGGAACAACCATGACCGTTAACGATCTCTTCCAATGGTGGCATGCAAATGATAAAAAGCAGGGGTCCAAGCACAGAACCCCAGGGCACACCTTGGTTGACAGTGACTGGGGGGATTGTGAGCCCCCATAAATCACAAACTGCTTATGGCCAGCCAAATAGGACTGGAACCAGTCCAGTGCTGTTCCAGTTATGCCTAGGTGGTTAAGGATGGTGTGGCAAACAAGAGATGTTGAAATGACGAGAGTCTGCGGCATTAAGGAGGTAATTGATCACTTTACCAAGGGCAGTCTGTGTTGTGCTTAACTCCGAACCCCTATTGGAAAGCTTCATCCAGGTCATGTGACACTGTAGTTGGGTAGCGACACATTCTTGTTTACAGCAACACATGGGGAGTAATTAGGGTCAACTGTTCATTCATAAACAGAACAAGTCGACCAGTCACTCTTACTGATTCCACTTAACCCTATAAGTCCTTCATCCGGTTTGTGATCATATAAAGATCGCCAGAACAACACCTTATCATTTATTTAACACTTTATGATTTACTTTAGCACTTTTAGCTCTTCCTCAGTCACAGTATTGTAAACAACTTGAGATTTGGCACACGTGCAGACACAATCAAACACTGCTTACAGTTCTGCTATTTTTTATTTGATTGATTTTAATGTTTGACAGTATGATATATATAGCCGGAACTGCATGTAGTTTGTAAAGGAGCAAGTAATAAACGTAAAATAAGAAGTCCCAAACACACAAAGCATGCAACATTTTTCAGCGTCGTCAAGGTAACATGATAAAGTTCAGTCCCATTGCTATTTACAGCATCTCAGCCTCTTGCATTTAATCACTAACCAGGTGCCTTAAATGTAGTCTACCATGGTTCCGGGCTTAGGGTGGACATTTGGATTGGACCAAACACTCAAAGAGAAATAAATCATGGGAGATCATCACATTGTTACCTGGACTTCCTTGTACTACTGGGGCATATCCAAGATTGGTAGCGCCATAAGATCGATATCCACTAAAAAAAGAAAAAGGGTAAAGGCCATTACACACCAAAAGAGGAACAAAAATAAATCTTAATAATTTAGTTCCGTTCTTGTCTATTGTACATTTAATTATTACGTAAAGTTGATTGCAGTTTTTTCGCTGAGATTTAATAAAAGTTTAACACCAAAATATAGTTCTCACCTGACAATATGAGAGTTCTCCATGTTTTGACCTGCTTATATATCATGCAAGCAAGTTCATAAACGCTGTTCCTGTTACAGACCACCCCAAAAAAATTTAATTAACTGATCACAAGACAACTCCAACAAAACAAAAACAACTGATAACTTGAACACACTTCCAAATCGATCCTTGTTATAAAATGTAAAAACGTATTTTGTTATTTTTTAGCTTGTATTTACTAAGTAAAGCCCCCTCGTTGTGCTGTGAGAGGAGTACAGTCACCCGCTGTTACTTTCGATTTCAGACGCAGAGCTTCAGATTGAACCGTGGTAAAGTTGGTTTTATATTGGACATTGGATATTCGACACATTCGAAAAATCTATTATGTGGCTTGGCCGTTTGACCGACACATGTCAAAACACTACCGGTCAACTCACAAACATATGTGCACTTAAAACGTGCAATATCAATAATTAATAGTACATGAACTAGTACGTACATATATTTATTAAGCACAAATTATACATGTTAAGGTAATACAATTGATTTTTTTTGAAGTACGCAATTGACGTCTATGCCTGGCACTGGTTAACAATTGTCTGCCCTATAACAAACTATTACGGCAATTGGGGTGGTGTCCACTCTTACATTTTGTCATTCAAATGCACTTTCAGCATGCATTTCTGCAATACTAACAGTATTCATCATGTCACACTGGTTTCCAATGTAATGACATTTTAAAATAAATATGGAATACAAGTTGAGAAACGTTGGCTGAAACGATGTAATAAATAACATTGGAGTGAAATATAAAAGTCCACGAGGGCGCACTGTGCTAGGCAATGTAAAAGCAAACTGGCTAGCTTTCTTCAGAGTCATGAATATTAAAGAGTGAGTACCTTATTTACATGAAAAAGGTGGAGCTATATTAAATTATACAAACGTTTATCTGACACCTGTAAGCGTTTATCTAGCAGGCGTTTGTAACAGGCGCAGACGTTTCTTTAACAAGCGCAGACGTTACTTTAACAGGCGTTGCGTTGCTTACAGGCGCAGGCGTTTATGTAACAGGCGCAGGCGTTTGACTAACAGCCGCAAGCGCTTGCTTAACAGGTGCAGTCGTTGAACAATCACGTTTTGAATGCATGCATTGCGACCCATTTGGCGTTCCATAGAGAGGCAGTATGTGCTGGGGCCAGCTCAGATGGGAGACAGGAGAAGAAGCAAAGCTAAAAAAAGAGAAAATAGTTAAACAGCAGATCGAAAAATAAATGTTTGCAATTCTATATTGGATCTGTTAAATGCTAATAAATGTTTGAATTAGAATGAACTGTTTCTTACCCAAGAACGCAATCACTGCAACACAATCTACTATCACTGAAAAAAAACTGGAGAATTTTGTCAGTTACTAGTAGAATGATGTACAAAAATTTGACGTTTTTTTAATCATTTTTGGCAAATTTATTGAGGAAACAGTGGAAAATGTAACACTAAAAGTCGGTTTAGAAGTAAATAATTGTGTTTTTGGACAAATAAAGCTTTGATCCATGTGTAGCTGAGTTGACCGGTAGTGTTTGGACATGTGTTGGTCAAACGGTCAAGCCGCATAATAGATTTACATGTGGTTTTAACACAAAAAGTAGGTTTAAAAGTGAATAACTGAGTATTTGGACAAATAAAACTTTGATCCATGTGTAGGGCACTTGGCTGAGTTGACCAGTAGTGTTTTGACATGTGTCGGTCAAACGGTCAAGCCGCATAATAGATTTTTCGAATGTGTCGAATATCCAATATAAAACCAACTTTACCACGATTCAGATTGAGTGTAACCAGGAAGAGGCAGAACCCAACAATGGACTGTTTCAATGACAGTGGGGGGGGATTGGCTTGTGTGGGTCGATCGACTAAATTCAAATGGAAATGCTATTACACAATAGTAGACAATATGAAAATTCAATCGCAAATAGCATTTTCAAATAAAAAGACACTTGTGTTGTTGGACATAATTCAAATGTTAATGCAAAAATGGATAAACAGCGTCACCCTTTGCGATTGCATTGTCATGCTTTAACTCAGTTTAAAGGACTAAATGACCAACAGGAAAGTGCTATCTGGGATTGTATTTTCAAGTTCTACCGCCACCAACCAGTGAGTAAGGCACAATGGCAAATACAGGGCTGGCGCAAAGAACATGAGCCATGTTTGAATGTTCTTTCGTGCTTGTTTATTACATGCAAAAGTGATTATTTCTCCTTGGGGAAAATTAAGTACATTTGAATTACCTCCTCAAGGATGGCATGCATACTTATCTTGGGAAACAGGAATCTTGTAAAGTGGTGGTAGAATTTGTCTTTATGTCTGGATCTTTAGCCTTCCTCTCCTTCTGAGACTGTTATAATTGTTTACATTTTCATTGTCAAACAAATTATGTATTGCATGTTTAGCTGATGCTTTAGCTGAATATGTTGCTATTTACAAGCAAACAATGATACATCTGCTCTAAAATAATCAAAATGATTATATATGATCTGTAAAAATCTGAAGTAACAAAGCAATTAACAATTCAATTAGCTTTGAGGCTAAGGGTTAGTGAAGAAATTATCCAAAAGGCTTTCATTTGCCCCTTGCAGTTTGGTTCCTGCCATACTAAACATGTTTTCCCTGTAAACTGTCTGTGTGTGGTGCTCTAGGGTGTTGAACCTCAGTCAGCTAATTGCTTGTCCAGGTTGCTCTCCGTGGTCCTGTATAACATTTTTAAGAACAATAGTTACATCTCATAAAATGTGTTAGATAATAAAATAGCTAAGAGCTACTCACATCACCACACAATCCAATCTGCTACAACTGCATAATTCTATCACGTCAGCATTGACTATCGCCCAGGTGGAATATTTATGACATCCTGTAGACTCCATGTTTACAGAATTCAGGCTGTTCTGTAGGAAAAGGGGACCATCCCAGTACCAAATAGGTGTATGTTTGTGTGTGTGCATCTGGCCCTCTTTGAAAAGGGGGAATGAAAAAGCAGTTTGAGATTTAAATTATTTTCAAATACATTTGAGCTTTAAATGTTTGTGGGAATTAAAATCCTAAATGACAAGCAGGTTTACATGACTCACCAATGTGATGTCCGCAAGTATCTTACTTCATTTGCATTTAAGGTAGCACATACAACTATACAATCCATTGGGGCCTGCATGGCGACGTAACATGCATACTGTAAAAAGGAACAGAGTATTAATTAAAGAAATACTTTGTTTGTATTGTAGTTGAGCATGTTAAAACCGGAGAGATGAGCATAAAGATGCCACAGTCATTAACAGGGTTGATTACAAATTTGCAGTTATAATATTGTGTAATTGAGTAAAGTCTGATGCTGAGGGTTTGAAATTATGTTTAGCGCCAAATTGTTCTTAGTTTAATAGATTGCCACTGGCATTCAATAGGTGAGATGACCATATCTTCAAAGAACAGAGATCTGTTGCGGTGTCAGAGTACAGATGTGTGGGGTGAGTAGTACATATAACATTTTCCAATACAACAGCATTTGTTTGTGGAACTCTGGAAATTTGAGTAGGCTGGGTCTGGATACACATTCCATCTTAGTTAGATAAATTCGGCCGAGTATCGATAGGTTTCTTTGAATCCTTAATATTTAGTTAAGACCGACACTCTTTAATTTTACTTTCCACATTAAGCTAGAAATCATAACACTGAACATGTTTTGGCTCGCTCGCTTAATATACACTTCCGATTGAGAATATGGATTACCGCTTCACAGTGAAACTTCATAACTACGTTCACCTGTTGCTGGCTGTCATCTCTCATCGTACACTCATTTAATTTTTTGTATTGCCTTCTGCCCTTATTTTCCGGTCAACTATAATGGTCCGCATCCAATCAGCGCTAACCTTCATAAAATAAACCAATTCTAGGTAAACAATGCGAGTGAAGTAGGAAGTAGTGCGAACTCTCCATCTCGTTTGATCGCATATCGCCAGCCATCCTGCTACAGCACCTACCGGTTCACTACAGACTCCCCGACATTGGTCTGGGGCAGGTCTCCACTTGTCGACCATTGCCGAGTAAGTTTCCAATTTCTTTGCTTTTCTCTGTTGGTCTGGGTCTAATGTGGTTTGGCAGTGGCTGCTGGTGCCAATGTTAGGCTATTTGCGTTGTGGTACTTTAGATTGTTTTTTTCTCACTAATGTATATGCCTGTTGACTTGATGTAGTTTTAACCAGAAGGTCCGCCAGAATATAACCAGTTTGAGCTGTGAAAATCGAATACTCCTAGAGACGTAGTTATGGCCCTTAGTGCACAGGGGTAGTTTTGCTAAACTGTACAAATCCCACTTTAAAATGACTGAGTTGTCTCTCCCATCCATTTGAATATGTTTGCCTGTAAAAAAACTCCCTGACAATCATCCTTATGTATCATCCTCTGAAAGATACTGACTC
The DNA here is from genome assembly GCA_029465975.1 of Dallia pectoralis. Taxonomy (NCBI): domain Eukaryota; kingdom Metazoa; phylum Chordata; class Actinopteri; order Esociformes; family Umbridae; genus Dallia; species Dallia pectoralis. The sequence goes on from CM055728.1 coordinate 7,820,395, forward strand.
ATTCTATTCGGACGTAGCTGAATCACTCTCCCCTCGTCCTGTTCGGTGATATGAATATTTACCTTGACTCACATAACTCCAAACTTACCTCTGATTTTATCACTGTTTAAATGGTATCTAACATGTTAATTGTCCCACGCACATCAAAGGTCACATAATTAGCTTTTTGTTCTTGCTGTCTGACCACAACATTTGTAATTCCTCATTTTCTTCCAGCATACCACAGAACACTGACAAGCGCATCATCTCATTCTGTAACATCAAAGCTGTTGACCGTCTCCAAATATCATACACCATTTTCCGTGCTCTACTGATTGACTTCACCCCTAAACTCATTTGAAGAACAAGCAAACCAGCTCAACACTGATATTTCTGTCTCCCTCAACTATCTGGCCCCATTAAAAACTTTACATGTTTCTTTCACCTCCTCATCCCCCTGGTTTACATCAGCACTCAGTACCTTAAAGCAAGCTGGTTGTCGCCTTAAACGCCAGGCTCACTGAAGCCTACAAACTCCACCTTTCATTTTACAGAGATGCCCTCAGTGCTAGCAGGTCCTCTTAGATCTCAAACATAATCGGTAGATCCAATATGAACTCCTGGGCACTGTTCTCTACTGTTAGTAAAATTACCCCAGCCCTGCAATGCATCATTCTCTGGCCCCTCCACCAAACATGCCAACTCTTTTCTGCAGATTTTTAAAGATAAGATGACAACAATAAACTCCTCACTATCTGATAAATCTACCACAGTCCACTCTAGCGTTCACCTCCAATACCGTGTACCTGCGGTCTGGGACACTCACCTCTCCTCATTCAGTCCGGTTGATTTTCTAGCTGAACTCCTATCTCACTAACCGAACCCATTACATTTCACCCAAAGTAATAAACTCCGATAGAGCTACAGTTACTCATGGTGTCTCTAAGGGCTCAGTACTTGGTCTCCTACTGTGATCCATATTGAATCTTGCCTGACTGCAATAAAAGCATGGATAAAAAATAAGCGTACAGAAAAACAACATTTGTATGTACCCTTACAAACATTAAGAAGAAACAAGCTTTATCACTGTGTTTGTGTATCAATTACTCCTGACAATGATGATCTTCTAGAGTCCATGTTAGTCGGCCATTCTTGAGGAATAATGTTTCCGTTGTAAAAAAAGTTATTACAATGACAGACAGGATTACTGAAAATTGTGTGAACACCACAAATGACAGTGATAGGGAATGAACCAGAAAAGAGTACAGCATTCCCATTTACTACCAGCTCGATATCCAGGTCTTACGCCTTTTTTGAATTTAGTGTTTGTTGCAGTATTGAAATGATGAAATATGTTTTGCATACAAATTCTTGTATCATGCTATGCATCACAATTGTTATTAATATAGTATTAAGTTTGGTTTTTTAATGTATGGCGGTTTCCCACATGCATGATTCATTCGCAGTCTGGACGCGGAGGGGTGAATATCTCCTGTACTGACTGCAGCTGGGAGGGACTGCCGCGGAGGTATTGGGCCGCCTGTAAGTGCTTTGGGAGGGTGTGGGGCCCGAAGAGTTAGAACGATACGTGCTTTCAGGTCAGAGTGATCTAAAAGTTTCAAATATCACCAGAAAAAGTTGCTAAATTTGTCGCTAGTCGCTTTTTTGAAAATATGTCGCTGGAGGAGTCACAATGGTCCAACCAGCCATTCAAAACCGTATTGAGTTGCAACATATCAGCCCAATAGTCACACAACCAACAAACTATTTTGCCTTTCCAACATTGACTTCCTTCTGATTAGTTTTTTTTCTTTCTTGAATTTCAAGGTTCTACCATGGGCAAGATGGCTAAATTATCTTTTTGTCCGGTTTAATAATAATAATTGTGTTTATTATTGTAATCTCTTACTTCACTGTTTGTAGCCTACAGACAGTTACACTTAAAACTTCTGAACAATGTGGATAAAAGATTTGTAATATTGTACCTATATTCCACTAACATTGCCTGTGAGCAAGAGGATAACACTGGAATTTTGTATTTAAACTGTGCGGTTTGAACATGGCGTTCTGCAAATATAGACCGGGCAATTTTCAGCCAAGCTGAGAGCCATTTCTAGGATGCTTTTGAAATGCACCTGGAAACACAATCATTGACTATAGTGTCACGATCAGCTCCAGTGTATGGCTACAATTCAAGGCCTACGCTCAAGCCTGATTGACGTTGGTGTATATGTTAAAGAGCAACTACACCGAAAAAACATATTTTTTCTCACTTATCGTCGTCACTTATGTAGTAGAAATGTGAAAGCATTTTTGAAATTGGTGCCATCTAGGCAGAGAAAAATATAAAAATGTGTTTTTGGCTCATGTGGATGAAATACACCAAATCCCAGAATGCACTTGTTTCGCTGCTCTACGAGTCCACTCCCAAGCCCCGCCTACCGGCTCGAGAGGGCGGGCAGAAGGGAAGGCTAGCTACTAGCTTATTGACTGGAAAACAGAAGACACCGGTTAACATGAGTCTCCGTGACGAGTGTCTTGATAAAGTAATTTAAATACTAGCCTTGCGTTGTACCGGGATGTACATCTAACACAAGCAAAGGACATGTAGTTAGTTCCATCGTTTTCCCGTTGAACATTTAGAGCGGTGCAAACAGTGGCTGCGGGCTAGTATCAACCACCCCAAGTTCCGAGAACATTTGTAATTAATAAAAGTATATACATTTCTTCATATTTCCCTGTACTCCTTTGTAAATCAAAGTAATACATTATAAACTTTGAACTTTTATTGTTTTTAAACATAATATAAACAATTTCACACTCATAGCTCTTCCAGAGCTTCAGCAGTTTCTTGATAGCCACAGTATTGTCCGTCACTAGCTGGAAATCTCTGTCTGATGTCCTGAACAACACAGGCAGGCAAAACAAGACGATATAGCCTTTCCCCAGTCTCTCTCCTTGCAGGACCCATTCCACGAAATGACGGTAGGCTGTTAGGCGATATTGTCTGAAAACAACAAGCACAACGTTAGCAACGCAAGCTATTTTCACCTACAATAGGCTAGCTAGCATATATGTAAATGGTAAATGCTGCGCTCTGTAAATATAACCGATAGCTCAGCTAACTGACGTGAACAACAAATAAATACACACTTATACTGAAGCGTCCGTTTTTCCCTGCGTGCTTTGGCTGGCGTTTCCCATTGACCTTCGGAATCCTGAAATAAGTTTCAAAAACTCGTGTGGATCAAAGCTGGGGTGCTCTATTACGCATGTTGGCGGTCCCGTTTCTAATGCAGATTCAGTTATTTCTTCAAGAAGAAAATGGCATCGCTGAAATTCGCAACAGCAGCGGGACTCTGTGTCCATAGGCGCACAGCGAGAGCACTGGCACCAGCAGTCCGCCCCAGCTTGACTCTGTACGGGCTCTTCCTCATGACCGCCAGGCAAGCATCGCTCCTCTGCAGCAGCAGCCTCTTGTTCCTCGGTCAACCGCAACTGTGTTTCGCTGTATTGCGGCTCGTACAGGCAGCCACGAACATCGGATTCGCGCAACAGATCTTCAAAATCCCTTTCTTCCATTTCGTCTTCAAAATTACTTTCTGCCATTGTGTTTAGTCTAAAACTAATTTCTCCAAAAGCCATCGGGTTAGCAAGATGGCGGACACTTTTTTGAAAATCTGTGACGAGGCCCCACCCCATATGGGCGGGTTGATAAAAATGCGGAAGTAGCATCTACTTCTGTCTGTAGTTCATAGCCTCTTTTAAAAAAATCCTCCAATGACGTAAAAATCGTCATTTTACGTCATTGGAGGATTTTTTCCTGACCTAAAATCAAGATATGCCTCTTATCAGATGGAGTTGAGGGGTGGGAGTAGGGTCATTGGAAAATACTACCATTTGTCTACTGATACAAAACTAAATGCAAAATCGGTGAAGTGGCTCTTTAAATATAATGCCACATTGTGCCAATTCACCAACCCATATCCACCCAGTTCAGTCTAACATCTCCAGTCAGATTAGTATACAGTACACACAACAAGATGTAAGACATTTTAAACACCCTCCAGCTGGAACAATTTATAGCCTCAGGTTTTGTGGCTCACTTGCCAGAACTACATCACCATTCAGGGCCAGCCAGTTTCTTATATCTTTTAGATTTAAGTCTCAAATATACAAAAATGTAGACCTAAGACTGCTCAAAAACTTTCCACATGCTACATATTATGGCATACGTTGTATACGAACGTTTCAGTAATGTTCAGATATTTTCTTGTGTTTTCTAGGCTATCCTGAGCCAGGCTACCAACAGCCAGCTAAATCTCCGGTCCCCAAAAGTTTAGGTTTTGTTATATCACCTTTCGCGCCAATCCTTCAAGTTTTCAGACAAAAAAGACTTGAACTAATTACAAACCTTCTCACCCATTACCTTAACTACCCCTGTCTGAACTTTTGTCCGTTCACTTTACATTAACTGTGGTTTTCATCCACCCAACTAGTCCGACTGCTCACAAATAATCTCACTTCGTAAAGCATTCGTAAACTCACAGGCTCCGCCCACTATGGTCCGGGAATATCAAACAAAACAAACGTTTTCTATTCTATTAACATTAACTGTGTTTTCGATCGTTTAATAAACGATTATTTAAAGAAAGTGCTTAGGTAAAACATTTATTTATTTGTTATATATATTCCACAATGAGTTTGTGTTAATGTGAAGCTACTCATACGTATGCTTTTATCGTTTCAAGTAAATTTTATATAAAAGTAAGTAAAAAATATATTTCTTAAATACGAACACCAAAACAAAAAAGGCAGTAATTACATTTAACACACTACCCATAACCTCTTGCGGTTCTTCCGGAAGCTCTTTTCCGTCTTTCCGCCGTTGCCGACCCCTTCCGAAAATTACACAGGCGGTGAGTTTTCCAAATCTATGTCCATCTACCCGTTTAAAACATATATTAAAGTATATTTATAACAAGTATCACGTATCTAAGTTACAGATTTACAAGTTATCGCAAAATGTTGCACCTACGATCCTTTTTAGTCCTCAAGGAATAGCTTCTAACTGGTGGCTCATTGACCAGTGTTAGCCATTGCTAGTTGCATTTTCCAATCAGTCTACATTGGCATAATTAGCTCATTTCTACCCGAGACTGCACGCGTTTAATAAAATATAATGTACGCCTTAAAGGTTCATGGCCGCGAGTTGTAGTGGTGTTAATATCAATTAAGTGGCTCTTCCGTTCGTAAATAGCCAGACAACATCCCGATAACTTGTTCATTGATACCGTATTGTACAACGTGCTGGTATGTTACTGGAACGTGCTTGTATGTTACTTACTGGAACGTGCTTGTATGTTACTTACTGGAACGTGCTTGTATGTTACTTACTGGAACGTGCTTGTATGTTACTTACTGGAACGTGCTTGTATGTTACTTACTGGAACGTGCTTGTATGTTACTTACTGGAACGTGCTTGTATGTTTCTTCTGGAAAGTGCTTTCCGGCCACGGCTTTACAAAACATGATCTAGTAGTAGTACCCGCGATGTGCTGTTGTGAATCCAGGTTAATCCAAGGCTGCTTATGTAGGTTACATGCATCAAACTGGTTCCATGGAGGGCCGAGTGTCTACCGGTCTTTGGTTATTATTAAAAGCCTAACCCACATATAATTGGTTAGGCCCTCCTTGGAATCAGTTTGACATCCCTAAAGGTGGTTGGTCCCACCAAGGTGAGCTAACTAGTGCTCCTGTCATGGTTTTGTTTCCATTTGGCTAATAACTCCTTTTTTCTTGTTCTTTCGCAGGTCACCATGGCAGCCCTCCGACCTCTTACCAAGCCGAAGATTGTCAAGAAGAGAGTAAAGAAGTTTATTCGCCATCAATCAGATCGATATGTGAAGATTGCGGTAAGAGCCTTTGCTTATGACATCACATCAACCATCTCTCACTAATGTATGGTTGCATATCCTGTAAATGTTTTTTTCTCAAACATTACACACATGTAAGTAGATGTCGACAAACCCTGCATGTTTCAGTCATACTGTATGTGTGTAATATGCAGTACAACAATGTTTAGCAAACATGGATTTGACAAAAGCATTTCAGCGTGAAATTCAGCCGAATATCTAACATGGTTGTGTCTAATGGTTCAGGAAAGACGGTTATCGCCAAAAAAATCACAGTCTTGTCTTTATGTCAAGGGGTTAACTTGCTGTGCTACTCAGGCATTTTGCAGCATCTATAAGAATGTGCTGGTGATTCTGTGACGTGTCACCTGACCACATCTTTTTAAAATTACCTGCAACTACTGACATTTCACCTGTGTTATTAATGGCGTGTCATGTTGAAAGGCACATATGAAATTGATCTCCCTCAAGCTAAATAGCTGTAGGAAAACATTGATGTTAACTGCTTTTTGAAGTGACTTGTTCTCTTTGCCCCTTTCCAGAAAAGCTGGCGTAAGCCCAGGGGTATTGACAACAGAGTCCGCAGGCGGTTTAAGGGCCAGATGCTTATGCCAAACATCGGTTATGGTAGCAACAAGAAGACCAAGCACCTGCTGCCCTCTGGCTTCAGGAAGTTCCTGGTGCACAACATCAAGGAGCTCGAGGTCCTGATGATGAGCAACAAGTATGTTTATATCCTTTCCCTGTGTGACTTGTTTATTCAAACACGTCTCATTATATAAACTATTATATAGAATGTAAGGAAGGATATGTCTACTCCCTTCTTGCTGAGCACAAGCAGATTAAGAGGGGGTATGGAGGGCCTAGTCAGAAGAATTGTGTACAAGTATCAGGTGTAGGATGCTGTAAGAATGACATGCTCTATTAATAGGTAGGTGATGTGTTTAACAACTGCCTCAACCTGCACCGTTTCCCCATAATGATTAATTAAATTAGATTCAACTTTATTGTCATTGGACGGTACAAGTACAGTACAGCAAAATGCTGTGCATCCAACCAGAAGTGCAAAATAGCAGTGCAGGAAGATGGGAGTACAGTTTAAGGATGTGCAATTGACATGGATAAGTAAATGTGCAGGTTTTAAGTTTAACAATGTAGCAAATGTGCAGCGGGCACACCAGTAAAGAACATCTGCGCAAGTGGCAAATGGACAGTACAAACCATAAGAATTGTGCAAAAGGCAAATATAATTAATAGGCTGGCAGTGTGCAGGACCCATTGGGTTGAGGGACTAAGATTGGTTGTTAGAGATGTGGACACCTAGGAATTTGCCAAAAGGAGACTTTGAATGCACTTCATAATTGTGGTGGTGAGCGCAACCAGTCAAAAGTCCTTTGGGCATGCTGAGCCGACTGCGTTGGCACTGGCACAATGGTTGTGGTCTTGCAGCATGTCTGGTCCACCGCCAGGGACAATGACAAGTTGTAAATATCAGTGAAGATCCGAATCCACCATACTGAGCAAGGTGCACGTAGCTAATCAGGTGTGACTGTCCAGTGTTTTAGCTTGCCTGTTCCCTGTGTGCACCTCCAATTGTTTGACAGGGGCAGCCAAGTCTCTAGACTAATGGAAGTCATGTAGCACGTAGGTCTTTGGGTCCCTTGTTCTGACTGTCTACCCTGGCACTGCCAGCACCATGCTCTTGCAACCCACCAACAGTACAATTGGTTGCAATGCTTTCAAATAGGACTCTTTATCGTAGAGCTAGGGTTGTTTTTACGCTGGTCACCACTGGTGCTAGGTGATATGGTTTTTCATTACTGTGTCTTGTATTTTATGGTGTTTTGTGGCTCTCACAGCAATACATTTTGTAATTATTTACTTGGTTAAGACAAATGACTGAGTCTAAATAAAGATAAGTGCATATATTGTTAGTGAGGTCTTTTGTTGTCACCACCAGACATTTTTGTCACATTGTCTTCCGGCTGCAGGCAGCATTTGGCCTTGTTATAGTCTCATTGTGCCTGAAAGCTTCGAGGTCCTCGGTGCCCTTCAGTCCCCAGCACAGTAATTAGTTGTTGTGCTTTTCAATTGGTCTAGTACACAAAATGAAACAAAAGCATGTCTGTGTTGAAGTTGTTGATAATCAAAGTTGTGTTCATGAAACATCACTTTATTGATTATGGTGGCGTACTTGTTGCGTGTTGTGGATGTTGTATGATATTTGGTAGCTCATGTTGGTTTTCTGAACACTCTTTTACCCGCTCAATAGGACCCATGCTGCGGAGATTGCCCACAATGTATCCTCTAAGAACAGGAAGCTGATCGTGGAGAGGGCAGCTCAGCTGGCCATCAAGATCACCAACCCCAATGCAAGACTCCGCAGCGAGGAGAACGAGTGATCTGGACATTATTTCTCAATAAAATATATGTTTAAATGTCTATCTTCTCCAGGCTTGTTTTTTTGCTGCTCTGCTATAGTCTTAAGTGTATTGCCAGGGTTAGTGATATTTGCTCTGTTATAGTCTTTAGTGAATCACTAGGGTTAGTGAGACTTGAGAAACAGTTTTTTTTGGTGCTCTAAATGGGGTGTGGTGGGAGATGGGGTCCGGTGTTTTGTGTTTGGGCTAACAGTTGGTGACACATCATCCGTTAACGCCATGGTTCATTCCCTGTGGTGATCCAAGCTGCTCTTTAAAAGCATTCTGACCAAATTGTCAACAACCATGGAAACATGTTAGAAAAATAAACGTTTCTGCAACTGTGTGGTTCACAGAAGTGGACCCGCCTGAGGATCTCTGAAGATTAATTGGAATAAATAATACTTTTTTGTCTGGCAATCCAATGATAATGAGATTGATTTCACCTCATCGTCATATTAATCAAAGGCTTTTCACTCAAGATTGATCTTCACTAATGTGTTAATATATCGACTATGACTTAGTTTCAAGGTTTATTGTTTACTCCAAAGTCCCCTATTTCCCCACCCTTGTGGAACTTGAACAAATATCTCTCTTCCACCTGAATAAGGCAAATGGTTTGGAGTTGTGTAAAAGGTCAACTAATATGCCATTTGACCGTTCTCTTCAGTTATGACTTCTGCAACTGCAATATTTTAGATTTGTGTATCATGAACTGGATAGTGCCAGTGCCTATCGCCAGCCTCTGGGGGTGAAAGTTTCCTCTGCGTTCTGGCAGCGAGGCAGGCTACTGCTCCCATCCATCTGTTCATCTCAACACTGCCTGTGATGCAAATGAACAAACAGAACCATGTTCAATACATTAACATCTTTCAACATGGAAGGATATGCCATGGTGGGAATTTTCTATTTTTTGTTTGCTAGTGGTTCAAATGTCATGTTTTGTGCATGTCAGCATAAGAGACCGACTCTAATGGTGTTATAAAGTGCATGAGTGTTGGTGAATATTCAGATTCATTCACATTCATCTGTAATAATCTGTATTTTTGCCTGATTTCATTTTTTGTCTGATACCAACACAACTGAGTGTGCTGGTGCACCTCCAGTTTGTGTGGGGACTGTCAGGACACAGCTATGAGATGGTCTGGAGTGAACGCCGAACGATAACAAGAAGACAGAGAGATCTCCGATTTTGCCTTTCAGTGACCACAAAATGAATATGACCGGCACAGTGGTCTATGGGATCGGAAGCCCGAAGCTCTTCACCATGGCCTTCTCTCAGACAGAGTCTTTGAGGAAGGCAGGAGTACGAGGAGGAAAGAGAAGAATGTTCTCCTTTTCTCTCAGATGTCGGCTCTGCGTTATTAGAGGCAGAAGCAAAGGTAATCATGTAATCCTTATGCAACGATGTTAATATATGTTTAAAATGAGTTTACATCAATTCGACCAGTATTTGATTTGGCTATAAGGCCCGGAAGGTTGTTGAATATTGCCAGTATAGTAAAAGGTTTTTCTTTATCACGACACAATGCCTGCATACGTCACATGTATATTGGACAGACCGTACACTTGTCCAGCTTAATCAGAATAGTAACAGTGATATTTTTTTAATCTTTGCAGTGTGCAGTCTCATTTACAACAGCTTTTAGACAATTAGTATTAAGGGTTTAAATGGGTGTTATTCACAGTAACTATTTGATCTGTTGTAGCCAGAGGAATTCTTTTTTTAAAAAGCACTCCACTAGTATCTGCAGTAAGAAAAAAGGTATTTTCCCCTGTCCCTTTAACTTGCCATTTGTACCAAGTCAACATCATGTGTTGTTCAATTGTTTTCCTGATTTACCATGAATTTTGAGTTCGTATGGTATTTCGAACTTACGTCTGTGTCCCCAAAAACATTTTATTTTAGATTACAGTAAATTTGGCCATACATGATATTCTGAATAAAAATGAGGCTTGTGACAGCAAAAACAAAACAATCATTATATCTGAGATTCCACTCAGACTAACGACTTCACTAATTTCAAATTCCAATTTGTTTTTTGTGACAACACTGAACTAGCTTTTTATGTAACTCTCTATGACAATCACAAATTAAACCTATGACCACTTCCCCAGACTTTCAGATAATGTAATGTAGGTTATAGTTTTTTCCTGTTTGACAAAAATGAGCATTCTTTGTAATTTATATGAATACTTTTGCCTCTACAAACACACTATAGATAACATGATGTCACATTGCTTTTAAAACAACCAAATAGTATGCCAGGTCGAGCTAGAGTGCATCTATTAAGTTCAGGTGGTTGTAACAAAATCGCATCTTACAAATTCTATATTATTGGTAACTAACGTTGATTGCCAGGAGATGGCAGTATAATCAGCAGTGTGTCCTCACCTACACCAACTGGCAAACATGACTGCTTCTACAATCCCTATGTGACAAAGTGTTTTTTTACAGAGGTATGTGGGGAGTGAAAACGTCAGAGCACTAGATTACACTACAGTAAATCTCTAACATAAAGTAGCATGCTTCATTACACATTTACGTCTATTAGAATCGATAACATGTTGCTTTAAAGTACAATGCAACATCAATTCAGTCACTATTATATCTGTTTATTGGTATTGTTTGTGTAAAAATCCCCTTGTTATTTATTTATCGACACTTCACATAGTTTAAATAGAAAGACACATGGCAAGGTCTGGGTACATCAGATGGTAAACAATTTGTTTTTGTAGCCCACATGGGTGCAATAGAAATACGAAATAGTAACACCTCATGGCTCATGCCACATTGTTATGGCCATACAACTGGGTCAGAGCCTCTCTGAAACGCCAGGGCTTGTTGGGTGCTCCCATCAGCAGAGGAGAGGCCCTACCAACATTGACCCGAGGGACAAACCAGCAACAGGGACTTGGGAATCCACAGCTCATCAATGTGCAATGGCAAGAAAGGCTATCCCTTCTGGTCCGAACCGGGACCGAATGGGCACGCTAGTGTTGGAACTGGACCATAGAGCAGTAGAAGAAGGTTGCCAGGTCCGATGAGTCCCAATCTTTTTGCATCACGTGGATGGGCGTGTACATGTGCGCCATATACCATGGGAAGTGATGGCACCAGGATGCATTGTGGGAAGACGACAAGCCGGTGGAGGGAGTTTGATTTTCTGGGCCATGTGGACGTCAATTAGACACGTGCCACCTACCTAAACATAGTTGCAGACCAGTTACACCCCATATGTCAGAAGTATTATGTGATGGTAGTGGCCTCATTTAGCATGGCTCCTCGTAACTAAAGGATCTGATGTTAATGTCTTGATGCCAGACACAACAGGACACCTTCAGGGGTCTTGTAGAGTCCATGCCTTTGCATACAGGTCATAATTTTTTGGCTCATCAGTGTACATAATCAACCCAGTTGTGTTGCTTTGCATTTCCCTCTGGGTTTATCATACCAGCACACATGGCGGTGTCTCCTGTTTTTCTGCCTCCTGCAAGAAATTAATTAGTTTCACTCTGAAACACCACAGAGTTAACGGGGTATTAGGGACAAAACTGAGGAAATGATCTCCTCCAACGAATGTTTTGTCCACTAGAAAGAGCGGACTAATAGGATGACAAGCTACAATGGAGAAAACCGTTTGTTTGTATTTTTTACGTGCCTCTGGTCAGGGCGATGCCCCAGAGACTCGAAATCGTTTACATACCAGGACACATTTGTTCTGCACATAAAGAGTTAATTCCGTAGCTGTTTGATTTTTTACCTGAGCTCACCCTAAGACATTTACTTTGTAGCTGTTATGTTGGCTGTAGTTCATATTTCTGTTTGTCCTTTTATCCTAATATTCCGTTGAGAGCGTTTATGCAGTTCTATGCCATGCTTCTGATGTCTGACATCAGGGCAAAAGTTTATTTTAAAGAGTGGAATTTGTTCAGGACCAAACAGGGTGAGAGAAGCGAGCGGGGTCACTCCAGGAAGTGGGAAGCATGTGAATCATGAGAGAATGACAAATGTACAGACAGGTGTGGCTCTCAATAGGACCGTGTCTCTATAAGCCCCTCTGTAAAGACGTGTAGGGCAGGCAGTGCCAGGGGCTGCGGCGAGCTGACCAACCCCCTCACCCACACAAGGGAATGAACATGTCGAAATGCTCCACATATTCCACAGACGAAAAAAGAGAAAGCGCCTCATTGGTTAGATTCGTATTCATTCCAAGGCACAATTCGCCAGTCAGCAGTTCGAGGCGCTCAGTGAAGATCAGTCTCTCTGTTCGTTGAATCTTTGTAGCTGTAGCAATATTCATTTGGCAGCTGGGATGCTCCAATGTAAGCAGGTAACATTTTCTGTGATGAGCCGGTGAAATGAAAGGATGAATTATAACTCATGTGAGGGATGAAGCAGCCAGGCATTAGCTAACCTGTGTGTGCGTGTGTGTCCTAGTGTGTGCGGATAGGAGAACTACAGGGGTACACTGCTTGTGTGTCGGCTGGAGTGGAAAATGTGTGACCGCTGGTGGCAGCCTTTGTGTTGGCTCAGAGTGACAATGGTTGTGGGGGCGGTGTAAATTGTGTGCTTGACTGTGGGGAGAGTGTGGGGGTGTGTATATGTGTGTGTGTGTTTGAGAGAGAGATTCTGTGAGTGTAGGGGGTGTGACTGTGTCGTTCGTAGGGAGGGTGTGTGACTGCTTCATCACACCCCTCTGGCAGAGAGGGTGGGAGGGTGAGCGAGAGAGAGAGAGAGAGAGAGAGCAAGACCTTTTCCAACACAGTCACTGAGGCTGTGTGAGTGTGTGTGAAGGTTGGCGTGTGTTACTGTTGCCTCTGTGCGAACTAGAATATGAGTGTGTGAACGAGGGCGACGAACAGTCCTCTGGAATAGGAAGAGGAGCGACGGGAATACCTCGAAATGAACTACAACGCGGTGAGAGAACCGAGAGAGACGCCGATTCCACTGGCGCCTTAAACATCTGATCACCATTCTGTGCGTCTGTCTGTGGGGATGAATCACTTCAACACGAGGAGGACTGTATTCATATGTTATGTACCAGGTTTGAACAGGTAGAGGTGGAAGAAATAGGCATCTCTCGTTTTGGATTTTCTGAGCAATCTGCAAATAAGTGAAACTCATGTCGTGCTTTAAGAAGGACACGCGGTTGTCGTTGTCCCGCTTGTTATGAGTGAGTGAGACGACCAATCACCTTAGCCAGGGTCTGCCAGAACAGCAGGACCGCTACCTTCCCTCTCAGGTGGGATGTTTTGACAGAACTGCAACCATGCTGTGTGGACTAAGGAGAGAGGCGAAGAACTGCAGCATCGGTAAGACCGCCGTTTGGCTGTTTGGTGTGCCCTGTCAAATGGGTCTGTAGTGCTAATAACGAGTAGTGATATTGTAAATGGGGCGATCGCACCTGTATTTACTTGCGAACGTGGAGAGCGTCAACTTCCTGCTGTTGTACCTGAGGTTCAATTCCCCCATTATTTTTATATAGATTATTTATATTATTTATATATAGATTATTTATATATAGATTATTTAGATTTAGATTATTTCTATATACATTTATACAGTTTTGAATGTCACCTTACTTAAATCATGTGAGACAATTGTGACTGATTTCATGATGACCTGACCGTGACCTACTAGTAGCAACGCATAAAAAGCTTTTTCTGTGTACCTAATGATCTTGTCAATAGATGTGGTTTGATTGTCTCGGGAGGATTTCCCCAACACTTCTCATAAACATTCAGATTTTTTTTTTGTATTCATTATACTTTTGAAAACTTTTTTACCTCTTTGAAGCCCTGTTTTATCCAGTTTGTCTATGAAGTGTTTGCAGATTCTGCATTGGTAGATGCAATGTAATTTCTATTAGGACTTAAATAAATCTGAATATAAGAGTAAATAATTGGGACAGATATAACGATGCAAACTGGGCCTAGTTTATAAATGTATATTTGGCCTCTGGAAATAGCATTGTGATTTCCTAGCTATTGTCAGAGTGGGCCCCCACATTTAACCTACATTCTGATTGGGTCCAGAGGGGAAAGCGTAAAGTGCCCTGAATTACATTGTGAGTTAATTGAGTCAGGAATAAATGGGGGTCACAACAGTTTTTACTTCAAACGCCGCTTTAAGTAAAGTCGCAGGCAATGTCCTGTCTGCATATCAACACATCATTCTCGAGCCATCACACTTGCTGATTATTCCCTCTGCCAAGACGACTCAGTCCGCTAGCAAGGCTGTGTCACCCCCAGTAATAATGTTGAGGTCTCTGGAGCCATTTCCAACCGTTGTGTTTAGCCTACAATTTGCCAGTCGGCATCGCTAACAACGTTCCATAGCCAGTTTTGAAAAGGCAGAGTGCCTGTCTGTCACATGGAGTTGTCCCCATGTGAGGGTTTTTGTGAACGTTGCCTTTTGGCTGCAATGACAGCTGCTGGCCTGTCAGGACCGTCAGAAAGCTGCAGGGTCACAAATGCCGCTGCCTGTATGTGTCTTGATGTGTCACTAACTCTGGGCGTGTGCACGTGCGCCTGCTCGGGGACAGCGTGCACATGTGGCCCTAAGACCGGGATGTTTGTGCGAAGCAGTGGACAAAAGGTTGCACATTATCATAGTATTCGTGTTGTCCTTCTTTTGTTTACTCTTTCCTTATGTTGTTCTTTTCACAGATTTTTCACCAGTTAAGATTTTATTTTATTGTCCCGATTCGATCAGGTATTAGTGTTCTAAGTAGATGATAGAACTGGCGAAGCCATACTTTTTTATATTTCTTAAATATTCAGTAGACATTCTCAACTGGCGAATTTTCTTGCTCAGTGACAAAATGACTGGGGTTTATTCTGATAACCTTTCCAATACCTGTCTGATGCTTTAAGTGCCAGACAATCTATCATCTTAATTATAGACCATTGAGATACACCACATGTTATGCTGTCTTCTAAATGACTAGATTAGTCCTGCTCCTGAGCACCATGATGCATTTCTTCCTATTCGGACCAGAGGTGTCACGGATCCGTACAGGTGAAGTGCAGAAGGAGCGAGATGCAGAGCCAGATAATCACGTTCGTCGTATTTAATTGTAGTCTACAACAAACATAGAACAACGAACGGACAAAACTATACTGACGATAAATGAAATGCGCTTACACAAAGCGACTTGTACATTTACAAACACAACAGTATCAATAGGACTTATACACAACACTCACCTACAACGACACGTAACGTAAAATAATATCAAGCACCAGTGAACCTAACCAGGGGACTTAAATAGCCTACTGATACAAACCTATGCCCGGTGCTTAATTAACCCAACTCAAAACAGCTGTGCTCCTAATTACAATATACATACACAGAAGTGCTCTCCCAACCACCCTGTGTACAGCACAGCTCACCCAATATGTTACAGTATCCCCCACTAAAAGGCTGGCTTCCAGATAGCCTAACCAAAAGGGAAGGGGAACAGAGGAGACATATATTGTCCGTTCAACCCGGAGGCGGGCCGGGACAGTTAGTCCAGCCCTCTTTGGGCGTTCGACAGTCTGCAGCAATCTTGGGCGGCAGCCATCGTGGGCGTCGTGGCGGCGGCCATCGTGGGCGTCGTGGCGGCGGCCATCGTGGGCGTCGCGGCGGCGGCGGCCATCGTGAGCGTAGTCGTGGCGGCGGCCATCGTGAGCGTAGTCCTGGCGGCGGCCATCGTGAGCGTAGTCCTGGCGGCGGCCATCGGGAGCGTAGTCCTGGCGGCGGCCATCGTGAGCGTAGTCGTGGCGGCGGCCATCGTGAGCGTAGTCGTGGCGGCGGCCATCGTGAGCGTAGTCGTGGCGGCGGCCATCGTGAGCGTAGTCGTGGCGGCGGCCATCGTGAGCGTAGTCGTGGCGGCGGCCATCGTGAGCGTAGTCGTGGCGGCGGCCATCGTGAGCGTAGTCGTGGCGGCGGCCATCGTGAGCGTCGTCGTGGCGGCGGCCATCGTGAGCGTCGTCGTGGCGGCGGCCATCGTGAGCGTCGTCGTGGCGGCGGCCATCGTGAGCGTAGTCGTGGCGGCGGCCATCGTGAGCGTAGTCGTGGCGGCGGCCATCGTGAGCGTCGTCGTGGCGGCGGCCATCGTGGGCGTCGTCGCGGCGCGGCCTTCGTGGGCGGCGATGCGGCAGCCATTGTGGGCGGCGATGCGGCAGCCATTGTGGGCGGCGATGCGGCAGCCATTGTGGGCGGCGATGCGGCAGCCATTGTGGGCGGCGATGCGGCAGCCACTGTGGGCGGCGATGCGGCAGCCATTGTGGGCGGCGATGCGGCAGCCATTGTGGGCGGCGATGCGGCAGCCATTGTGGGCGGCGATGCGGCAGCCATTGTGGGCGGCGATGCGGCAGCCATTGTGGGCGGCGATGCGGCAGCCATCTTGGGCGCGGGCGTGACGGCGGGGGCCATCGTGGACGCTGGCGTGACGGCGGGGGCCATCGTGGACGCTGGCGTGACGGCGGCAGCCATCTTGGGCGCTGGCGTGACAACGGCAGCCATCTTGGGCGCTGGCGTGACGACGACGGCAGCCATCTTGAGCGCTGGCGTGACGGCAACAGCCATCTTGGGCGCGGGCGTGACGGCGGGAGCCATCGTGGACGTGGGCGTGACGACGGGAGCCATCTTGGGCGCTGGCGGGACGACAGCAGCCATCTTGGGCGCTGGCGGGACGGCAGGAGCCATCGTGGACGCTGGCGTGACGGCGGCAGCCATCTTGGGCGCTGGCGTGACGGCAACAGCCTTCTTTGGCGCTGGCGTGACGGCGGCAGCCATCTTGAGCGCTGGCGTGACGGCAACAGCCATCTTGAACGCTGGCGTGACGGCGGGAACCATCGTGGACGCTGGCGTGACGGCGGGAGCCATCGTGGACGCTGGCGTGACGGCAACAGCCATCTTGAGCGCTGGCGGGACGGCGGGAGCCATCGTGGACGCTGGCGAGACGGCGGCAGCCATCTTGAGCGCTGGCGGAACGGCGGGAGCCATCGTGGACGCTGGCGGGACGGTGGCAGCCATCTTGGGCGCTGGCGGGACGACGGCAGCCATCTTGAGCGCTGGCGGGACGACGGCAGCCATCTTGAGCGCTGGCGGGACGGCAACAGCCATCTTGAGCGCTGGCGGGACGGCGGGAGCCATCGTGGGCGCTGGCGGGACGGCGGCAGCCATCTTGGGCGCTGGCGGGACGACGGCAGCCATCTTGAGCGCTGGCGTAACGGCGGGAGCCATCGTGGACGCTGGCGGGACGGTGGCAGCCATCTTGGGCGCTGGCGTGACAGCGGGGACCATCGTGGACGCTGGCGTGACGGCGGCAGCCATCTTGGGCGCTGGCGTGACGACGGCAACAGCCATCTTGGGTGCTGGCGTGACGGCAACAGCCATCTTGGGCGCTGGCGGGACGGCAGGAGCCATCGTGGACGCTGGCGTGACGGCGACCATCTCAGGCGCAGGCGTGGTGGCGACCATCTCAGGCGCTGGCTCCTGTAAGTCCAGCCATGTCCTCCACCACGTCCTAATAATGGCAGTGGGCTGGTCATCCAACCCCTCCGGGGGTTTTTCTGTCCCTGACGTCGGCGGCAGAAAAGGGTCTTCCCACGGCGGGGGTAGTGGCTGTAGCTCCAGGGGTTTTCCTCCCCCTGTCTGCAGCCCCGGAGCAGTGGGTGGCCGTTCCTGCAGCACCAGGACCGTGGGTGTTCTCTCCGCGGTCCTCCCGGAACACCTCCTTAGCTCCCCCCCAAAAACCTTCTTGGGACGCCTTCGGGGTGCCCTCTTGCCTTCCTCCGGGAAGGACCGCGGACCCGATGTAATCAGCCCTGATAGCTGCATAGGTGGTTCGTAGCCAAAGTAAGCGCGGAGACGCCTATACTCCTCCTGGGGTGTCTCCGGCTTAAACCAGTCCCACTGCTCCGTGGGGTGACGGTAGGAGTAAATCTCCCCGGAGGTGTAGCAATAATCTCCGGGGAAACCTCCCTCCGTCAGGCTCTGCTCGCTCATTTCGTCGGCTTGATATTCTGTCACGGATCCGTACAGGTGAAGTGCAGAAGGAGCGAGATGCAGAGCCAGGTAATCACGTTCGTCGTATTTAATTGTAGTCTACAACAAACATAGAACAACGAACGGACAAAACTATACTGACGATAAATGAAATGCGCTTACACAAAGCGACTTGTACATTTACAAACACAACAGTATCAATGGGACTTATACACAACACTCACCTACAACGACACGTAACGTAAAATAATATCAAGCACCAGTGAACCTAACCAGGGGACTTAAATAGCCTACTGATACAAACCTATGCCCGGTGCTTAATTAACCCAACTCAAAACAGCTGTGCTCCTAATTACAATATACATACACAGAAGTGCTCTCCCAACCACCCTGTGTACAGCACAGCTCACCCAATATGTTACAAGAGGCGAGCTCCATTAAATATGATGGGATTTAGTTATGGGTTCTATGATAGGTGAATGCATGAGGGAGAAGTCAACATGATAGGGTTCCTTGAGAGAGAACACAGAGTTGCCATGACATTCCTGCCCGAGGCTGAACATCAGGATACCATTAAAGAAGCATTTAGTTTTCCATCACCACGTGTTATGTGTTGCAGTTTACAGTAGCCAGCTGAGCTAAGTGTTATAAATGACACGGCTTTAGTGAGACTATAATGAAGCATACAGAGTACCAACTCCATCTGTCAGCGAAGCAGCTAAACTACCTGGACTGTTCACAGACGCCAGCCCAACTAATAACATTTTTGATTCAGCCTTTTCGTATGTGTGTAACAGGTTGTTAGAGTCACTCGGCTAAAAATGTAATCCGTGGTGGACAGGATTAAGGAAGTGCAGCGTCAGATTTGTCATTATCGTGAACACATACATGCCCACACTGCATCTTGTTTGAATTGGCTGGCAGAATAAATCTGGTCCGGTGTTAGAAATGGCTCCAAATGTAAAAGCGACTATCCCAGAGGAACACATAGAACGTTTCCTGGTTTCCTCGAGCAGCTGTTGTAGATGACTGGAGACGGTTGTGTTCTCCTGTACGGTCCATTAACCACAGCATGTTCTCTCAAGAGCCTTTCCCAGCTCTACGAGTTACTGTATGTGCCATCCTGGTACGGGCATAATGTTTCGCTGCGGGTAGAAAACGCCCGCGGACGCGCATCTACGATCATCCCCAACAAATTGCAACATTAGTTAGAACTGTGCAGCACTTTCGGATCTTACTCGGCCGGAGAAAGTTCATACCACTTCTCATTTCTGTCGCACGTCTCAACTCGAAACTTGCTGTCTCGACCATTCGTCCACTCCGGCGTTACTGTGAAAATCGCAGTGTCACCTCCAGGTCAGTCCGTTTGACCCCGTCGCATGGGGTTCTGTTTTAGTTAGCTCAACTGCCCGTTGGACGACTGCTTTCCTGTTGTAGCTATTTCTAGTGTCCACGATGTCTCTAGCGGGGATCAGGGGGTTAAACGAGGCCTGTGCAGCTGTCAGCGGAGGGACATGGGATATTTTGGTGTCTGGTTCCTCCCCCTCCTCCCCTGGCATACACATTTCTTAAATAGCCAATCTGCCTAACATAATGACCTCGTGTCCTTTCATTATTCCAGATGAGGTCCCCTACTCCAAAGGCAGCAGGGATTCCAGCGGGACCGACCACTCCCTCTCCTCCAGGAGGCGCAGTGTTGCAGGTACCGTGGCAGTACACCTCGCTGTGCTTTTCCAGGGATTCAGCATTTTCTTTCTTCGGTATCTTCCCCCTCGCTCTCTGGGAGATTAACGAATACCCACAAGAGTCACCAGGATCGTTTGACTGCACATGTTCACTCGGGTCTCCGCTGGGTTGCTTGATTGATGCGGCGCCGCTCTGAATACCTTGGGACTGCGCTTCTTAGATGAGGCGGAAATAAATGCCCATGTAGCGTACCTGTCCGACTCCAAACGTGTCCGTCCCCTGCGCGGACTTCACCCGGCGCGATCCGACCGTCACGGCACTATGTGGCCGCAGACAGAATGGGACCACGCGTATGACCCACACCACAGCGTGTATCAAGCTAGCCATCGGTCAGAGCTATCGGTCGACCCCATTGTTTCACGTCAGATCGGTGTCATTACGCCCGTCTCAACCCATCTGACGTCAGACAATGGGGCCAACCACAGTTGGAATTTAAAAATGATCAGCATTATTGGGGAATATCTGTCCCGATTTCCTCACTCAAATCGGCCATTTAATATTCGTCCCATGATGTTGATTATGCTGAGGGACTTTGTAAATTACCTGCCGTCCGTGGCGTCTCCATGGCGTCTCCTCATCAAGGAGGGGAGAAAGAGACACAGGGGAGAGATTGAAAAAATACAGGAAGAGGTAGAGAGTAAAAGACAGAGATAAAGAGAAGAGAGGGAGAGACAGGTATTAACAGAGTAATAGTGACATAGAGGAAGAGATCATCACGTTATGTTTGTAACCACTCAGACCAACAGGCTTGGCCTTCCAGATGTACGCTGCTGACTCTGTGACTCTGCTGACTCTGTGACTCTGCTGACTCTGTGACTCTGCTGACTCTGTGACTCTGCTGACTCTGCTGACTTTGTGACTCTTTGACTCTGTGACTCTTTGACTCTGTGACTCTGTGACTCTGTGACACTGTGACTCTTTGACTCTGTGACTCTGTGACTCTGCTGACTCTTTGACTCTGTGACTCTGTGACTCTGTGACTCTGTGACTCTGTGACTCTTTGACTCTGTGACTCTGCCCAGGGGCCAACTCAAACCCGCAATCAGCTCTGTCATTTCGTACATATTGGCTCGTATTTTTCCGTGCCAACTGGCCAATATTCCCCCTCAGAACTAGAATTGTCTGTAAGAGGCCTTAAGATCCCACAATATTACTAGATAATGGTCAGTTTTTTAAGAATAAAAGTTAGCCAGGTGTACCAAAATGCCAGATGGTCAATCTTCCACTGACCCCGTTCATACGATGTCCCTGCTGTCTGTCCCTGTGTGTTCCCATAGAGGACTACCGGGGAGTGACCACTGTGGACCTCATGAAGAGGGAGGGCAGCAACCTGGGCCTCACCATCTCCGGGGGGTCCGATAAGGACGGGAAGCCCAGAGTGTCAAACCTGCGGCCAGGTGGGCTAGCTGCCAGGTGAGATCTCGGCTAGGAAGACACATCTGTAACCTGGCAACTGCGGCGAGCTGTCTGCATGCGTTACTTACTATGCACACAGGTGTCCACTGTAATACACTCATATATAGCCGGGGATTGTAAACGCTTCAGTAATCAGCTGCTTACTGTTTGCTGTGGAGCCACGGTCTATAAGACTCCTGGGTTGTGGTTATTATTATAAACACGTTTAGAAATAAGCCAAGCATGAATGTGCCAACCTACCCATCGCACCGCGTCGCCTAATGTTTTACTACGGTGAAGTCGTTCGTATTAAATGGATGCGGAGATAACATGTAAAAGCCTCCCACTGCGCTCATATTCGTGGGGATTTAATTGTTCTATTTTGGAGTGTGGCACAATGTTATTTCAGTAAAGGATAGTCTAATTAACATTCAATTAATCTCGTTTGTTATTACGTCAGCCGCAAGAGAGGAAAGCTCTCTCACGCTTCAGTGTGACTAAGCGACATGTGATGTGACTGCAGTCTCTCATCCTCCAGCATAGATGCACACGCACACGCACACGCACACGCACACGCACACGCACACACACACACACACACACACACACACACACACACACACACACACATACAGATGCACACACACACACGCACACACAAATACAGATGCACACGCGCACGCACACACCCACTCACACACACAAATACAAATGCACACGCACACACACACGCACACACGCAAACACACACACACACACACACACACACACACACACACACACACACACACACACACACACACACACACACACACACACACACACACACACACATACAGATGCACACACACACACGCACACACAAATACAGATGCACACGCGCACGCACACACCCACTCACACACACAAATACAAATGCACACGCACACACACGCACACACACACACACACACACACACACAAACACACACACGCACGCATACATAATTGCACAAATACCAAATTTGGTATAGGGAGTTATTCCTGCTCTCCCGAACTGCTCCTGTAATCTAAAGGCTCTGGATTTGCCTGTCAGCTAAAATGGCAAAAATGTATCCTGGTTTCATTGAGGTATAAACCTGATGACTGGGTTCGGTAGGCTGATGTGTGTGTCCTGGTTACATTGAGGTATAAACCTTATGACTGGGTTCGGTAGGCTGATGTGTGTGTCCTGGTTAAATTGAAGTATAAACCTTATGACTGGGTTCGGTAGGCTGATGTGTGTGTCCTGGTTACATTGAGGTATAAACCTAATGACTGGGTTCGGTATGCTGATGTGTGTGTCCTGGTTACATTGAGGTATAAACCTTATGACTGGGTTCGGTAGGCTGATGTGTGTGTCCTGGTTACATTGAGGTATAAACCTTATGACTGGGTTCGGTATGCTGATGTGTGTGTCCTGGTTACATTGTGGTATAAACCTTATGACTGGGTTCGGTAGGCTGATGTGTGTGTCCTGGTTACATTGTGGTATAAACCTTATGACTGGGTTGGGTAGGCTGATGTGTGTGTCCTGGTTACATTGAGGTATAAACCTTATGACTGGGTTCGGTAGGCTGATGTGTGTGTCCTGGTTACATTGAGGTATAAACCTTATGACTGGGTTCGGTAGGCTGATGTGTGTGTCCTGGTTACATTGAGGTATAAACCTTATGACTGGGTTCGGTAGGCTGATGTGTGTGTCCTGGTTACATTGAGGTATAAACCTTATGACTGGGTTCGGTAGGCTGATGTGGGTGTCCTGCGTTGTCGCCATGTGCAGTAGCCCAGAGGTGAGGATGAGTAGCAGAGCAGCGCATCTATTTAATTGGCTTCCCGATATGGGCATCATGTTGACTCACAATGTCACATCGGAGACAACCAGGAAAACATCTGTCTAATCGTCTTCGTCAGACTGGAGGATTATAGAATTTTAGCGCTACTTGTTAACACCTTTTCTAGTCTTCAGTCTCAAAAAGGATATTGTCCCAGTGGTGTTCTGTTCATATGGAACCTACACTGTCCCCGTCTAAACATTAAGACAGTACACAATGTTTACAATGTTCTATACTCTAAACTATAGAGTCTCTGATTTTACATGCAACGGTTTCAGAACTTAGGACTGACTATTTTACATTTCATGGAACTAAAAGTATTGGGACCAGGTAGATGTGACCAAATATATGTCAATAAAAGTCAGAATCAGAAAACAAACAAACAAAAATAATCTGAAAAGTTTCTGAAAATCAGAAATCGACCGGCGTAGGCTAACGGAAAAGCTTAGGACAAAACGAAAAAATTATGGAAAACACTGACGAGCTCCGTGATAATAAACGGCCTACCAAACGGCCTGATCTAACGTCAAAACGTTTGGAATATGCTGAAAAGGTTTTTCTCTCTGAGGGAGGCCACTGTACCGATCGTAATCCGATTAGACTGATGATCTAATACAACGACACCAATCATTGTCTGAAGGTAGAAGATGCACAACGACGTGACCGAGACACATTCCTATTTCTAGAGCCCATAACGACGTCTGGGAGTTGTTCTCTGTTTGTCTGCACAGGAGTGACCAGCTTAACGTGGGGGACTACATCAAGTCTGTGAATGGCATCAACCTGTCCAAGCTCCGCCACGATGAGATCATCAGCCTGCTGAAGAACATCGGGGAACGGGTGGTGCTGGAAGTGGAGTACGAGCTGCCTCCGTTTGGTGCGAGTCCTTCTATTGTCTCAGGCCATGCTCCCATGCTCCACGGGGTGTTCAGATAATGTCAACGAGTCTCGCTATTCCATCTTTATGGAGGCAGGCTCCAGTTGTTTATCCTGTTGTTCCCGTTATAATATCTTTTTTATTCTTGTGCAGTAGATAGTTGTTTATTTGTAGCCCTTGAACGGGTAAACTAACCAGCGACGACCCTAGTGAGGCTGGTGTCATTTTCCAGCCTGGGGTGGGCTGGTGGGGGGTTGTTCAGGCCGGGTGGTGGGGGTGGTTACTCATTATAATGTCCGGAGTGACAAGCGGAATGTGTCCGTCTCATACATGAATTTCCACACGTTTCCTTCCAACCGTGAGTCATCCTGTCATTTCAAACTGAGATGTGGGGCAGCCTCGTCGTGTGTGAACTTTAAGAGTGAAACGTGAATGTGAGCACCGCGTTCCCTGTTCGCCCCTGTCTGTTTTCAGCCCAGAGCACACCCTCAGGTGTCATAGCGAAGACGATAGAAGTGTGCCTGTACAAGGAGGGCAACAGCTTCGGATTCGTCATGCGAGGTGGGCATCGTTCAGTCGGTCAGAATGTACAGTGAGTGAGATGAATGGGAAGGTTGAAAGTCTCATCCGAGTGTGGTGTGTCCCGTTGTTCTAGGAGGATTCCACGAAGACTGGCACAGGTCTCGTCCTCTGGTTGTAACTTACGTACGACCCGGCGGGCCGGCTGACAGGTAGAGGCTTGCAGAGACTGTGTGTGTGTGTGTGTTACGGGTTGGTTTAATGGGAAATAGGATTTAGAATCAGACTAATGGTCGGGGTTTCGAAAAGCAGAGTAAAATGCAAATGTATAGGTGTCACGTGTCAGCACTTAGGAAGCTCAAGAGTGCCTAACTTTCATAGTGTTGAAGGATCCCACGCGGTATTTACAGGTTGCTTTGAAACATTTGTTTCAAACGGGGGGACACTAAAAAGACGTAGTGAAGCACATTGCCTCCTAAACCTATGGAAATGCAATCATGCGTTCATCGTATATATCTACATCCACAGTCGGGTATAAAGGGCACAATCTATCCTACGGCCAGTAAAGGCTGAACCTTGTCCTGTCCCTGATTCTGTCAAAGGCTGTTCCGGTTATCTGAGGCACGATTTCTCTTATAGCAAACAGTGACATGGTAAGACATGATTCTTCAATAGTATTTATGTTCATTCAGAGGTGGTTTGGTGGTTAAGTATGACTGCAGTTGCTTTTTAACAGACACCCCCCCCCTCCCTCCATCGGCGCCGCTCAAAATAATCTCTCTCTTACCAGAAAGAAGAAAGAGAGCGAGAGGGCAACCATCCGATCATGAGTCTGTGGACAGATTGGCTGTAGTCGCTGCCCTCTCGTTCACACACACAGCCACACGTTAACCCTCTCTCTCCCTCTCCACATCTCCGTCCGTCCAGAGAGGGCACACTGAACGCGGGGGACCGCGTGCTGAGCGTGGACGGGATGCCCTTAAACCGGGAGAAACACGCCGATGCCCTGACGACACTGATGCAGTGCAGCCAGGAAGCCCTGTTCCTGATCGAGTACGACGTCTCCCTCATGGGTGAGCAGACGCACACACACACACCAGACGGGGGGGGTGGGGGGGGGTGGTACAACGTCGCTCTGAGGTGGAATAATGCGCCCTGTGTCTCACTAAAATGCATTAGCTGAGCGTCCACACAGGGATTCACGCCGCCCAAAAAATATCATGCGTACACAGAGAGTCTGAGATGCGCAGCAGGTACACATGTTGTTGAGGTTTTTACCCGATCGGGATTTTGCATAAATTATTTTATTGTTCTAAATGAACCCGGCCAGCTAGGTTCTGTCCAGTCACCAAGACAGGCAGACTAACAGACATTCCTGACCCTGAATATGTGTCTCTCTGATGCAGCAAGACGGAGAAATAGTGACAATAACAGCCGTATCATCCTCCCATATGTAAATGACTTGCTTTATGCCAGTGGGGGATATGACTACCGTACCTCATCAGGCAAGCAGCAGACGCCAATTAGGACAGCTATCTACAGCAGCCATATTAGGAACTTTATCCCCACAATCCCCGTCCTCCTTCCCCTCAGACATCATGGTGTGTCAAACTTTCACCGTGTTCCCCACTAGCCTGGTCCTTTATTTACCACCTAGGACCCCTCATTTGTTTGTCCTGTAGATTAACACCAACAAAGACTTTAGAACATTTTGACTGATAATGTGGTGTTCATTATTTTTTACACTTTCTAGGACCAGACGATTTTATTTCGACCTTAACCCAACTTAATGTGCTAATAATACACTATTGTCTGTTGTCTGTCTTGCAGAGTCTGTGCATCAGGCCTCAGGCCCCCTGCTGGTGGAGATAGCAAAGTGTCCCACGGCCAGTCTAGGGGTCAGCCTGACCACAGCTGTGTACAGGAACAAACAAGTCATCGTCATTGACAAGATCAAGCAGGCCAGCGTGGTGGAAAGGTGAGACAAGCCGCCTATCTCCATCTCAATATAGTTGACTTGATTAGCAAAGGGTTAATTCATTTGTCTCTGTCTCTCTTTCTTTCTTTCTCTCTCTCTCTCTCTCTCTCTCTCCCCTCCCTCCCTCTCTCTTTCTCTCTGTCTCTCTCCCTCTCTCCCTCTCTCTCTCTCTCTCTCTCTCCCTCTCTTTCTCTCTCCCCCTCTCTCTCCCCCTCTCTCCCCCCCCCCCCTCTCTCCCCCTCTCTCTCTCTCGCTCTCAGATGTGGGGCATTGCATGTGGGCGATCTCATCCTGTCTATAGATGGGACCAGCACGGAGCACTGTTCCCTGATGGAGGCCACTCAGTTGTTAGCCCAAACCTCTGACATTGTCAAATTGGAGATACTGCCAGCCAATCAGAGCAGACTTCCCATGAGGCCCCAGGATGCAGGTCAGTACTCTAGAAGAACCCTTGACATTCTTCGAGGTCCGCCGTTGTTAAGGGGCGTTCTAACGTATGCAAGACAGCTGTAAAAAGCGTGCAGACGGGTTTTTGAAATATCCCCACCTCTACATGCCCTGCTTTAACTGCTGCTGAGGCTTTGAAGGGAGTGCAGAGTATTTGTTTCCTCCTCCCATTTGCCCTGAGTCACCAGTCATGTAAGAAGGCCCAGTGTCCCACGGGTAGACCGCCTGCCTCTTATGGACTCTGACAAGCAATGCACGAACACACAGGCACACGTTTCAGTTTTTTACTATCCTTACTGGCTTCCAAGAATAGTAGTTTGCCTAAACCCCTTTAACCCTCTTGTTGATCCCACCAGAATAAATCAAATGTATTTTATAAAGTCTTTTTTACAACAAAGTTGTCACAAAGTGCTTTTACAAACAACCAGCCTGAACCCAACAGAGCACGCATCAACAAGTTGATACACAGTGACTAGGAAAAACTCCCTGATGGGCCGAATTTAGGAAGAAACCTAGAGAGGAACCAGCCTCTGAGGGGTGACCAGTCCTCTTCTGGCTGTGCTGAGTTAACTTATAATAGCAAACGCACCTGGTTTGTAAAACCTGTATACACACACCCACAAACACACCTGCTTCTCTCTGAGATTCCCATGTTTTTCTCCAGGCTTCAATCTGAGCCAACAGTCTGAGGTGTTTCACATAAACTGATGGGGTTGATCTGCATGATGGATTAGTCTTAACTAGAGCCCAGTGGATTAGTTTCATCAGCGGGGGCCATAGTTTTAGAGTACAGATCAGTTTCCTTAAATCAACATATTTGGAGTCATTAGTGAGACATCCACCCCCCCAATGGAGTTGTACTACTTATGGTCCGACTTGTCGTCACACTAATACTTATTATAAACACATCAGTGCCGATTATTTCCTGCCTACAAAATGACTGCCATTTTACATGTCCAATCAAAGTTGGATTAGACAAAGGTTAGTTACGGACATCAAATGTGGCAGCGATTAAATTCTCTACTTTTTTAGATGACACATTCCCCGTTGAATATTGGACGCGATCAGAAAATGCAATTAATCTTATCCTCCCAGGGGACTTAATAAGACTGATATGGCAACTTAAAGATTAGCCTGTACCCATTCCCCACGTGGAGCTCCTCAATACAGTTCTCATGGAGCTGCTCACGATGAGCTTAGCTTTAAGATGCAGGAGCCAAAGGTTTACAGGACCACCGGGTGGGAAGAAGGATTTGGAGGAGCGGTTATGGAGATGCACCCACCCAGAGAGACAGGAAATGGTTAAACAATGGACAGGAAGGGGTTAACGTGTTCAACCTGTGACAAACGCGGACGTTTTCAAAGGGCTTGTAGTTTAACTGGGCGCATTAACAGGAATACTGTAATGTCTCAGGCTGTTGCAGGTGACCTCAATTCGTAAGACTGCGTGTTATTTTAATGGCTGTTTCCAGCAGATCCCCCTTTCATGAGCGGGAGGCTGTTACAGATTAGGAGTGTAAATGAAACACTGAGGATTACTGTCATGTTTCTAATTCTCCTCGCTAAAT
Source organism: Dallia pectoralis (assembly GCA_029465975.1). Classification (NCBI taxonomy): domain Eukaryota; kingdom Metazoa; phylum Chordata; class Actinopteri; order Esociformes; family Umbridae; genus Dallia; species Dallia pectoralis. The sequence continues at coordinate 7,849,095 of CM055728.1, forward strand.
ATAGCCGCGTGTTTTGGTTCCGTTCAGGTGTGGAGCACAGCACGACTCGCTCGGAAGGTTTCGTTAACCTCTAGTTTTTGTGGGCGTTCACGTTGATTGACAGTACGAAAGATGCTGTTTCTTTAAACTTAACCACATGTTGTGTAGCGTTTCAGATGTACAGAATAAAAGATGTGAAGCCATGTGTGATGTAATGAGTACATTAGGTAAAGACTCCATTACCCAGCATGCCACAGTGGCGAGGAGCATGCGCGGAAGCTGGGGGTTAGTAGGTAGTCATGCGGGTAGCACTGAAGTGTTGTGATGTGCAAGTTGACAAGTAAAGATGAACAAACATCTATCACGCCTCGTCTGCTTGTTATTAGTTTAGGTAAGATAACACACCATGGAAACCATAAGAGGGGAACGTGTCCAATCATATATTCTGTGTTCAGTACCATTTATTTATCAGCAACGTCTTTCATTGACACTGACAGCCTACGTGCTTAATTGGTCAATGGTCCCTTTTGAATGAATCACGAAGCAAAACCTGCAATCAGCCTCTCAGGTTTCAGCTGTGTTCAATTAAGCCATTTCGACATAATCAGGTCAAAACACTGGAATGGTGCTGAATAGAAATTCCACGTAGAGAGACGACATGAGTCCTTTTTACACACGTTCAATGGACATGTTTGTTCTACCTGGCATATTTCTGTCTGAACGTTTCAGAATGTAATAAGGCTTTGAGCTATTGCATGTCCTCTCTTAATTTAAGGCGGTATTCAATTTAGATCTGTTAAGAGTCCGTTCTGACAGACCTAGCAGTGGTTTTACTAATCCAGTGTTGATTGCTTTATTTCAAAAGACATTCTAAAATGTTCTCCAATCTGCATGATGTTCTGTTCAAGCTAGTTAGTAAATGTAAGCTCCTGTTTATCAGCCATTACAGTCCTTTGCTCCTATCAATTAATGCAATTACATGTGTCTCACTGATTACCCTGTGTTGACAAAAATACATTACGCCCTTGGATTCAATCTAGTGTACAGTACCATGAAGAAAACATTAAATATCAATTACTGTGCTTGGTGTTATCCTGCAGGCATTCTGTAGTGTCGAGATAAATTTAGACATGGAAATCAAAGCAGGATTTCATGGCCAGAATTAAGCAGCATGTTTTCGTGCCTGAACAAAGAGAACGAGAACTTCCCCATAAACAACTTTTACATACTTTTGTGTTGTTTTTTCGTCTGGTTTGTGGGTACAGTGAAGGTGCAGAAGAGCAACCTCTACCACTGGGACCCAACTGTGAACTACAGTCACCCTCTGCACTGCAAGACATGGAGCAGTCCCAGCCACCAGGAACACTGCAAATGTAAGTTTGAATTTGTTCGACAGTAGCCGTCGTTTGATGCTGTACACATTCTTTACCTTGTACTGTAATTAATTAGTGACCCTAGACCAGATTTAATTAGCGGTGTGGTCTGGTGTGGGGTGGTAGGGGGTGTGGTGTCGGGTGGTAGGGGGGTGTGGTCTGGTGTCGGGTGGTAGGGTGGTGTGGTGTGGTCTGGTGTGGTCTGGTGTGGTGGGGGTGTGGTCTGGTGTGGGGTGGTAGGGGGTGTGGGGTGGTGTGGTAGAGTGGTGTGGTGTGGTCTGGTGTGGGATGGTAGGGTGTGCTAGGGTGTGGGGTGGTACGGGGGTGTTGGGTGGTAGGGTGGTGTGGGGTGGGGTGGGATGGTAGGGGGGTGTTGGGTGGTAGGGTGGTGTGGGGTGGTGTGGGATGGTAGGGGGTGTTGGGTGGTGTGGGGTGGTACGAGGGTGTTGGGTGGTGTGGTCTGGTGTGGGGTGGTCTGTCGTGGGTTGGCGTGGTAGGGGGGTGTTGGGTGGTGGTGTGGTCTGGTGTGGCGTTGCTGTTTAAGTGCATGCCATTGTTCTGCCTTGGAAGGGGATTGTCTCGCTGCGCTGCTTTGATGTTGTGAGCCTGTCTCCTTTCAGCTCTGGTGTGTGGTGGCTTCTCCCCTTCCTCCACAGCCACCTCTGGGTACAGCAGTGGCCAGGGCAGCAGCACCCTGCCCTGCCCCGTCCCCCTGACCCCCACCAGCCCCCGGAGCTCCAGCCACAAGAAGCGCCAGAGGAAGAAGGATCACAAGAGCTCGTGTACGTACATTGTGGACCGTGGTGTTTGTAACCTTCTATATTCACCTCACTCTCTTTCACCGTAACTTCTCTTCTGCCTTCCTTCTTCATTTGTCTCGCTCTCTCCTGTTGTTACTCTGGCCGTCTCTTCTGCTTTCTCCAGTGTCTCTGGCGTCCAGCTCGGTGGGCCTCGGGGGTCAGGTTATTCACGTTGAGACTAGCGAGGTGGTTCTGAGGGGGGATCCACTTACGGGCTTCGGGGTCCAGCTGCAGGGCGGCGTCTTTGCCACGGAGACCCTGTCCAGCCCTCCCGTCATCCGCTTCATCGAGCCTGACAGCCCCGCCGAAAGGTAATCCACACACATGTCCTAGCACACAGTGACCCACAGTCTGATGCGACCTTGAGGCGCCTTAGTCACAAAGGGTAGTGACTCTGTTTCCTCTGGAGAATGCTAGTCTGGATCTCCCAGCCCAAGTCCTCACAGCTGGATACCCTACATCCTGTCAGTTTGTTTAGTCACTTTGCTTTGAGTTAAAAATAAATAACAGAAATCTCAGTGGTGTTCTAACACTTGTGTAGGAAAAAGGCTGATTGGTTTCTATTTTATTTCTGCTATGTTTCTTTAAATACAAAATCCCAGGTGAACGTTCATTACGTTGACCCCATCTGCATATGTATCTGCGTATTGATTATGACAACTCAATATTGGCCAATTAACACAGAGCCGTGTGGGATCCGCTCTGGACTTGGTTTGATTAATGGTGTGGACGTCCTGTCCCCTGGGTGGTCTAATCATATTAACTGTTTCATGCCGTTATGAGGCTTTGACTCAGACAGAACACCCCATTGTGGTATTTGACTCAGCACAGAGGAAAGTCAATGAATTGCAGTGGTTTATGAGTTAATTGTTCCTGACAGTGCTGGGATGTGTCTAAAGTCTTGATGGTTCTGATATGGATGTGTGTGTGTGTGTGCATGCATGCATGCGTGTGTTTGATTTTGTGCATGCGTGCGTGTGTCCGTGCGTGTCCAAGTCCAGGCCCCCCTATTCAATAGATAGTATGGTGAAAAATGCCAGAAAGTGTTCATTTTCCTCAACTGTTTTCTTATAAGTAAATATGTATAGATTTCTTTCTATCTAATTGTGCTCTGTGTTGTCAGGTGTGGGCTGATGCAGGTGGGAGACCGCCTCCTGTCCATCAATAGAATCCCTACAGAGGAAGGAACTCTGGAGGAAGCCAATCAGCTGCTGCGAGATGCCGCTTTGGCCAATAAGGTCACACTTGAGGTGGAGTTTGATGTTGCAGGTATAGCCATTTTAATTTCTTTAGAATTTGTATATCTTAGTTGAGGACCCCAAATTAATTATATTAAACCCAATCATGGTAAGTAAGTCTATGTTTGTAATTTCTGTTATATTCAACCTGTTTGTTTCCTGGTTTCCCATTAGAATCAGTGGTTCCAAGTAGTGGCACATTCC